>VZRS01012940.1:0-171582 GCA_013398055.1 Ifrita kowaldi | reverse complement strand
TCCTTTGAGAAACAAAGGTTCGACGCAAAACGCTGCACCGATGAAATGTGGGAAGAGCCCGGTCTGGCTGCTGGTGAGTGCTGCTATTCATCTGACTAAGCAGCATTTGACATTTGGGCTTGGTGGGTCTCAAGTTTCCCTCTAGTAAGATATGGGCTGACTCCGCCGCAGCCAATCTCGGTCGGAGGCTGCGGATGGTGCCGGAGGGAGGGAGGCATGAGCACATCCCAGACGGCACAGCACCCACGGGCTGCGTAAGCGCGGCGCTGCGAGCCTGACCTCAGCTGCACCGGATCCGTGGCACCGCTGCCCGGTCCTCCTGGACCTGCTGGGGAAGCTGCTAAACTGAAAATTCATCCCTTTTCTTTTTTAATTTTTTTTTTAAATTTTATTTTACATTTCTTGATGGCTTACATTCTGTTTTGCTTCTCTTCCCCCAGTTAGGAGAGTTTTGTGTTTCCTGTTGCCCACGTGGTTTATTTTCCGTTGTAATCGGAGGCAAGTGGAAGCTGTTTAACAAGAGCAGCGCCGAATTTCCCAACCCAGGTTTGAGCTTGGTGCAATACAACCAGCAGCATAAAGGGAAATCCTTTCTGTCAGCCAGTGTTTCAGAATAAATCCAGTCAAGTTGAAATCATACCAAAAGTGACAGGCTTGCGGAGCGCTGGCTGCGTGTTGCAAGGAGGCTGTGAGCTGAATCCACAACTCAGACATGTCCTCCCAGATGGAGAGAGTCCAAGCCAGACAACAATACCACAGCCCAGTCTTCTGAGAGGTGTAATCCACAAAAAATCCCACTCTGGGTGGATGTGTCGCTGCCCAAGCACAGCGAGCCAGCTGGAAAGAGCTGACACGTTTGCCTTTGATGAGTAAAGCATTAAGTATGATTTGGTAGAGACACTCTGTGGTACTGGGAAGATCTATAACATCCTTTAATCTTTACATTTCTCTTTGTCCTTTGTCCTCCTCCTCCCCACACCAAGATTTTGCTTCAGCTACAAGCAAGGACAAAAAGAGGGGAGCTGCAGCATAAATGACATGAATACTAAAGTAAGTGCCATTTATCCATAAGGGTTCTTTCAGCATTACCACTTCCTGATGCAAGTGCTAAACTCCTTGTCTACAAAACTTAAAACAGGCTTGCACAGCACAGTTTTTCAGTGAGTAAAAATCCCTTATCACCTTATTTTGCACCAGACCTCCCAGGACTGTCACTTGCAACATTGCCACAGAGTCTCCCAGCTCCTAACAGCACCGTCCCTGAAGACCCCACTTGTCACCCTCATTTCCACTTCTTGAGGCCTCCTATCAGTGGAAATGAAATTTGCAGAATTCACTGCATAACTTGCTCAAAGGGAGTTAGGAACAAACGTAAATACCTCTCTTGGATGACAATGAGCCTCTGTGAACCCTGAAGTCCCTACAGACACCACTCACTCCAATAGCTGTCTAAGGACTTGACTCCAGTACCACTGAGTGCAGAAAAAAATTAACTCCAGACCACAAGAACACTGCAGAACACTGTAAAGCCGTGGCTTATAAACTTTATTTGCCAGGTATCCCCGTCCCTCACCTTCAGGAGATGGAAGGCCTCATCCAAGGATGGTTTTCTGCATGGTCCCTGGCTGCCCAAGACCTCGGGAAGCTCAGCCTGACTTTGAGCCATCTCTTTGTTGAAGGAGATACTGGAGCCCTCCTGAACAGGGTCTCAGGCCATCAGGTCAGTGATCAGCCACGTGGTGTGCCTGCAGGAACGCACAGGTCTCACGTGTGCTGCACGTTGCCACAGCCCATGCAAGATGTGGCATGTACCTCAGCTCAAAGCACACCCAAGATACTCCTCTGCTCTGCAAATACAGCTGGGCCTTGTCAGAGGCAGCCTGGAGAGTGCTAATATGGACAAACATGGATATGAACAGCCTTGCACAAAAAGAGGGGTATGAACATCCCCACCTCAGGTGCCCAAATGAACAGCGCTGCCAGAGCAGCCACAAAGGCAATTCGGGGCATCTTGAGGGATAAAACGGAGGTGTCACCTCTCCCAGGTCACCCCAGAGGACCTCTGCCAGGTGTGACAACAGTTCAGTGCACTCCTGCTGCCCTGCTGGGGTGAGGGCAGCATCCCCAGGGCACCGAGCCTGGAGGAACACGCTCCACCCCATCCCTCCAGCCTGCAGACCTCGGCTGAGGCAAGCACAGGAGTTGTGGGAGGAACAGAGCAGGCAGAACCAGTGCTCCCCACCTGCCAGGGAGCTTGCTGCTGAGCAAGACCAGGGGCACAGTCCAAAACAAACAGCAGGAGAAACCACTTCTCCAAGGAACAGCTTGTCCACGCTGTTGAAACCTCGAGGGCATTACAGCAGGGCAGCCCTGTCCTGGCAGGCACCTCTGCTGCTGTGCACACTCAAGGGCTTGAAGCACACCTGGAAAATGGAATAAAGAGGTCAAACCCAGGAGAAGGGCCTGCCTTATGCCACAGGCTGATCCCGAGCTCCACATGTTTGCTCTGATTGTCTTTAGTACCCACACACAGGAGGAGGCACTGACACAAATCCAGCCCTGAGCACTGACAGTGATGTAACTCTGCATCTCACAAGGAAAAAGAATGTAGGTTTTTCTCTCCCTGTTCCTCAGGAAGGGTACAAGCCCCACTGCTAATGGTTTCTTGGCTGTCCTACAGGAAGATGAGCAGGCTTAAGCCCATCCCATAGGGAAGCTGTAGGCTGGAAGGGGTTTCTTCCAGCAGTACAACCACCATCTCTGACACCTCCCTGGAGGGCAGGAAGAATGGGGTGCTCAGCTTAAAGTGCCCTTTAAAATCACATCTAATTTTCCTTATTCTAGCACTGAGCTGCACAGCTACCACACAACCTTAGGGCTCAAACTGGAGGAGTCCCACCACACTCAGCAGCTACCTTCACTCAGCTGCAAAACTGTGCAATAGTAGTTCAGAAACTTCTATCATTCAGGCATCAAGACCTGAAACGAGAGGAGAGAGATCTCTTCTACTTCTTCTCCGTGCAAGGAGAGCTTGGAGAACACCACCAAGGAGCCTGCAAAAGCCAGTGATGCCTCAGCTCACACTACATGGCCACCAAGCTACCAGCACCATGCACACACTGGCAACACGCAGCTGCGTAAATCACATGAAACATTTTTAGAAATACAGTTGCCATTGCTAGAATGTTATATTCCCCAGAAGAGTCCTTCCTTTGTTTTCCTATCTCAAACTCTCATGGATGAAAGGGGCACGGGTAGCTCCAGTTACAAGTTTACTAGCAGATTAACAAAAACCTTGATGAACTTCAGCCTATTTCTGGTGGTTGATGACCTAAAGGATTTTATTTATACAAAATCCATGCTTTAAACAGCTGATAGTCACTTCAAAACATGCCAAACTGACCCATTCTGGCCTCGACAGAGCTCACAAATCATAAATTTACATAATAAATAAAACTTCCCCTAGGACAAACAACAGACTGTAAAATGCACTTGTCCAGGAACTGCTGAGAACACTCATTTCCTAATTGTGCCCTGTGGATGCGGCACACACCAACTTAACCTTATCTCCCCTCATCTGGGACTCAGACTGTGTGCTCATACAGCAGTTGTGCTCCTCCAGAGCCACCGTGGTGCTCAGGTGCCAGGTTTTTCAGGGATGAATCAAACACAGAACAGTGAAGAGCTACAGGAGTTACGCACAACTCTGACCCTGCCTGGCACAGCCCCAGCCCCGTTCCTGGGGGATGAGGAACCTGGGCACTGAGCAGCCCTTTTGGCAGCCTGGAACTCTCCACCAGATGCAGATCAGGAGCTGCTTCAGGGGACTGGTTGGAATGTCAGGGGTTGAGTCACAGCACAGAGCTCCCCACCTGCAGCCTGGCAGTGGCCAAGGCCAACCAGAGAGCTCAGCTGCTCTGAGCACGTTGGGAAAGGGCCATGCAGCCAGGCTGGTTCTGGAATAAGCTCAGGGGTTGGGGTGGAACATGAGATCAGGGCCATGAACTTGAAAGTCAGGTTTTGGCTCATTATTTACAGTCTACCAGATTCTGACATCCATTGCATGCAGCGTGCTACAGCTTTGTACCAGGCATTTGGTACCTCCCTGACGCCCCATCCCTGGAAACATCCAAGGCCAGGCTGGACGGGGCTCTGACAAACCTGATCTAGTGGGAGGTGTCCCAACTCATTGCAGGGGGTTGGACTGGTGTCCTTGAAAAACCCCAGCCAACCCAAACCGTTCTGTGTTTCTGTGGTCTATCCCAGCACTATCAGTGGTAAATAATGGTTTGACATCTCACACAGGGGAGGCATCTCAGAATTTTAATGTATTTCATTCCACAGAAAAATACTTTTATAACGTTCATATTTTACCCATCCTAACAGCTCTGCTCCTAGATTCTATCCAGGGCTTGAAGCAATAAAACCCTACTGACTTGAGGTCAAACTTTGCACAGGGGAGTATGTTCAGGAGAGCATGAGGAAGTGGGATAGTGGGGAGGGTGGGTGCCTCTGCTGTGATCTGCAATTTTGCACCTTACTTCCAAATGTCTCTTGTACCTGTGCAGCACGTTCCTCAGGTCCACAGATGGGACACAGAAACGTGGTCTAGTGGAAGCTGTCCCTGCCCATGGCAGGGCATGGAACAAGGTGGGCTTCAAGGTCCCTTCCAACCCCTCACATTCCCTGATTCTACGACAGGGGACCACCTGCAGTGTCAAACCAAATCAAATCATCTCCTGATACACAAAAACCTGGCTCCTGCTCTCTCTGAGAAGCAGGCTGAGGGATGAGAGTGAGTTCACTGCACCTTTAGCAACCTCACGGAGAAGCCCATTCCAGCAGTGGCACCTCTGTCACTCCGGCTGCCTCCAAACCTTGTGCCAAAGGACTGCACCAGTGCCCAAACCACACGGTGAACAAGGGAAGGGCAGGGAAGGAAAGGTGTAAAGAAAGTAAAAAGAGAACATCTCAACATGGTTAGAGCCCCAAGCTGCTTATCCTCCATCACACGTGCAGGGATGGGAGTCACTGACACTCCCAGAGGAGTCACAGTGAAATCCTCCTCTGAAGCCAGTGACTTAGACTGGAATTACACAGGTGGTAGCAACATAACACAAATTCCTTGCATTTGGTTGGTTCTCAAGTCATTCTCAGGGAATCTATTTTTAGGCCTGCAACTGCATTTTTCCATGGCACTGCATGACCCTTCCTCCCACCCCAGTGCTGGGCAGAGCAGGAAAAGGCTGAAGACAGAGACCAGCCCTCAAACAACCAAGACCTGAGCAAGGGGCACACCTGCTTTGCAGTACAAGCGTCACGGGTCTCCACTGCGGTGTCTGGAAGCTGTTCTGAGGGAAAACAGCAGCACAGAGCCCTGGAGTACACACTTCTGCCCAGAGCACCAGGACTCAGGGTTCCCAGTCTCCAAAACATAATGTGACAGGTGGTGACAGAGGACACCCCTGGTGAAGGCACACAGCACCTGAACCTCACCTTTTCTTCAGAAACAGCATTAATGAATAAATACTAGTGTTTGTATAGCTGCATCCAAAACCTACCACAGTGAGTTCTTGGTTCATATCCATACTTGCCCTTTCCCTCAACTTCAAACTACTCCATACTCAGTATCTACTCCCTACCCTACTCTGTACTCAGCCTACTCCATGTTCTACTTCCTTACAATCTCCCCTAGATCTTATTTGCAGACTGACACTTGCCACTGTTAGAGAAGCAGTCATAAATATTCTACTTTTTGCTCACCACAACCTCACAATGCTTTTCTCCAAGTCAGTAATATTTCTTACCATTCTAGCAACTGTAGATTCACTGAATCTCACGGTTTTATTATTATTTTCAAGGTGATTTAGAAGTTTCTGGAGTCTGGTGAATGTACTTTTATTAAAAAGAGCACATCTTTAGTTTTCTACAGGTGAGAAACTTCAGCCTGGTGAGTGTCAGAAGAGCCTCCTGAAAATGAGTTGTTTCATGCTCAATCCAACAAGTAGTGTTCCAGTAAACACGACTTCTCAATGCTCTGCCATCTCTTAAGTTCTCCCTCCCTTGTTTAAATTATGTTGCCTTCTGCTTCACACTCTAGATTTTGCAAATTCCTTTTCAAGACCTGAAAAATCTCTATTTATAAATTACCACAGCAGAGGGGAAAAATATTGTAGTGTAAAATACTCTTACAAGAAAAACAAAAAGCCCAACGGTTATATCATGTGTATCTTGTACTAGAGCTAAATGTTTATAAAGAGGGATTAATTTTTTTTCTTCCCTGCCAACAGCTATAATAAATACACTGCTAGAGAAAATATGTGAAGTACAAGACATGCACTCAACACAGAAGAAACGTTTGGATATAGCGCAGTGAGGAACCTGCAGAACAATCTAACACCATAAAAATTCTGAGCTTCCAGCTTGCTGTCAGTGCTCAAATCTCCCAAAGTAAAACTTGGGTGAGTTTTCCTCTGAGATGTGGTCAGATGGTGCTTACAAGCTCCATTAACTGATTAGTTAATAACAGGAATGAAAAACATCTCATAGGTTAACAGAGGTTATCAGGCAGCAACACAGAAATGAAGACACAAAGCATTTCCCCTCCTCCTGCTTCCTGCAACCCCACAGTTCAGGTTTTGGCTCATAGATGCTTACTTTGTTCTTTTTTTTGTTGTTGTTGTTATTCTAAGTACCCTGGTGCTAATGGGGAGGACCTGGTGTGATGTCTGTGTTTGGGACAGCAAGGAATTTGGTGTGCCTGGCTCTTGGTGTCCAGGCTGGGCATCACAGCCTCTCCAGACTGACAGGTCCACTGCCAGAGCTTGCTGCCTTCAGCTTCTGTGCAACAGCTCCCTGTCTCGCTGATTTTCACAGAGATTAAAGCTCTGCTTTCACAATCACTAATTCCACATTTGGGCAATTCCTGATCTCACAGAAAACACATCTAGCCCGGGCAGGGTGTGAACAGACAGCCCTGCTTCTGCTGAATCAGAGCAAGAGTGTGACCACCAGAGGGAAAACAATAGCTGCTCTGGCTTAATACCTGCCAGGAGCAGTCTGTCATGCTGACAATTTCAAATAGCTGTGGATTACAAATAGCAGCCTGAGATTACACCTGATCTGCCCTGCAAATCCTATGGCTCCAGCATTTTGACCAAGCATCACTAGCTCCACAGCTGGACTTGCTCTCAAAGAGCACCCTCAAATAAGTCCAAAAGCGTCACCTTTTGATCTTAACTGACTTCCATGGGAAACACTTACCTAGTATAAAACCAAAACTAACAACCACACGTGTGATTCAGGCTTAACCTGCTCCAACCCACCTGTTAAATCCAGTTTCTCATGCAAATGTACCAAAGTCATGACCAGCACTAGGTTCCTTGTAGCTGTTTCCAGAAGAGGGGAAGTGCATCCCCGTTACTAAACCCTTAGCTCTGAGCTCTCAGAAGGATTAATTTCCCCTCTGATCCCCCTCAGCATCCCCCTGCAGCATCCCAGTCGGACAGCACAGACTTTGGCAGGTGGAGAGGCCAGACAGAGCCCTGCCCAGCTTAACAGCATCACACCAGATGGAAAACGTCTGGATTTACAGACGGAGGAAGAGCTTAATAGAAATACTCTCACAATGAGGTGAGACTTCCCTGAAAATGTGCACTTTAGGAGCTTCAAGATGTAATTTTTTTTATACATAGAATGCTACACAATATCCATCCCATCTTCATTACTGGAGCTGCACTAGCAGTGTAATGGAACTGCTTATATCTAATCCAGAAAGGAATGCGACAGGTAAGTCTATCTCTCTCAGGCCTCTGTACCTTCTCCCTCTCTCTCACATAGAGTTGTTTAGGATTAAGGTTTAATAGCTTTCTTTCTGCACCAAGGAACCCCAGAATCTGTTCTCTTCATCTCCTGCCAGACGTAGCACTCCAGTCATCATCTCCTCAAATTGCAGTTGGGAACCCACTCTGTAAAACACCAAATGCTTTCCAATGCCCGTGGAGTCCAGCAGCACCAAACACTCCGGGGTGCAGAGCAGCACGGACGTGTTGGTGTCGTGACAGCTGCCTGTTTAAAAATTTCTCGAATTTCTAAGTATTTCAGCTTCAAGGTTTAATCCATCAAGCACTTAAGAGAAAGGCTGTGCTACTGCAAGGAGTACAGATGCCTCTGCGAGGCTGGGACAGCTGCAGGGTGTTTAAAACGCTCCACCCAGTGGTAGAAAGCTACATCTGCCTGTAGGAGTAAATCCTGCATCGTTTTACACGGGCAATAAATCCCACACACGCTTTCTTTCCCCACACGTTTCAAAAAAAAAGAAAGAGATTAACATTTTCATTATACTGCATAATAGAGACTATTCACATAAAGAATACAACTGAGCCTAAAAAGGTTAAAAAAAAAAGAAAGAATTCACATAGTACACTGAAAGTGTGTGATTATCCCTCTAAAATCTAACACATTTCTTATCTCCCGCTCCTTCCAGGACACTTAAATTCTCCTAATCCCAACTGCTCTCAGCAGAGATGCCTTAATTTCCCAGAGGCAGAAACACAGTTCTACCATTGTTACGTTCAGGAAATCAGAGAACATAGCTGGGAATCAGTACAAGGATCAGGTATTACTGTTGTTATTCTGCAATAAATGATAGCTTTGGACTGAGCAAAGACCAGTTGGTCAGTCCAAAGCCCAAAGGCTCGGCACCCCTGTCTATGTATTCTGGAAGATCGGCTCAGGAATCAAATGTCAATGCTTGTGCTTATCTTTAGTAATAACTCAGTAAGAAAAAGGCAGTATTTTGAATCCCTGCCCATGGCAGTGGGGTTGGAAGTAGATGATCTTTAACGTCCCTTCCAACCCAAACCATTCTGCGATTCCGTGATTCTATATTCAGAAGCACAGCAAACTGTGTTTGTGCAGGGCCTAGCACAGGACCTGGTTTTGCCCTTCTGGGAATGCCATGCTCTAGGCTTAGAAGTGAAACCAGGAACTAGAGAAGAGGAATGCAGAGTGGTTGTCAATGGTCTCAACCATTCAACAGTTTAATTGGCACAAAGTAGGGTTGGATGGGATTTTGGGAAGGAATTCCTGGCTGTGAGGGTGGGGAGGCCCTGGCACAGGGTGCCCAGAGCAGCTGTGGCTGCCCCTGGATCGCTGGCAGTGTCCAAGGCCACGTTGGAACAATCTTGTCTAGTGGAAGGCATCCCTGCCCATGGCAGGGGGTGGGACAGTCTCCAAGGTCCCTTCCAACCCAAACCACCCCATGATTCCATGAACACATCGCTCTGAGCTGGCTGACCTCAGCTGGGTGTTGTGGAAGAAGCTACAGGCGTTAGAACTGCACTACCTGAAGTCCCAGTAACTTCATGGGAAAGGATTTTTCACTGCTTCACTTCAGTGTGACAAAGCCCCTCATCAGAGGCCCTTACAGGAAATGAATAGGATAAAAACAGAACGATATGGGAAAAAGCAGTTGGCTCACACTGCAAAGAAAGGTTACTGGCAGGAGGGTGTACAATCATCTGTGCTGATAACATGCTTGTCAAGGTATCTGGAAGTCGTAGCTTATACATAAAAAGTTCTCTGGAAAATGAGGTGGACATCGTGATGGATTTTGCAGAAAATACACAATTATTCAGGATGACCAAATACAGCTCTCATGCCTAGAATTACACACCAATCTCAAAAATCTGAGTGATAAAAGGGGGAAATGAAACATTATGTGCCAAATAAAGTGCATGAAGGGGATTTACTGTAAACACACAGTGATGAGCTCAGAAAGAACTGTTATTACATGGGGATGAGATCATCCAGTTCTCTTAAAATGAGAATCCAATTATCATCCACACTCAGGAACTGCCCACAAATTCCTTCATGAGGGCAAGAGGAGGGACCGCACCCATCCATGATCTCTGTGACCAGTGACTGGACCTGAGGGAATGACGTGAAGTTCTGTAGGGGCAGGTTTAGGTTGGAGATCAGGGAAAGGTTCGTCCCCCAGAGGGTGCTGGGCACTGCCCAGGCTCCCCAGGGAATGGGCACGGCCCCGAGGCTGCCAGAGCTGCAGGAGCATTTGGACAGCGCTGCCAGGGATGCCCAGGGTGGGGGTGGTGGGGGGTCTGTGCAGGGCCAGGAGCTGGGCTGGATGGTCCTTGTGGGTTCCTTCCAACTAAGATTATTCCACGCTTCTATGATTCTGCGAAGGAAGAGGGACTTAGTTATTGGTTATTACAGAAGGCACTACTGGTTATTAAAGAATAAAAATCCTCCTGCAAAGGATGTGGTAAAATCCACGTGGCAACCGTATTTAGAGCAGTGAAATCCCAGTAATCCTAATTTACTAAGATAAGAGTAGAAAAACAGATCCTGTATTAGATGAACATCTGTTTTGCTGCCCTATGGCAGCTGGGTTGGTTGGAGGTTTTTTTTAATCCATATAAACAGTGCTAAATATCTCTACAGTTGTTACAGACACTGCACCCATGAAAACCCCTGAGAAGATGATCATCATAGCTCAGTTGTTATCCACCAGCTGTAGCAACACTTGCCTTGACCTGAATTTCCTGCTAGGCTAGGCAGACAGGTTTGAGTAACTGCCTGGCTTTCACAATTATCTCATGCCAGCAGAGTGGCAAGAAGCTGTTGTAGATAAGGAATATTTTGACAGTGGACAGAGGATGAGAAAGAGTTAAGGCTGAAGTCTCTGCTCCTGTTCCAGTGCTGTGGAGAGGTGTATGCTGTCCCTGGCAGGGCTCTCTCCAGTGAGTACCTGATGCAGACATGCACATCAGAGCAAGCTGCAAGCTGCTCAAGGCAGCCTGAAGGACTCCAGTGAGCACAAAGACCTCACTTCACCCCGATGTCATGTTGGTTCTGTCAAGTGATTCATAACTGGAACTCCACTGCCTCTGAGAGGCCAGGCAGCTTCCTCGGAGCTGCGCCTCGCAAACTGGCCAAGAACAGCCCCACACCAACAGACCCAAGAAATATGGGTGATGCTATCAGGGGAAGTTAAGGAATGAGATGCTGATTGCATGCAGCTACGATGCGGCAACACAGCCAGATGCAGCCACACCCCTTCTTGGAGGGCTGGCAGATTCGCTGCAGTTCTCTAGAAACTACCTAGTAAACACCAGTTATTCCTCAACCAGGAAAAACACTCTCTCCAAAACCCAACACTGGTTTCCCAAAAGTAACAATTCTCACAGTGATTTACCTTTACAACAAACTAACAAACAGAACACCAAGCCCTTTTGCTTTTTGTGTTATGTTTATTATTCTTTTGGGAGGCACAATGTAAATTTCAGCTTCTGTTCATTTTCTTTTCCCTTGCAGAAGAGCAGGGTACAGGTTAATAGCCATCAATCTACAATCAATATATATTTCAGAAAGTCTGTGATTACATTTTCACATTTCCTGATAATAAAAGAGGCACATGTGCCAGACAGTGTCAGTAGCTGAAGTAAGTTTAAGCAATACTTGCTTTAAAAACTGCACTGACTGCTATTTTAAGGCAGGTTTGGTGAAAGTTTGACAGGCAATTTCCTCAGGAAATGAAAATAATTTTGCCTACAGAAATACATTGATTGAAAAGAGGCTTTTACAAAATACTTCATCAGTGTGAAATTATATTGATGCTGCACTTCCTTTGGTTAGAAAGACATCAATGAATCTTTTTTGTTCAGAATTCTGACTTCTCAGCTGTTCCTTTACCTTGCAGGAAAGGCATGCAGCAACGCTCTGCTGTCAGAGGAGGCAAGTTTGTCAGGGAATCAGCAGTTCAGGCCAGGCTGCAGTGCCCAGGATCCATCAGGCTGTGTTCTCGATGACCACAGCAATGCCTTGCCCACCGCCGATGCACGCTGACCCAACCGCGTACTTCCCACCACGGCGCCTGCCCAGAAACAGCAACAGGGAAGACTGGTTACCTGCAGGAAACCACAGCAGCTCTTGTCCTGACTTCATGAAAGGAAAACAGCTATCAACTGGGTGAAGATGATGTTTCAGAATGTGCATGTTGGTCTTTTTCTAGCAAACTATCATGAAGTCTCAATTGATGTTGAAATATTTCTGAACAATGACTTCAGAGCTCATCTGGTTCCACACCCTGCCACAGGCAGGAACCTCTTTCACTAGACCCCACCTGAACTCTTCTGAAGTAGTTTTTAAACTACCTGAATACTGCTGAGGTAGTTTTTAAAAGCTAAGTTTCCTACAGCCACACTCCAAGAAACTTTTCTGGAAGGGGCAGATGATCTGAGGCTTCGTGGCTGAGCACTAAGACAGGATTGCAAGTACAAGCAAAGACACAGTGATCTCTACCCTAAGGGGGAAAAAAAAAGGAAAATTCAGATTAAAATGGTGCTAAGCATATCAAGCAAGCCAAAAGAGCCACAATTTCTGAAAATGGACTAAAGGAGAGAGAAGACGATGACAAATTCATTTAAAGTATCCCTTTCCAGTAGCTAAAGGGGACTGGAGAGGGACTTGGGACAAGGCATGGAGTGACGGGACAAGGGGGAATGGCCTCCCACTGGCTGGGGGCAGGGACAGATGGGATATTTGGAAGGAATTCTTGGCTGTGAGGGAGACCCTGGGAAGGCCCTGGCACAGGGTGCCCAGAGAAGTGCTGACTGCCCCATCCCTGGCAGTGTCCAAGGACAGGTTGGATGCGGTTTGGAGCAACCTGGGATAGTGGAAGGTGTCCCTGCACATGGTAGGGGTGGAACAAGATGGTCTTTAGAGGTCCCTTCCAACCCAGACCATTCTAGGACTCTATAACTCTATGAAATGCATCGTGTTAAGAAGAGAACAGACTTTGCTCAAAGGCCATTCCTAAAAAAAAGGAAACCTTCCTCTGGGCTTGGATCAGATCTAGATGAACTAAAGAATGCTGTAATTACAACAGGACGGAATGTGAGGCAAGTGCAGGACCTGCACTGCAGCACAGAGGGTGCAAATTCGTACAGAAAGTGGCACATTCCAGCGAGGAGAGTTTTAAGCTGGTTGACTGGAAGAGTTTAGTCACATGGTATCCACGCTCAAAGTGTCTGCAGGCATCAACCCATGAGCACTGCAGCCACCCTGAGCAGCTGCTGTCTGTGTGCATACCTCAGCTCATGCACCAGGTGAGCTGTGATCCGCGACCCCGAGGCCCCCAAAGGGTGGCCGATGGCGATGGCACCTCCGTTGACGTTGGTCTTCTCAGGGTCAAGGCCCAACACTTTTTCCACAGCCAGATACTGAGGTGCAAATGCCTCGTTTACCTAAAGCACCAGAGAAAAGACAGAACTTTCACACCAGCTTTCAGCAGTACGTGCGCAAACAAGATCAAATGAGGTGAACTGCTTCTCCAGGTCCTTTTCAGAAAAATATGAAGCGCTGTGTTTATAAAAGCATGCTCAGCCGACACACAACTGTCAATCCAACCCAACTAGATTCAAACAGTAAGCAAGTACGAGGTGTATTTTATAAAAAAAAACGTACAGTATGTTCTGAGGCAGTGTGCCCATGAAGAGCCTGCTGCCCTGGCAGAAAAAGACCCTGCTCACAAGTATGACTAATTAAAAACATGAGCAGTCCAGCCAACAGAGTAAAACGTCATGTCCCATGAGGATATTTTTGTTCCGTGGAATGCGATCACACCATTTCCAGTTTCCACGTGCCTCAGATTTCTGTAGTGACTGAGCAGCAGAAACTGGAGGGACAGAGGTCAGGCAGGAACACCTACATGGTACGAGTGGAATCTTTCTGCTAAAAGGATCAGGGGTAAAACCACTGCTCCTGTGAAAACTTCTCACCTCTACCAAATCCATATCCTTCAGGGTCAGTCCCGCTTTCTTCAAAACCTCTGTGATTGCAGGTACAGGGCCTGTTTGGAAATCATATGTACAGTTAGTTAAATAAAAAAAATTAATACATGAAGTCTTAGAAACTTGTTTTACATAGGATAAGTTCATAAAGCCTCATGAGATCCCCTTCCATGAGCCTCTGTGCAGCCAACAAATTTTGGATATGCCACTCACCTGCTTTATCAGGTGGTAAGAGAACTCCTGTATCCCAAAACTACTTGGTCCCCTTGTGAACATCCATCCAGGGAAAGCTAAGAGTGTCACTACTGCTGCACACAGAGCTTTCAAGTCAAGAGAAGTGACAGTCCCCAGGCAAATAAAACAACTTCACAATGGTTTTGAGGCATTCTCCCTCCCAGTACTCTTGGTTCCACTTATTCTTTCCTCGCAATTTGCAGCCTCCAGGTAAACAAAAATTTAAACACAGGCTGCTCTAGAGTTTGCTGGTCGTGTGCTTAGTTATGGGTATTGTTGTTTTGGTGTTCTTAAAATATCAAAAAATCTTCAAGTAAAAAGCCTAACATTTTATTTATTTATTCCAAACAGTTAAATGCCTCCTCAGACCCAGGTCTTGAACAACTGAAGAAAGTAAGATTTTGGGTTTTAGACTATTAAGAGCTTGGCAACAGAACTGTCCTCTGGAAGAAAGCTGCCTTCTATAACCTAATATAATCTACTAAGGGAAACTAATCCAAACACAGCTACCTAAGGAACACACACTCAAAGAGTTTTGAAAGGGTTAATTAGGTACGTGCTTGTAGGAGAAAAATACTGAGATGTCAGGTGGTGACTGATCATTCAATTCTAAAACATGAACAATCCTAAATTCTATCACACTGCCAAAAAATGGTGTTGAAAACGCACAGCTCAAAGAATAAAAACATAAAAATAAGTAAATTACCAAAGAGACAGAAAAACTAAAAGAAGAAAGGGCCCAGTTCAGAGCTCAGTGGAGTATCAGGGAGCCCCAGGCAGCTTAACACTAGACTCTAACTGCATCTCATTAGGGAAGGATTTTAGTATGCCTGTTACGCATGAGAGTAATGGGAGGGTCTCGTGGACAATACAAAGACCCCTAATGACAGCCAAGTAAACTTTTTCCCTTTTCTCTCTTCTTTTAAATAATGAATTCTCTCACTGAACACTGTGAGACAGGACTCCCTATCAGCATGTAAGAGGACCGTGGCTCAGACTGAGCTCCTGTTTGTCAGATCTGCTGCTGTCATGTCAACAAATCTCATCTGGTCTCTTTGAGCTGCTGGGGACAAGCTGTGGTGTGAAGGAGCTGGGATACTAAGTGTTCCTCTGTATGATTTATGAAGTTTTTAAACAAGCTAGAAGAGTTGCCTGACCTAGAGAGAATGGGCTGGTTTAGGAAGCACAATGCCAGCACAAAGTCTAGCGAAATAAACCCTCCCTCCACGTTTGCTTTGAAGGCTGTGTCCCTCAGACAGTCTGACCAGGAAAACAAATCTGACAATGCCTCATTTGCATTTCTACTGACACACAGAACCAGCCAACAACAGCTCCTCTGAACAGAACGACAGAGAGGAAAAGCAATGCTGGGATACAATGCTGTCTGCACACTAAAGCCAAGGGAAAAATCCTGGAGTGTCTGGATTGGCTTTGAGGGATTGTTTGCACTAAGAGATACTTGATGAGGAAACAGAAAATATGGGACTAAAGCAACCAAGAAAGGATATGGTCTGCCAAGTAATACCTGAAAAGACGTGTACCCTGGGATCCAAGACGCTTGAGCCACTGAGTAACTGCTGAAAGGTGTTCACATAGCCACTACTCCATCAGCAAGAGGTGAGGAAGGCAATTCAGAGTGACATATTTTATCATGGGATTTAGAGCTTACAGGAGACTAAAGTGAACTTTAGGAGAAAATGGTTTAAAAAAAAAAAGTCGGAGGGTTTGTTTTCTTGACTAAGAGAGTAAAAAAGGGGAAGAAAGAAGAGCCTGGGGGACTATGCTCAGTGCCATTACTATGGGTCAGACACTGCACACACACTTCCAGCCAAACCGAGGAGCAGATCTGTCCCTCTGCACAGCAGGGATGGACTGACACAGTGGGATGGACAGTAGGACACACGAACACCTTCAGAGCCACCAGTCTAAGCACACTGCAGCACCCTTTTCCTTCCTCTAGAATGCCCATGACAAGAACATTTCCATGCTGCCTGATGCTATAAAATGATGTGCTTCATTGCAACTTACCAATGCCCATGATGGAAGGGTCACAGCCAGCTGAGTGATAAGCTACTACTCTTGCCAGAGGAGTAAGACTGTGCTTTTTAAGTGCTGATTCACTGGCAATGATGACTGCACCAGCTCCATCACACACACCCTTGCAGTAAGAGTGAGAAGCATTCTTAGTGAGAAAATACAAAGTAACAAAAAAACCCTCACACTCTTTAAACTAAACCCCCCAAAAAGGGCTTGAGTCTAAGATACTGTAATTAACATTGAACAGTGTTTACTCAAAACAACAAAAGACTATCTCACTATTCTGAGGATGGGAAAAGAAAGTTAAATATAGATAAATGTTTAATTAATTCCAATGTATTAGGAAAGAAAAATAAGTCTTCCCTGCATTAGAAATATGATTCTGCAGACTTGCAAGAACACTATTAATAATGGATAATGTATGTGCTATTAATTATAAAAGATACTTTACAGACACCCACACTTACTGTGGCTATGATCTATTTTAGGCATGAATTCAGACTTTATGATCACAGCACTCCATCTGGCCCAAAGAACTTTAATCAATTAATTAAGATAATGACTGTAAGAGGAACAGCCCATAATGACACGCTGCTAAGCACTGAGCTCTACTCTGAATAAGAGCAGAATGTGGTTCGGGAGAGAGAGGACAGTAGCTGTGGCACAAAGATGAGCAGCAGCAGTACACCCACTGACAAAATGTAGGTTTAAAGCAAATGTTCAGTAACCACTGCCCCCCAAAAGAAGGGAGAGTGGCCACACAGCCACCGCAGCCACCAACTGCACAACTCAAGGCTGATAACGAAGTGCCAACGCCTCACTGCAAGATCAGTGGCAATCCACAGAATCAAATTTTAGGACTTAGGAGCTGACTGAAGGATCCCCTGGCATCCCGGGGTTTGAAGAGTCAGCCAGAGGCATTTAGCTGAAGAATGAGAAGTCATTTTCGTCAGGAGACACCACTGACAGCCAACTCGGTGAGAGATAAAAGCAGTGGCAATAAATCTGGAGAACCACAGAGGGGACACCTGCCCAACCCAAGGGTCTGAGGTACTCACTGAAGCATTCCCAGCTGTGACGGTTCCATCCTTTTTAAAGACACACGGGAGTTTTGCCAGTTGTTCCATAGTGGTCTGGGGTTTTGGATGCTCGTCCTTTTCCATGCTTTCCTTACCCTTTTTTGTCTTCACTTCAATTGGTGCCATCTCAGCTTTGAAGTAGCCAGCATCATTAGCTGCAACCACAAAAACAAAAATAAAAGGACTCGATAAAAACATCAAGATGATTGCTCAGCATGACCAACAATCGTATTTTCACGTGCACACAACTTCTGCTCTACTTTAACCAAAAGTCCAGGGGCAGCAATACTTATGCTTTATGTTGTTTAAATAAACTGGTTTGGGTTTTATTGCTGGGGTTTTTTTGGTTTTTTTGATTTTTCAAGAAATTGGGCAAAAACCATCCAAGTACACTCTCACACTTCTCCAAATAAAGTCTCAAATACTGAAATTTTATTTCAGGTTTAAACAGCTGAACTCTTTTTGGTTTAGTTGTTGGTTTGGTTTTTTTTTTTGTAAACCACTAGGTCTATTTTTGGTACATATTCCCTTTTATTGCTGCTTTATTTTACAGCTCTGTCATTTCTCAGATGGCCAAGATGTAAATCTCACTCAGACAGGAATGTGGAAAAAACCTCTTGAGCCACATTGTTTCTGTTGATAAGATACTGTATATTCATCAAAATCCTATTCAAGGTACTCCTCTAAAGGCTCTCACTGCCAAGCCAGATCTCAGAATGGGATTCAGCTGCCTAAACAACCTGAGACAATTCAAGACATTGTAGGTATCTAAGACACCCAAAAAAGCATCTGGCCATAACATTAGACAGAGATTTAAAACTAAGACACAGAAATTGTCAGATCTGATGTTGTTTAGCTACCTCTGGGCTTCTCAATAAATTCCTCAAAACCTTTTTCTTTCCTGATTACACACAGGGCTCTCTCTTTACTGTGGGATAAGACGATCTGGTCCTAAAGGCAGAAATAAAAACAGCAAGGTAAAATCCTAGAAAACAAGAAAGTTTCTAGCAAAGGCTCCAGGAATGGCAGGAGTTAGGTAACAAGAGGAACAAGCAGGAAGGGTAATAAACGATGAGAAAAAGTTACAAAAAGTACTTCTACACCCATTGGAAAAAATACAAAATCTTCCTTCAGGAGTGCCTCTATTAATACGCACCATCATTAGAATCTAAAACCATGCTTAGATCTTTACTTCTTATGTTCACCTTTGGCTTGCAATGTATGTTGAGTCCCACGATGGCCACTGCACATTCTACTGGTTTTTGGCCTAAACTTCACAGTAACTGAATCACAGAAACCCAGGATGGTTTGGGTTGGAAGAGACATTAAATTCCATCTTGTTCCAACCCCCCCTGCCATGGGCAGGGACACCTTCCACTAGCCCAGATTGCTCCAATTCCCATTGGACACTTCCAGGGATCCAGGGGCAGCCACAGCTGCTCTGGGCACCCTGTGCCAGGGCCTCCCCACCCTCACAGACAGGAATTCCTTCCCAATATCCCATCTGTCCCTGCCCTCTGGCACTGGGAAGCCATTCCCTGTGTCCTGTCCCTCCAGGCCTTGTCCCCAGTCCCTCTGCAGCTCTCCTGGAGCCCCTTCAGGCCCTGCCAGGGGCTCTGAGGTGTCCCTGGAGCCTTCTCTTGTGCAGGTGAGCACCCGCAGCTGTCCCAGGCTGGCTCCAGAGCAGAGGGGCTCCGGCCCTGGCAGCATCTCCGTGGCCTCCTCTGGACTGGCTGCAGCAGCTCCAGGTCCCTCTTATGTTGGAGGCCCCGGACCTGAACACCTCTGAATTACGGCTTTGGGCACGTAAACCACCCAGAGAACAGTTTAAAACACAGCTCCTAAACAAACATCCCCTCTTCAGATCCCATGTGCTCTGACTGTTCAAGCGTTCAAGAACAACATTCGAATTGCAAAAGAAAGGAAAAGGATTTGGATGAATTACAGCACAGGCTGGCACACAAGAAGCATGTGGGTCACTGTGGAAGACTGTTCTGCCGTGCACTGGAATGAAAGGAGGGCAGTCAGGCATGCCTGGGACAATGCTGCATCCCACCAAAGGGGCACCAACAAATGACATTCACCAACATGAATCCTGCACAGGCAGGAGGTGACCCGTGACTGGCCAGTGGTGTTTGCTGCCTCAACAGCTACGGAATGTCCCTGAGGAAGGCACAAGAAGGCAGTGGAAAGGGGCTCCCACTTAACCTGCTGAGGAGTACATCACCTGACTCAGTACACTTTCCAAGTCAAACCCCCTAAGAGTGGGTTATTTCTACCATGGGGCCAACAAAACCACAAACTACGGTATGCAAACAGAAGGACAAATTACACCAAGAGCCAGAGAAAACCTGAGAACAGTTTGAATCAACGCTAAAAACTGACTAGACTTGAAACTGGTGTCGCATAAATGCTTCCACTCCTCGATTTACTCACCAGCTTTGCACCTCTGCTGCGTTTTGAGCGCGTATCGGTCACAGTCCTCGCGGGAGATGCTGTATTTTGCAGCCAGGTTTTCAGCTGTCACTGCCATAGGTATTTTAACATGTGTATCTGTAAGGGCTTCCCACAACGTGTCTTCCAACTGCGTGGAACATCAGATGAAGAAAATTAGAAAGCACAGCAATACTATATTACTGACAGCTTCTAACTGTTCAGCAGCCTCCTGAAAACTGAAGGCTCTTTGTAAAATTAATTCAGCTTACCCACAGATAATTTATTGATTTATTAGAACGAACACACTGAGAAACAGTGTGCAAGTTCTTGTGTGCTATTCTAGTTGATCTCTATTCTGCTCTAGTGTGACCTCTGGAACTCACACGTGGCCCCAAGAGCCTTGGGAAAAGCCCTAAAAAAAGATTTTTAGTATTTCAGCATATTTCACTTCTGTATGAATTATTTATTAGAACCCTGTGAGCAAACACACCTGTCTGGTTGCCAAGAAGGAAACGGGAGGCACTGTGAGAAGGCACAGCAGCCTACTGATTCTTTAGCTCTTTCTCTACTGTCAGGTAAAATCCCCCTTACTTGAGCCAAAGGTTTCTGTGGGTATAACATCTCAGGGAAGAAAATACCCAAGTCTACCTTTGCTCAGCCTGATAAAGGTTTGGGTTAAGATAAGGATGGGTTTTGTTATCTCTGTCATTCTGCAAGATAAACCATTCATTCACCTGTCACTGTCTAATTCAGTTATCTTTACGGTAAGAACCCAGTAGCACCTACTTGGTCTATGAAGTACAACAACAGCTTTGTGAAGGTGCTGTCTGACATCATCAATTTATCCTGCCGCACATTTCCCACAGTATTCACTTAGGATTTATCTTCAGAAGAAAATGTAAAGACAACTTACCTGTCAATGGATTTAACTTCAAGTTTCCACTTTTGAAATTGACAGATGCTCACAGCTTGGAGGTATATGTGTTCTCTACCAGTCTGTCTACCTACTGCCAGCATTACTAGCCTTGCCTTAACTGTGTGTGCCTCTATTTCACAGACATTTTGTACCTAGTACTTGCATGGGATGTACCCAGTGAACTAAATTTTGTGTTTAAGAGTTTATTGGTATGTTTAACACGGAATGGGAACTCAAATATGGTTTTGGGAAAGCTGGAAAACTGGCACACTTAACAAAATTGCCTGAACCTACTGTTTTGATACTGTCTGAATATTAGATAAATGCCTTAAACTATTAAGTCTAGATCTAATCTCCAGTCATTTCATTTGCAAGGATTTAGTGCCTACAGTCCTGATACTAAACACTGCTTTGCTCAGAGAACAAAAAAAGTACCAGACCTTGAGTTCTGCTCCTAATCTGGTTCCAAACCGAACCTTTCGAACCGCATAAGGAGCCTGGCTCATGCTTTCAGCTCCACCACACAGAACAACTTCTGAGTCATTCAGGCAGATTTCCTGTTAACACAGAAAAACAAAACAAATCTAGGATTTAGCCTGCTGCTTGAGTAAGAAAATAAGAACTGTTTTAAAAAACAGGTTGTCGCCTACAAAGCAGCGAACTCAGAATGAATCCAAACCCAGTCATGTGTGTTTATTTATGAAGGGTCTACCCTTTCGTTAAGATTAGGGTCTGTCTCCCTCATGCCATATCCCTTTTTCTTCCTTTCAGCAAAGAATCATTGTCCATGAGGGAAGAAGAGAATATGGATGTGCACACATGACAGAGCAGAGGAACAAAGACATTAAGCATCTGCATGCCTGTGTGGTTTGGTTCACAAATGGTTGAGCTTGGTGGTTTTGAGCTCCCACTCTTCTCAAAAGGAACACAAATTACACTTCAAAGCCTGAACTAAGACCTTATGATTCGAAGAAAATGGGACACAATTTAAGAGACAATCGTTAGGTAGCTGCCAAAATAAGGACCCAAAACACATTAATTCATCAATGGCAAAGCACACAAAACCTAAAAGCCCCAATTCTTAAATGCACTATCAGAGCATTCAAAAATAGTGCTTCCTTAAAATGATTCACTGAGTTACACTGTTGAGGTTATTTACGAACTAGAATGGAAGAAAATTAAATTACCCCAGAGAAGCTGTGGCTGCCCCTGGATCCCTGGCAGTGCCAAAGGCCAGGCTGGATGGGGCTGGAGCACCCTGGGACAGTAGAAAGTGTCCCTGCCCATGGCAGGGGGTGGGACTGGATGAGCTTTAAGGTCCCTTCTAACCCAAACAGCTCCACGATTCTGCGATCTTTGTTTGAGATTTCTAGTTAATAACTTGTGCACAGCAATACGTGCTGAGATGCTTTCTACAGTTACTGAAAACTCCATGAGCATCTAAGCAGCACTGGCTGCATGGATGAAATGCCATCTTTGAAAAGGACCTCCCCACCACTCTTTCAATAAAAGTGGTCATGTTCTCCAGCAGGTTTTTTCAGTGTGCACAAGTGTGTGTACGGCCTTTGCAAAAAGCACTAGGAAAAACAGTCAGGTGGACATTATTGCAAAACATAACCTTAACTATACATTTTTGACATTTTTTCCTCTAGAGGGTCAGACTTAAAATAACTATTTAGCCAAGCAAAACCAAAAAAATCCCACAAAACAATCAGCTTGTTCAAATATACATAAAAGCAATGTACGAGCAAATGAAATACAAACCTCTGTACTCCTACTCAATGGTTTTGGCCAACTCCTCAAAGAGAAGTTGATTCTCTTCTATTTTAAAAGAAGTGACACTATAAATTACCAAACCCATGAGAGGTTTGGATCTTTGAACAAAAGCACACTTAAAAAGCACAGGTTGCTGCTTACACAGCTAGCCAGGTGAGAATATAAACAATGATCAAAACAAATTACAGTCCAAACAAACAGGATTGTGGGATACAACTATTGCACAGCTGATCTGCATTTCACCAGCTAACACTCGATGCATTCCTCATATTAAACTAGAAAAATCGCTACAATACTTGGATTTTAAAAACCAGCCACGCAATGAGGCACTGCGGTGGCTGAACTCCTGCAAAATGCCGTGCTGTACAATAGAAATCTCTACCAAAAATACACGTCAAGACTCATCCCAAACACAAAGGACAGGTTTCTACAAGTTAACAGCCTGATAAAAGCTACAACTAGCACAGAACTACAGCTTTGTACCTGGCAGCCATTGGCAATGGACTGGAAGCCAGAGCCACAGAGTCTGTTGACAGTGAGGGCTGGGACGGACACGGGAACTCCCACACGCAAACCAACGTGTCTTGCAATGTAGATCGCATCTGAGGAGCTCTGCAGGCAGAACAGGCAAGAGGTTTTGTCACTCTCTCATTGATTTGGAAAGCAAAAAAGTCTTGATGAAAAGTCAGAATGGTGTAATTGCATCCCTGACAGAAGACAAGCATTATGTTCAGCAGAAATCCCACCACTCACAGGAAGCACTTTGACTCAGTTCAAGAAGACACCATCCTACAGGACCTGAAAGTGTCACTGTCTTAATGTGCATTTTAAAGAAAGCATGTTAAGTCGGCAGCTTAATGTTCTCCCTTATTTTCAAAACAGCACCCACACAGCAGGCTGACACAAGGGCAGATCCTGGCTGGCAAGCTGCAATTATTTTAAGGCAAATTAATATTGCTCAGACCAATGAGGAAGGCCTCCCAAAACCAGAGAGAACACTTACGCTCTTGGAGAACATGCCCCAAACTAAAATGTATAATAAAGACAAAGTTCTGTGCACAGTGCTACAATACTAATGCAAGTTTAGAAAAAAAATTAAAATTAATCAAGCCACTTCTGCTGAAGAAGGGAAGTTTGAAATAGTCATACATTCACAGTTATTAAATCAAACAATATCAGTAAACCAGAATTTAAAAAAATAATCTACTGGGACGGGGAAGTATGATGCAAAGGAATAGAAATATACTTTCAAAATTAAAAGAAACTTTATCGGGAGATCGCTATTTTTTACATGAAAGCACTACATGACAGTTGAATGCAGCAATTCTTTCCTAGGCCACAGGCAGCTCTTACAAAATTAAAAAGCTGAATAAAAGAAGATGAGATGGTAGCTGTAGGAGACACAATAATCTAAAGCTACTCTTTTGGCTGAAAATCCAAAGAAGGAATACTGCCTATTTCTTCACTTATTGTCTTAGTTACTTGTTTCTTCTGCATCCCTGAAACACACAGGGCAAAATAAAAGTCCCCACCCTTAATAATGGTGAAATCAGAACACAAAGGAAAAAAGAAAGCCAGAAATGTTCTTTGCTGTCTTGCCTAGAACAAAGATCCTCATCTATAGGTGTGGGTAGCTGCAGTTTTGCAACACATAGAACAGCATCCTCCTCACAAGCTCTTCGGAACAGACACGATTGTCCAAATGTCTCTGCCAATCAAGGCATGTATCCTTCCAGCTCAAAGGAAACTCACACTCACTCAAAAGAAATTCTATAGAAATGGACTCAAATCACTTACAGGCTTGATAAGGAAAGGGATTTATACAACCCAGAGAAAAACCATTGATCACCGAGTCACACAGCTCGAGCCACTAAAACAGAGGAAATGCAGCTGGGATTACCAACTAACTAGTTAACTGATATGTATTTTTAGGAGGTCAGCTCGTCCTTGTTTAAACCACCTCTGGCACAAAAAGAAGCAAGCTAAGCCTTGCTCCCAAGTGCCCCAAATCACACAGGACACATCCCTCAAACACAAACAGGAAACACTACACTGCAAATTGCCACTCACTCCTTTTACCTCCACCCCTTTGGCTGCCAGCCAGAGGCAGCCATCTATAGGGCCCCCCCGAGGGTGCCTGAAATAGCCCCTGAGCAGCAGATTTTCCAGGCTACCAACCTGCATGACGTTACCCACGACGACGCTGTCGACGATCTCGGGAGGGACCTTGCCTGCGGCCAGCGCGGCTCGAGCGGCATGCTCCGTCAGGTCGGTGGCCGAGAAATCCTTCAGCGAGCCCCCGTAAGTCCCAAAGGGAGTGCGCTTGGCTGCAACGATGAACACACCTGCAACGGGGGCAGAGATGAGCCACAGTGAGCACACCTGCAACGGGGGCAGAAATCACCCACAGGCACACCACCTCACACACAGGGGAGCCCCCGGCCAGCCTCCGGTGGGTTACATCCTAAATTCACACAAAGCTCTGTAAGTACAGGCAACAGGAACACAGGAAGCTCAAGGTCAATAATGTAATGGTGCTTTAGACAGGGAAGGCATGAAGAATTAACGGTCACAAAGAAAAGCTGGGAACATTACAGAAATACCCTCTTTCCACAGGGAGGTTTGACAAGAAAAGCAAAGGTTGGATACAAATATGGACTTGGAGGAGGCTGCCATATACATCAAACATCAGTGCTAGTGCACTAAAACCATGCCAGCAACATCTAGCAAATCCTGTAGTAGACACCTGTGAAAAAACCAGACAAGGAACAGTGCTTTTAGCAAAGAGGCCATTCCCTCATGCTAAAAAAAAAGAATCAGCATGTTTTTGGCTTATATTCTGAAACAGTTTTCACAATGAAAAAAACCCCCAAAAACCAAACAATAAAGCAAAACAACCCCCCACTTTTGATACGCATTTCAACTTTGATTCCTTTAGCTTAAGAGGAAAAACATTCCCTAATCAAAAAATTCGTGCTCCTGACAGAAATATATATGCCACCTATATATGTCACTGCTTTAGCATGAATCTTCCTGTTTCTGAGAAGAAAATCCAGTTTTCACTAGGCAGGAGACCATGTGCTACCACATGTGTACAAATGCACGAGCCAGGAGCAGTCCACACAAATTCCAGCTCGGAAGAAGCCATCTCTGAACCAAAGCAAACATCTCCTGGCTCTCTGTCAAAGTGGCTCTCTGCCCCCACGTGCGGAAAAACAAGTGGGAGGCAGGTTGTGAACTTTCCCCCAGTTGAACAGTACTGCTTGCAGCCCCTGTTTCCACAGCTCCTATCAAACACCCAGCTATTTTAGGGAACGCTGCAGGGACATATACAGATGTAAAAACGCAGGCAAATGAAAATGCCTGCTGGTGAAGCTGCTCATGAACACTGATTCCAGGTCATCTGACCTGTTACTACTTGGCTCTCTTTTGTCAGAGAGAGGGTGCTCCTCCATCTCACATGTACTGGGATCCCAGGCTGCATGACTGCTGGAAAAGGACATTCCAAACTGGTCAAGGTCAAGGTTCCCCACTGACAAGGACTGGAGCACAGGGTAGGGATCTAAAATATGCAGGGAGGATGCTCAGAATCGTATCACGATGGTCTGTGTTGGAAGGGACTTTCAGGACCATCCAGCTCCACCCCTGCCATGGGCAGGGACACCTTCCACTGTCCCAGGCTGCTCCAAGCCCCGTCCATCCTGGCCTTGGACACTGCCAGGGATCCAGGGGCAGCCACAGCTGCTCTGGGCACCCTGTGCCAGGGCCTCATCTCATGGCAAAGAATTTCTTCCCAATACCCAATCTAAATCTTCCCTTCTCAGCATATCTTTCCTGCAGCAAAACAGGCCTTGACATTCACATTCCTCACCACTCTTCCCGTCCACTGATTCCCCACCTCCTCCAGATCGTGCCAACCCTAACTGATTACAAAGCTTTGCTGCAGACCAGCTTGGGGACCTGACCAAGCTACAAGGACTCCTTCTCCTCCCTTTTGGCCAGGCTGCCAGTTATCCACATTATTTGTTCAGTCACATCCACCGTGGCATTGCCTCATGAACAGTCCAGGGGCGAGGATGGAACTTTGCCCTTAAACACTCCTTTCACAACAACATCCCCCTCTCTCTTTCATGGAGACTGCTCACTGCTGCCCACTTCCCAACAGCACCACGGGGCCAATAAACCAGGGCAGGTCACACAACAGAGGCAGCTGAACACTAACCCAGACTCAGCAGAAAATGAAGGGCTCATTTTCACTTGGATCAGTTCTGGGCCTGAGTTCACCTTCTGGCTGCTCAATAAAACAGTTAACTCAAGACAGAGAGAAGGCTGGACTGAATTGGTAAGGGGAGAAGATGAAGAAGCAGCAGCACAATCTGTGTTATGCTGGATTAAACTGAACACAGACATCCCCTAAGGGTACATAACTACAGAGCCTGCCAAATTTTGCTTGACTGGAGAGGCACCTACGAATGCTACTTCCTCCACGGAATTTCAGGAGGGGCAACAAGGGGTGGCTGAAGTCCTGAGTGAAAAAGGACTCTTTGTCCTTTGACAACTCTTCCTAAATTTCCATTAATTAGTTCTGTCCTACATTATCATAGCAAGATTCCAGAGTCTCTGCAATTTTCCAAGGTGATAAACACTGGATGAGAGCAGAATAGTACCAAATGCATAGAGATCTGAAAACTGTTGGGGCAAGAAAGCAAAGGTCCCTCTGAATCCTTACCAAGCACTATATTTGAGCAATCTTATATTTGAGAAATCTTTTAAACTGGTTTTGTTAACCACTTGCTGCCAAACAGGGAACTGAAACACTATTTAATCCTCCAACATATCTCAAATGCGCTTGTAATGAAAATAATTCTTCATCAGATCCTGTTTTGAAAGCCTAGAATACAATCAATAACATAAAAAAGGAAATTAAGAAGCAAGAAGAGTGTATGAAAGTATTGTGAATTGAGATGAGAGAAAACCCTGCAGCACGCACAGAAAACTAAGATGAAACAAACAAGTATGGGCAAGGTGCTCTCTGTCCTATCCAGCTCAACAGAACCATCAGAATTAATACAACGCTGACTACACAGGCTTTAGCACTGCAACCTCACACCATGACTGACACGTATGTTATCATTAAGGTGCAGTCTGTCAACTAGCAAAGTGCTGTCTAATAGATAAAAGCCCTATTGCAATAAATTTCAATTTTGTTTTCATACAAGAGCAGGTCTTAAAGGGTGTGTTCACCTCATTTTTAAGAGTCACAGAATTTAAGCCATGTAGCGCATAAATTAGTTCTTTCAGGACACTTTCAGGAGCTGTTGTGACTTAAAGAGTTTATCCTGCACTGTCAGTGCTAACACAGGCAGGGCCTGGATGTGACAACAGGAACTTACAGTCACTACACGTAAACAGAGAATCACAGAATAACAGAATCATCTGGGTTGGAAAAGACCTCTAAGACCATCGAGTCCAACCATTCACCCAGCACTACCCCAGGTGCCACATCCACACGGCTTCTAAATCCCTCCAGGGATGGGGACTCCAACACTGCCCTGGGCAGCTGTGCCAGGGATGGACAACGCTTCCCATGAANTCCGACCCCCTCCCCACCTTCTGCACCCCCTCCCCACCCTCTGAACCCCATTCCCACCCTCTGACCACATTCCCACTCTCTGAACCCCATTCCCACCCTCTGACCCCACGCAGCCCGGTGTTTTTTGGAAGTTCCTAATTACTTCCAGCTGTCTGGCCGTGCTGGCACGGACGGAACCGTGGGGAGAGAAATCCCCCCGGGAAGGACGGGAATGGCTCTCGGGGGCTCTACTTTGTCATTCCTGAGGGCTCCAAGAGCTGCCCCGCGTTAAGACCCCCTACACCGTCCGATCCGTGCCCGCCCGCCCTCAGGGTCCCCCCGGAGCCCCTCAGGGAGCCAGGGACCCGGGGGGAACGCGATCCTCACCCCTCAGCAGCGCCATGGCCGCTCCGCGCCCGCTCCGTGCCCCGGCCGAGTGCCGCGCCCTCCCCCCTGCCCCGCACATTCGCCACGCTGGGCGCGGAGGGGGCGGCCAGGCACGGCCGGGAGCCAGTTTGCTTAAAGTTATTATTCTACGAGTAATTCTAGTTTTTTATTTAATTTATTTTAAATGTGGGGGAAGGGCTTGGTGGGTTTTTTTGTGGTGGTTTTGGTTGAGGTTGTTTTTTTTTTTAATTTTGCTTCTGCTAGGTTCGATTTTTCCGCGCGGTTTTGGCGAATCGGCGGCAGGGAAGCGGAGGGCGGGCGGCGATGGCTGAGGGAGGAGGCTCCCCCGCCGCCCGCCTCAGAGGTAATTACAGCGTATTACAGATAATCGTGGAATCATTTCCATTGGAAAGGACCTCCGAGATCATCGAGTCCCACCTGTCACCCGATCCCCACCTTGTCACCCAGCCCAGAGCACTGAGTGCCACGTCCAGGCGTTCCTTGGACGCCGCCAGGGATGGGCACTCCAAACCTCCCTGGGCAGTCCCAAGGCCTGACCACCTTTTCCATGGGGAAATTCCTCCTGATGTCCGAACTGAACCTGCCGTGTCGCACCTGAAATCTATAAACCTCCTGCAGGGGGTTCTGGAGGGTCGCATCCCTGAACTCGTGCACAATCCATGGCTGACCCAGCGCTGCCCCTAATTCCAAGACTTGGCTTCCCTGGACATGGATGGAGACGTGCAGGAGCTGCCTGCAGCTCATCGGTGTGACACCAGAAAGCCCTTGGATACTCTCGTTTTCCAACACTGCAGACACTGAAAAAAGGGGGGGAAATGGGCTAAAAAGCCTGCAATCACATATTGGTCACTAGAGGGAAGAACTGATCCCTCCGTGGGCTGCAATGAACACGCATCAGTCTCAGTGATGCAACGCCATGGATGCTGCGAGAACCGGGAGCAGGACAGNGGGTGAGAGCTGGACCTGCCCCAGCCCTGAACCCCCCGTGCCCTGGGCTGATCCCCAGCGTGGGCAGCAGGGGAGGGGGGATTCTGCCCCTCTGCCCCGCTCAGGTGAGACCCCACCTGCAGAGCTGCCCCAGCCCTGGGCTCCAACAGCACAAGGACCTGGAGCTGCTGCAGCCAGTCCAGAGGAGGCCACGGAGATGCTGCCAGGGCTGGAGCCCCTCTGCTCTGGAGCCAGCCTGGGACAGCTGCGGGTGCTCACCTGCACAAGAGAAGGCTCCAGGGAGAGCTCAGAGCCCCTGGCAGGGCCTGAAGGGGCTCCAGGAGAGCTGCAGAGGGACTGGGGACAAGGCATGGAGGGACAGGACACAGGGAATGGCTTCCCAGTGCCAGAGGGCAGGGATGGATGGGATATTGGGAAGGAATTCCTGTCTGGGAGGGTGGGGAGGCCCTGGCACAGGGTGCCCAGAGCAGCTGTGGCTGCCCCTGGATCCCTGGCAGTGCCCAAGGCCAGGTTGGACGGGGCTTGGAGCACCCTGGGACAGGGGAAGGTGTCCCTGCCCATGGCAGGGGTGGGACTGGATGAGCTTTAAGGTCCCTTCCAACCCAAACCACTCTGGGTTTCTGTGATTTAAGCACATGCACAAGGGGTGGCACTTCCTCCCCTCTTCTCCACTCATTTACAATGGCTGTCAGGGCCAAAAGATTCCACACTTGGTGAGTTTCTCATTAGCTGCCAATATTTCAGCTCTGAAATCAAGTTATAATGTCTAAACCTTTCAGTGTCATAAGTAAAAGCGATTCTTCTAATTTCTGTTTATACAGTACTTTGTAGTGTTAAAACAGAAGAGTTTCTAATAGATAGTAGTATATTTTAAAAGGGGTTATTTTTTGCATTCCCATTTTTGACCAAGAGCCACAATTTCTTCAAAAGTGTTTATTTCACAAATTTTTTTTATCCCCAGCTGAATATTACAGTGACTATTACAAGCATTTTCTTATAAACAAAGGTGTAGTTTACAGATTTGTTCAAAATGGAAAAATATTTTATAAGCAGTAGTATTTCATCTACAGTATTCACTCATGTATATCATTCAACTTTGACAGCAGCTATACCTTCTGCTTGTTAAGGTAATGACACTTCACACCACAAAAAAAAAAATATCCCCAAAGATTTCAATATAGTAGCACTTTTTAAATATATTTTTTTCTCATAATTTCAAATTAATCTGAAAGTCTTTGTCCACTGGCATTCACAACTTGAAGTAATTTGGATACTCATCAGGGTAGTATGTCCTCTGGATTGTTTTACTTAATACCTACCTTGCTAGAATTTCTTTCAGAAAAAATCAATTTATGACTGCCATATATATGTGAATCAATAAAGTTTGAGGAAAAAGCTTCATGGAAGTTCATGCAATTTATTTTAATTAGGTTCTATTCATATGCAATGATAAAAAGCTAATTTTTCAGTTAATGGTCTGAAAGAATGAGTTTGCACATTTTATCCATTTACTATTGAAAATGGAGGAAAACAACCTATTGTTTCAAGTGCAGCTTTTTCATTTGTACCTTTTGCAAATCATACAAATAAGAGTCATGTCCTGCAAAGATTTCAGTGTTTAAGTTGCAGGGTGATGAAAAGCAGCCACTATGCTTAAAACATGCCCACATTTTGGTACTGTTTCACGAATACGAAGAAATTATTGTAGATCCAGTGGAATAAACTGCACGAGCAAAAAGTTTCTGTAATGTAGGATTGCATAAATTCAGTCTTGAGGTCTAATGTTCTCTTCTACAGTCAACTACAGCAGCTTTATCAGATAAGATAAGCAACCTCAGCTACGAAATGCCAATTTAAAAAAAAAGAAAAGGAACTTTCTGGTGAAAATGAAACGTGGATGTTATCCTGGATGCTTCTTGTAGGTCAGCCAGCACATGCCTGAACTCATGTTTGAAGTGTTGGTTTTGTAATGCTGGTGATTTGGGCATTTTATTTTATTTTATTCCCAATAGTGCTTTTCTGAGATATAAGCCATCATATTTGCAAAAATCACCGTGGGTCACTATTGTTTTTTTTTCCTAAGAACTTCAAAGTGTTTTTGTAGACCTCCTCAAAGTAAGGTTTTATAAGTAGGCTTTTAAATCCATAGACAACCTTTTCTATGACAGAATAATAAAAATATTCCACTGTTTTAATGCTTATTTCAGAGAAACAGTGGTTGAGCTAAACAGCTAAAGGCACAGAGTGGGAAAATGCTAAACTTAATAATCAGTATTTAAAAATAAAGACAGATCTGGAGAAGAGCCAGCTTTCTCTAAGCCGTGCTTTGTGTTCATTTTGCCTTTTAAATAAAGAAGTGTAAATCTGAGGAAAGAAAGGCGTGCTTGAGCATAGCTATTTAACTAAATTAACATTTAAATACAAATTTTAAAAACTGCTAACAGAAAAGATAACATATATTAAAGGTATTTCATACAGAGTTCTCTTCCAGATGGATCTCACTGGATAAACTACATGATCACAGATCAAGATGTTAAATCCCAGTTCCCATCTACACATACTAAGAGTTTTTAAGAAAGAACATATAAATTACGATCCTGAAAGTGCCAGTGAAGGACCATTATCCCCTAGAAGACCATTAAGCACATTTTACAATGGTGATCAGCAACAGAGTCATTGCAGAAGAGGATTCTGCAGCAACCTGTCACTTAGTCTGAGTGATAAGCATAGATTTAATCAATGTGTTGGGAATTGTACTCCAAATAATTTACATCAGAAAGAGGTAGAGACCTGAACTGCCTGAAACTGCTGACCTAAGGTGAATCCTGAGCAACAGCTCTCTGTTAAAACCACCTTACAGAAAGGCTGGATCCTTTTGAATTATTTATTTCTAAACCATGATGACCACTGGAGCATGGAAAGAAGGGAGAGGAAACAACTAAAAAAAATCAGAGCACTGCAAAGACATTGATTGTGAAAAGAGGTAGGTGAAAATAAATAAAGATATTTTGGGTGAGCATGTGGCAGGGCTTGCTGGGCACAGACAGCAGACTGGTGCCATTACCCTCACTGTATAGCAAGGGGAGATGAAGGCACTACTGAAGCACACAGCAGAGGTGAGTGCTCAAGGACTGCAGTTTGGAGGTAGTCCTGGCTCTATACAAGCAAAACATCTGTAATTAGATGGGTGATAGTTAAGGGGGAGAAAATGACTTTTTAGCCTGAAGTCTGTGCTTCAGTGGTAACAGCTGTTCTAAACTATAGTCTCCGTTTGAAACAAGGTATATACCCACTGGCATGGACCAATATAATTCTGCACAGCACTCAACTGTTTCTTTTAAAATGTGCTTTTTTGGATAGTAATATACATATATAGTACATACAGGACTACTGCAGTTTGTATATACACTGATTATGTACATGATGTCTAAATCACAACACACTCCTTGCCTAGAAAGGAAACTGCAGCAGACGAGAGTTAGTGTATCTGCAAGAAACCTCACATTCTACTTTAAACCTCTGAGCAGACAGGGTACCTGGTCATAAATTTGCTGTTTGGATTTACACCAGCTAAAAGGAGTAAGATGGAGAGAGTGGGTTTCTCTCTGAAAGCTCTTAGTCAAGATGGAACTGCAGACCACAGAAGGAACCACAAAAGCGGGTGAGTTCAGATTGATTTAAACAAGACCAAGATGGAAGTGGAAAGGACAGAATGCTGGCAGCCACACATCCTGATTGCAGTTTGGCACGCTGTGCTATGGCAGAAGCATCCCGACGCTGAGCAGTCATGGAGCAGCGCTGAGCCACGGGAACCCACCTCCTCCCCTGCTCAGCAGTCACCGAGAACTCAGCGTGTGCTGGCAGGGACCAAGAAAAACCCATAGCTGGTCCCCTTCAACATCTGCGTGGTGAGGTCAGAGGGTTGGTTTGGTTTAGTTTATAAGTCTGGTTAAAAAAAACCCCAAACCCTAACAGAATCTGAATTGATAGCAGTTATTCATTTAACGTTGTTGCACACAACAAGTTTGGGTTCACTCCTAAAGAAATGGCTTAAATTACTAACACACCACCTGACAGCTTTTCTTTATGTGTTAGAACATTTCATCTCTTTTCTTTTAAAACTTTTTTTCTTTTTTTTTAATTTTTAAAGTATTCTTCATTTATCCAAGCTGTGTATTTGCATGATTCCTAACATTTTGGATGACTACTGAACTGAATGGAGTTTTTTCCATGGACAGCTACAGTTAGGACTAACCCACTGAATCCAGGTAGGGCTGGATGATTAAACTGGGTTGCCTTAGCATGATGTATGCATGAGGTTCTGATACTGGCCATGTAAGAGGTCCAGGAACCTTGATAGCCACTGGATGAAAGTTTTTGACACTTGAAAGCATAGGGAAAGCTAACAGTAGGGATCAGAAGGATGCTATACTAGAAGCAGAAGGCTTAAGGCAGTCCTTTGCATCATGATTATTTCACTAGGACAAAACCTTTTCTAACGTAAATTTGGTAATGTAAGAAAGTCCAATGGAACAAAGTCCTGCCAATTTATTTAAATTTCCACTAAGCAGATGCACTGAATGTATTTAGGAGCAGCAACAACAGTTCTCAAACATAGAATTTGTGACAAATTCCACATCACTGGAAAAAAGCAGCATCCCAGCCCTGTTACCTTTCTGGTGTGGTAAATATGTACCTCCTGCAATTTACCTTCTGAATTCACTATTGTGAATGCAGTTACTAGCAACAACTGGAGGCAGAACTGCATGTTCTGTTATTCATACACACAAGACCACCTGCTACTAGACAAATGACACATCCTTCAAGGCAGCACAAGTGTCTCAGATTTTGTTTTTGTCATAGACACCTATGAAGATCAAAATAAGCTGTCTCCCACTTTCATCCTTTTTTGTTAGTGGCTTTTGGAGATGATTATGGGCTTTGAACTATGTCAACAGAAAATCAAGCAGTAAAAAATACATCTACTTTTCAAGTATCCTTATTTCTGAGTTGAAAATTACAAAAAAAAAAAATCACATACAGACCAGTGTCTTTTTTAGTGTACATTTTAGCATCCATTTGTTACTGTGTACTGGTTCTTCCATAAGCCTGTTTGGGCCATATTTAAAGAGCTCCTTGAATGCCTTTCATGATTTTTTCTTTCGTTGCTGGAGGTCTCTGGGTGTGAGAGGTGAGCTTAATTCTACTTTCTTCAGACTTTATTGAGAAAATCCAAGTTGAGAGAAGCAGGGAGATGAATGGAGTCCATGGTGATGGCGGATGGGTTGAATGGGAACAGAACGGGGAACATGTGCTTGAAGTCTAGCAGCAGCTGTGGAGGGTCATTCCGTTCTTGCAAGTGCTTCTGTTGGGTGTGGGAGAAGAAAACAAGTTTAGCATCAGTTGTTGCCTTTTCTTGCCGTGTTTAACACCATCAAAGGCTGGAGAATGTACATCATTTTACAGATACTGCAGAAAACAGTGAGAACTATTATGTTCTCTTCTGCAGCAGCTTTCCTATGAGCAAGTATTTACAGGAACTTCTATACAGACTGTAGGAAACAGGAGAACCTGGTTACATTTTCTACGGACCACAAAGTAAGACACAAGTCCTGTAAACAAGATGACCCCCCGTGCACAGCAAAACCAGGACTACATGATTCCAGCAGACCACCTTTGATTCAGCTGCTCAACCATGGAGATATGTTCTGGGGGTACCTGAACACATGCCTTTCCTTTTCCTGACTGCTCCTTGTGAACATTAAAAGGTGTTTGGCTTTGTTTATTTGTCCTGCACTTGCCAATTTTTACCTCCTATCTCAGAAGTAACTCTATTCCACCAATGCTTTGTTGGCTCCTGCAACCTTAATCCCCAGTTGTGTTGCTACTGAAGAGCTGAATTAGCTGAGCTGGGGATTTGGGCACTTAGTGCCCTCTGTGATTAACAGCCTGGTTATCCCTGCAGCTGCATGCTGTGTGTGCACACACAGAGAGCTGAGTTCAGGACAACCTGCAGCAGCACGCCTTTCACAAAATGCCTGAGTTACCAGTGGTTTAATACAGATGTCAGTAGAACTACTGAGACGTCATTCAAGCCCTGCAATTGACATCCCTTTAAATTTACCTGTATGTTTCGTATGAAAGCTACTGTCACACGTTCTTCAAACTCATTCACAGGAGTGTAGAGATTAAGTATCTTTACAATCTGTAGAAAACAAAACAGGGTTACAGTAGTGAGAAGCCAAACTTTTCCAGAACACAAAGCACCACTAGCAGTTTGTCATTATATGGCCACAACACGTCTGCCATGACAAAACTGAGAACAGAAGCAGCCCAAGTATCATCCTGGTGTTTTTCTTTGCCTGCTCTAACGTATTGCAAGATCTATGGAGCTGTTAAAATCACTTCTTATGGCAACGTTTGTAAATTGGGAATAGACTTAGACAACAGATTTATACAGGGACTCCACTTGGTTGGCACATGGTGACATGGATGACTTCTGATGTCACCTCTACAATACTTCTCTTGCTGCTCCCTCACTCTTCCTCCTCCCTTCCCACCCCTCAGCTTTTCTCAAAAACACATGTTCAGGACAGGGTGATGGAGATATATTAGAAAGGCTCTCCGAGAACCACTGGAAATCAGTTCACACATCTCATTTCTCCCTTCCTACAACAGTATCAAATTAAGGACAGGCAATCCAGCAGTAAAAAACACGAGTTTATATCCTCCAGGAGCAGAGTCTCAAACTTTAAGATCAGATCCAGCCAGCCTAGGTTGGCACTTCTCAACCTTCCACCCCAAATATGAATCCTTGGTGGGCATCCTGCAGACACAGCCAGTTTAAGACCTGGCAAAAGACAACAGGTGGGTTTAAAATGCCAAGAATCTGACTTACACAACAAACCCCTCGGGGCTGGGTTTCATTTTTGCACATATCTGGAGCTCCAGTGCCATCAGTGGCACCGTAAAAGAGGAGCCACTGCTGTGAACACCTCTGAGAGGGGCCAACACGTAACATCAGTCCTGGAAAGGACAAGTTGTGCCCACGAAAGGAACAGCACGCTGAGGCTGAGCACTGAAGAGCTGGCAGCAGGAGACCACCCTTTCCCACTCCTTAATTATCCACGCCCTGTGCTGTAAACCCCAGCCCTGCTCCCTACCTGCTGGGTCGTGAGTGACGTGCACAAGGAGCAGATGGCCTCGGCGTCCTCCGAGGTTTTCTTTTTCAGCTGCAGGAGCTGTGCTGCCTGAATCAAGGGCTCCAAAGTTTGTGCTGCTCCACTCTGCTGCAGGTTCTTCCCACGCAGCCATTCCTCTAGCTGGCTTATGTTAAACCTGGATAAACAACCGAGACAAGATGTGAGTTGAGAGATAAGAAGTAGCATCTCAAAATTGCTCTTTGGGGCTCAAGTTTTGTTGCAGTGCTGGTGTATGTGGCTTTTTATGATGCGCATTTGTGATACACACGGCAAGAGGGAATCAGACTAAAGCTTAATACTCAACAACTCTGAGTAAAATTTATACTCTACGTACTTTACAAATAGATGAACAACACAAGGGAGGCGCTTTTCTACAGCATTCAGATTCCTCCAATTAAAATGAAGCTTTTAACCAGCTTTTAAATGCTAACAAGATCCTGCAAGGTACCCAGGTACCTTTGAGAATACCTACATAGAAAATGCTTTTGCTGTGCCCACTCTCCAGTTCAAGGGGAACACACAAAGATCCAGTGTTGGGAAAGGGAGGGGGTAGCAAAAGGAAGATTTGACTAATTTACACTGAGAAGTGCACTTTATTTTCCTATTTTACACCAACTTAAAACACCAACAAAACTTCCCTAAGCAGGCACAGCCATGCCCCAAGCCCCAGCCCCACCTCAGCTGCATTCCTGTGCTCCACGAGCAGACATCCTTCCTCAGCAGGAGGTTGTTCAGGGCGACAGCATTGATCATGTAGAAGAGCTGCTTGAACACCTGCTGGATGATCTCTGGGTCCAGGCCCTGGTCACACATGATGCTGTGGAATGTGTTCAGCTGGCGAATCATTTCGTCCAAGCTGTAGGAGCTGTCACCTTCTCCCGCACTGGAGGAGTATTTCCTGTAGCCCATTGGTTTGGCACCGGAAAGCCCTTGGATACTCTCGTTTTCCAACACTGCAGACACTGAAAAAAGGGGGGGAAATGGGCTAAAAAGCCTGCAATCACATATTGGTCACTAGAGGGAAGAACTGATCCCTCCGTGGGCTGCAATGAACACGCATCAGTCTCAGTGATGCAACGCCATGGATGCTGCGAGAACCGGGAGCAGGACAGATCCATGAATGGCTGGTTTGCTCTGATAATACAAAATACTTAAAAACACATGCAAATATCCTAGAATTATACAATATTTTGGTTTGGAAGAGACCTTAAAGGCCATTTAGGTTCAACACCCCTGCCATGGGCAGGGACACCTTCCACTATCCAAGCCCTGCCCAGCCTGGCCTGGGGCACTTGCAGAGATGGGGCATTCCTCCGAAGAGTCCTCAGGGATTTGGCTGAAGAGGTAACTCTTCTCATACCTTCTCTCACCCTCGGAAAACAAGGTCTTTATGAGTCTTTTTCCTCTTCCCAATCCTCTCCTCCCTTATAATGTACATTTCCATCTATAACAAGATTAACCACAAACACGGTCTGGCAGCACAACCTCACTTCTTCCACTGCCTCCCCAACAGAAATGAAAGAGATATCTTCCATAGTGGGGGGAAAAACCCTCATCCCTATCAGATTCTATCATGGAGGAAGATAAAAACTATCCCAGGTCAAGCTGGCAGTGTGCAAAGGTCTGAAAAACAGCCGGAGCAGATAATCTGGGCCAAGAAAGCCCTTGCTAAAGGGCAGCGTGCTGTGAGCTCACCGATCATGGGCTGCAGGATGCCCCCGGCGACGTTGATGAGCTGCTGGTAGATCTGGATGGAGAGGTGGCCCAGCACCTGGCGGTACTCGGTCAGGTCGAAGTTCTTGAGGCAGTGCTCGTTCTGCTTCGCCGTGTTTTGGGTCATGAAACCCTGAACAGGAAATTAAAACACCCGGGTTCGTTATCCCATCCACTTACAGTCCATCAAAATCATTGCATTAAAACCCCCTTGCACCCTTAGAGCACAATATACCAGAACACGTTACCAAAGTACATTATACAAAAGATCAAAACTCATAAATCACTTTTGATTTACTCAGGCATTTGTTCATAAGTTATTACTAGAGGACTACTTTTTGAACAAAATCATTAAACTACCAGTTTTTCATTTTATCCTTACCAAGGATCTGCATGTTTGTATTAACTGCAATACACAGGATTAGAAAGTGATATTTCAGGCCCTCTGACACTACTTTATAGCTATGTGCTTATCCCTTTGAATTGCAACTGTTTTTACGGGAAACAAAGTATTTCAAAATTAAGATTTTTATAAAATTGGAAAAAAAATTATGACTGTGTGTTATGTGCTTTGACAACATTTTAAACTGTTCTGAAATTCATAAATCTCCCCAAATAACTTAAATAGTTGCCTGCCTTTTGCTGATACAGCTGAGCTCTAATCCTGCATTTGGCTGCTGCAAGCCCTCAGTTCTGGGCTCAGATATTAATACCAGTTTTAGTGGCAGAAGCCAATACGATGTTTTAATTAACACAGATGCTTTAATTGCCTGCTCATATGGTCTTATTCGGTGTGAAAATTAGAATTATGCAACTGTTTTTGTTGGTTGCTGACTAGCAAAATGTAAAAATACAACATGTACAAATTTGAGTGGATTTCACAATTTCCCCATTTTCCTGACTAATCGAAGAGCATCATACTCTTCACGTGACAGGACTGCACGTGGTTTGGGATTTTCTTTTAAACCATTTCTTAAAAATAGGCCGGATTTAAAACCAAAGATAACAGTGTTTTGGAAACTGCTCAGAAGTATTTCTCCTCCCTACTTTTTGCACCAAATTGCCAATGGAGTTTGCAAACAGCTGGTTCATTTAACACAGTAAATATGGCAAACAACATAAAATTTAAGACTGTGTTTTAACCCAGCTGGTTTTCTGGGGAGGATTTTCTTTAAATGCAATATTATTATCCAAACAGGAGAGGGCAAACAAGAGCATAACCGCCAGTAAGTATTCTCTCAAATATTTTTCATTTAACTTTTAATTTTAAATCTTCAAAATCCAGTGCTGAGGTTTTACACACAAACCATTATCTTTTGAATTACTTGAACAGTTAATTTAATTTTATGAAATAATATTTTTTCTTACAGTTTGAATGCTCAATATATCTAACAAAAATCAAGATTAAAAAAAAAAACAACAGTATTTGGGTCTGTTGGAAATTTTAATATGCAGAATACATAGCTATAAGGATGGCAGTGTGTAATGTTCTAGGAGGACTGTGCTAATCCCATTTTGTTGGAAGAGAACAGCTTTATTCCAAGCTATGAAATATTGGTTAATGAAAAGCTGTGGGACCAACTAAAACCAGGAGAACAGCCTCCAAAACAGCCCACCAGAAAGAATCTAGAGAGTCTGGGACAGCTGCGGGTGCTCACCTGCACAAGAGAAGGCTCCAGGGAGAGCTCAGAGCCCCTGGCAGGGCCTGAAGGGGCTCCAGGAGAGCTGCAGAGGGACTGGGGACAAGGCATGGAGGGACAGGACACAGGGAATGGCTTCCCACTGCCAGAGGGCAGGGACGGATGGGATATTGGGAAGGAATTCCTGTCTGTGAGGGTGGGGAGGCCCTGGCACAGGGTGCCCAGAGCAGCTGTGGCTGCCCCTGGATCCCTGGCAGTGTCCAAGGCCAGGCTGGACAGGGCTTGGAGCAGCCTGGGACAGTGGAAGGTGTCCCTGTCCATAGGGGTGGCACTGGATGAGCTCTGAGGTCCCTTCCAACCCCAGCCATTGTGTGCTTTTAGGAGCTTTTCCAGGAGCTGCCGTGCTATACCCAGATTAACCAAGGAGGGAAGTCTGAGGGGCCCCATCCCGCAGTCAGGGGGAAGCCCCTGGTGCCAGGAGGATGCAGGACCCTCCCTGCAGGGCTGCCCACCCCCTGGGTTCTCACCTCCTCCCCGCTGTACTGCTTCAGGCAGTGCAGGAGGCGGCACGTGTTCGCCAGCCAGAACGACGTCATCTCAAAGTCATCGTGGTGCTTCTGCAGAGACAAAGTGAAAACATGAGAGATCCCCCCTCCCTTCCAGTGGGGGTTGATGGCATCACAAAAACAAAGCAGTTCTGAGTTTCCCCACCCAAAATCAGGAAGTTTTCCCTCTACAGCTGGGCAGTACTAGCCATTTCTTCCCTGCAAACCTTTTTTTTTTTTAAATCTCTAAATTCAAACAATTTTATTGCTAAGATCACAATTCTCCTTGTTCTTCTAAAAAAGGGAGGCTCTAAGAGCAATTTGGCTTGAAAATCACTGTGAGAGCTGAGTGTCACACACTTGGACATGGTTATTACCATCTGGCAGCCTCTCAACCCCAAGACAAGAGCAAATGGGCACCTGCCTTCAGCACTTTCTTAACGCCGTTGATGGTGGAGGTGAGCAAGGAGTGCACCTTCTGGTCATCATTGATGTAATCTGCGTGTCTGATGCACATGTAGAGGATGTAAGCAGGAAGGCAGGGGACAGTAGCAGACACCGCCTGGGGCTTGAGATCTAGAAGATTTGACAGTTAAAAAAAATTCACAAAAAACCCCAAACTTAAGTTTCCCCAATTGACGGGTGAAGCAGAGAATGCCAGAGCTGGAGATGTACCCAGGTAAACCCCTCTGCCCTCAGCCCTGGGGAAAATGGCATTTTGGCTCTGCAGCTTGCATCCTGCTCTGCAGCGTGGACACAGAGCCAGAGGTCCAGCTGCAGGACAGAGGGACCTGCCCTAGACCCTCAGCACCAGGGCTTGGGAGGGCAGCCCTGTCTGCGCCGAGGTTTGTGACACCACCCCATTGCACCTTATGGATGCAGAGTAGAAACAGAGCTTCTTTACCACATGAAACCCTACCCCAGCAGCACACAAACCACCTTAGAACAGCTCCCTGAAGCTTTCAGGAATACCTCCCACAAGCTATAAATCCCCTCTCTGAATTGATGACACATTGAATCGCTCTTTCCCTCAAGATACTGAATCCTAATGGCAGCTGTGGGCATTTGGAGCCTCTGAAGAACAGGGCTGCCTGATTAGGGGAACTTCAATGCCCACAGCAATGGGCTAGCACTGCTCTTTAACATTTTTAGGATCCTTACTAGGCTCCGCTGGGATTAGAGTGGTGGTAAATACCAACACCTAGCCAGGGAAGCCTGACTTCTGGAACAGCGCTGAGTGAGGGGATGCTGCAGCAATTCTGACCAGACTGCAGTGCAGAAGAGCTCAGAAGTTCATTATCTGTTGTCTGTTATTACCTCATGAACCAAACTCCCTTTGTTCCACTGCTGTGCCAGATCCCAGGGGTCTATCCTTCTGTTACCCCCCTCCCCATCTATCACATTGTATGAAGCTCAGCAAGTTACTGCCTTTTCTAAAAACTGCAGCCTTGCTTTGCATTTTCCATTTTTTGCTATCCCTAGAGGATTGTGTCCATACTGGTCTGTCTGCTCGGTGCAGCAGTACTTTACCTACCCAAACTGCCATCACCACAAACATCCAGCCCCAGAAGGGACTGAGAAGATGCATTTGTCTACCTCGATTTTTTAATCCCAAGTTTACAAACTCCCCCAGGCAGCAGAAAGAGCAGCCAGGCAGAGGAGCAGAGCAAGTTCCCCACCTGTAATGAGGTTTCGGATGAGGAGTGGCTCATCTTCCTTGTAATATTCCAGCATGCCCTGAAAATCTTTCTCCTTCCTCTGGACAGCAACCTGCATGTTCTGCTCGTGCGGCCTCCTCTCCACTGGCACCATTGTCTGCGATGCTGTGAAGAGAAAAGTGCATCAACAGTGGCACCTGGAAATCAACAACTGGCCTTAAGTGCAGACAGCAAGTCAGAAAGTTATATATTAAATTCCTAATAATGTCATCAGCTTTGACAGACTTATAAAAATATAAACAAGCAGGTCCTGGATTACCAGTCCACAGAGTTCTGACTATGAATGAAAGAAAAAGTGCAAAACTTGAACTTAAAAGAGGAAAAAATGAAGCCGTTTTTTATTTTCCAAGAGACCACACGCTAGAAGGTAGCAACCCTAGTGTATGATTTTCACAGAGCGGGGCAAAAAGCAGGCAGGCAATGCAAAATCCCTGAGCATGTCATCTTCTGTCTGCCTGCAAAGCTGCAAACCTCAGTGGCTGAAGTGTGATAAAGCAGAAGAGACCAGCATGCAAATACTGCAGCAAGCAGCACGCAAATCACACTGGCAGAGACCAGCTGGGAGAGCTGTGGAAACCCTCCAGTTACTCAGCTTAATTTCACTTAATGCCTGGTTTCCAGAAATTAACTCATGAGAATGGGGCTCTCTGATTAATCACAGCTTCTCCAGAGAACAGGAAGTGCTTTCTGTACAACACAGATGCCACATTTAAGGTGCTTTCTCATCAAGCAGAATATACATACACATTTTAATACTAAAGGGTTATAAAATTCAAAATTGACAGATCAGAGCATTTTCCTGCTGGCCACTGGGCTCCTTTCTGTATCTCTGCCTGAGTCACTGCATAGACAGCAAAAAGGTTTCCTTAAATATCCTCCAAACACTGGTACAGGGTCAGTGTCAGCTCAGTGCCTGCTGCTAGCTCAGTGCCAGAACGAGCAAAATCTTACTTTCATAGAAAGAAAAAGAGGGGAAAAAAAAAAAAAAACAAACCCTGCAGCTCTCCAAGGCTGGCCAAAGGAGTAAAACCCAAGTGCAATTCCCCCAGCCCAGTATCTCCCAACACACAAGTCACCTTCAAAATCTTGGACCTTCTTCATGTAAATCTTCAGTTGCTTCTTCAGCTTCTTTTCATTCTTTTCCAACTTTTCCAGCAATTCTTTAAGATCCTGAAAGACAGAAGATGCATTTTAAAAAACTCCCAACATTAAACCCAAGAACAACTCATTTGGGGTGAGTTAGATGCTGAAGTCTGGTCTGTGCATCACCAAGGCATGGTGTGAGCACCTTGGTGGAAGAGGAGCACCCCCCACAGTATTTAATCCTGGCTGTTAATCACATTCAAACGGTTTTATTTAGATACTGGAGTTGCTGAAAAAGGCAAAAACTCAGGAGGTTCCAACATTCCCTCCAGACCTTGCACACAGATACAGAAGGGGAGAAAGGGAAAATTTATGATCATCCAGGACAACTTTTTGGAGGGGCAACTGCCCTTCCACACTTCCAATAAAAGCAAGCAAGGTGAAAGGATTGTGCTGCCGTTGTGCCTAACAGAGTAGAGGGATGCCCAGTGATCTGATTTGGAAGGCAGCGCCACAAAGTAGACAGCCTTAAAAAAGCATTAAAAAATTTTAAAAATAAAGCACCTGGGTAGTCACAAAAGTCATACAGCCATGGAACATCCGCTCAAGGCCAAGTACCAATGCTCCCAAATGCACCAGTAGGAGATGCTGATGGATTCTGCAGAGAGTTTAGGAGGGGTGAAAGAGATCCCAGTGCCCTCCCCTCCCCCTTATGCTTCCTATCTCCTTTCTCTCAAACTGTTTTTTCCACTCTTCCTGCGTTTGCAGCACAGCCTCTTACCAGGTTTTCATTGGTCAGCCGTGTAATTTCTTGCTGAAGTCCAAACTCCACCTGGACCTCTGGAGAGAGCTGCAGAGTCTGCAAGAATGCCTGCTGCTGCTTCTCCAGCTCCTCTTGCATTAAATCCACCTGGTTTCTCAGAGCTTCCATCTCCTCCTCATGCTCCCTTCTCTGATCCTGGAGCTGTGCTTCCAGCAACCTAAGAACAGGACCACACTGATCAGTCTGTGATGTCAGCATGATGGTAGTAACCACCATTTGAGTTTAGATGCTTCAGAATCAGCCAACTTGGGAGATATTCCCAGTCAACCTCCCTATAAAACTGACAAACAAGATGCTGTGGTTATTACTGCCCCATTAGTCTGTCATTTGCTATACTGTAGATGAAATACTTTTGAAATTAAAGGGATATGAAATCAAATGTTGGTTGGTTTTTCTTAAAATAAAGTGAGGAAAAAACCCCAAAGTGTCCTTTTTTATTTAACAGAATCAAACATCCAGGTTCCCTTACTTGCAAAAAGCCAATGCATGGCAAGAAAGCAGCACAGATCAACACCTGCAGGTTCTGTTTTCAAAATCTCAGCTTGAAGGACATTTGTTCCTGTGCTCCTTTCCTGTCAAACATCAATTCTCACTCTTGAGAACTGAACTGCAGGTCTTGCAAATGGCTGTGTTCAGTTGGAATGCCACTGGCTTTGTTTGCTACAGCTGGGAGTATCACAAAAGGCAGAAGATGAAACCCTCCATTCCTCGTAGCTGTTTGTAGAGCTGCCATCCATCTTTGTTTAAAAAGAAGCGCACTCACCAGTGCCTCAGTTGGCGTCCTTCTAGCCCAGGACACACAAACACTAACACCACGACACACAGCTGAGAGAAGCCACCAAACCCACCCCTCCTCCCACTTTTAGGTGTGCACTCCATGTATTCCTCCAATAATTTGTCCTGCCAACCCTTCCCACCACCCCTACACCTGCACCAGGTCACCTTCCAGCCCTGCATCAGTACAGCTGTGGCAAGGCGGGGGGGTTGTGGAATACTGAGCTAAAGAGTTAGTAATACATTCAGTTAATGGATTAGCCAGCCATTTGCTAAGCCAGAATGCTTTTTTAAATGCACTGGAAGAATGATTAATTACTGAGATGTTAACTGCAGGCACCTGTGCTGATGGTGACAAACCTGGCAGGTGACATGGTAACTGATCTTTCTAAGAGTGTTCCCTACCCTCTGTTACATGGAAATCTCCCTTCAGCCCACCAGCTGTTGCCAGAAGACTGGAGTAAGTGACTCCAGAAGGTATGAGGACTCTCAGAGAGGGCCACCAAGCCAGAAACTGCAAAGTATAGTCCCAAAGTATACAGGACAGTGGTGGCCAAGAGAAGGAATGACCCAAGGGGATAACCAAGCCCCTGCCCCTGCTGCAGCTCGTGGATGTGCCTGATCAGAGCTGTGGATCATCCCTCACCCAGCTCGGGGCCTTCTGACACTGGATGCAAACACCAATCCTCAAAGACGAGGAAGACTCCGCTGTCAACAGCTTCACACTGACCCAGGAGGTGCACAGACACAGAGCTGGGCCAGTGGGGAAAAAGCTACAACTCTCTCTGGCCCACGGGGAAATTGATGGTGATCCACTCCTGTGAACTGTTTCCCTACAGGAACAACTATGCATGGAATTCTTTTTTGTTGTTTAGGTGTTTTTCTTTAATAGCTTTTATAAAACAGTGCACGCTTTTAGGGAAGATTCCTGGGTGAAAAGTACTAATCATTCCCCAGGTTGTTTTGTGTGGTTATTGTTTTTATTGTTCTTAGAAAATTTAACACTATCTCTACTCCCACCTTTCAGCACAAGACAGAAAAGCATGTTTTCCACCTATAGAAACATGGGCAATAATGCAGTCAGCCTCATAATCCCATCAGGATTTATATTCTTAAGAGGCTTGGAAAATACAGACCCACCATGAAATAAGTATTAAGTACTTAATTTTCATTTTATTTCTTCATATCGGGATTAGTTTGGATTCAGCCTGGATAATCCATGAGACACCCTCAGAAGAATATGCTCCTTCTATGAACCTGGGTTCCTACTCTGCTTGGAAAAACACATTAAATAATCCCTGCTATTTCTTCCTTTTATTGTCTGGTTTCCCTCTGATACCTCTGGACACAACCACTTTAGATTGCTCTATACAAAATATTTAAATTTTTAATCTCTTTAATCGTTCTTAAATCTTGAATAAAAATCATATATTTTGGAGCCCTATAACCACCAAGCACGGGAGTGATGCAGGACAGGAATCCAAGAGGGATATTTGCCCAGCAGAGCAGGACGTGGGGAGAGCTGAGCAAGGATGGCACCCAGTGTCCACCACGTGCCTTTCTCACCCACAGACAACACACAGATGGGAGCACACAACCCCTAGGATCATGCGAAGCTGACAGCACCGGGATACAAGGACAGGCCCTCCCCTTCCAACAGGTCTGGGACTGGGAGAAAACACTTCGGAGAGGTGCCATATCTTAGTGCAATTTGGGGAAAAAAATAAATAAATAAAATGGGAGGGGGTTTTTGGCTTCTTGGAGATCCCAGCTTCCCAACCCCTTCATCGTCCAATTTCCCATTAACGTCACATAATCCTTGCTGGATCACAGCTCAGGCTTTAGTGACAACAGCCACCACCAGCAATGGCCAGCTGGAACCATGACTCCTCTGAAAATTAGAGGAGGCTCTCAACTCCTGCAGTGTGGAAATCTGACCTCCTGCTCCCAGAGAGGACAAGGGGCCCTGTCCAGGATTACATGGCAACAGCAGAGCAAGAGAAAGAAATGAGGGCAAGGAAAAGGGAGGAGAAGGGGAAGCAGCAGTAGGGAAAAAAGAAAGTGTTTGACCTGGCAACTTGCTTTAAACCTTGATAAGCCAAGCCGAGCTCTCCATCTTCATTGAGATACCCCCAGTCCTCAGTCTTGCTAGAAATAAAGGACAGAAAAAGGAAACAAGAGGACAGAGAAAGACAAAAGGTCAATTGAAAGAGAAGGGGAAAAGGTGCAGAACTCTTGTTTGTTTTATTTAGTATTATTTTTCAGAGTACACTTTCATTGCATTGCATTTCTTTTTCTACCACAGGGAAGGAGAGCCCTGCCCTGGTTGTGCCCTGTATGACATTCTAAAAACAAGTTTCTCCATTTCCTTCCCACTGCAGCAACTCCCACTGGTGTAAAATAAATTCTCCTCCTTCTACTTCAGCCAAGGGTTTCCTCGGCATTTGAGTCAGACACATCAGTCTTTCCTCAGAGCAACCTTTGGTCCAAACACCACATGCATCCACACAAGATCAATCTCCTCTGTATACTTCCAGGCAGAATAATGCCCAGAAAAGTCTCATCTTGCTTTAATACTTTTAGCAGATTGGTTTTTTCTAGTCTCCTTTTAGCAGATTGTTTGGGGGTTTTTTCAAGTTATATGAGGCAAGAAGCCGATTTATCTTCTTTAATGAGGCACTGAACACATTACTAATGAGTGATGTAAGCTGGTCAACTTGACCAGAAACACTTGTTTCAGCGAGATTTTACGTGGCTTTGATGTCAGTTAGAAAACAGTGTTTGTTTTAAGCAATAACAATTTTAAAAGTAAGCAAAGAAACCATCAAACTTAATATACCACTATATTTTTTAAAAAAACCCTAAACACAAAACTCAAAAAGAAGCAAGCCAACACACATCTCCTGTTTTGAAAAGAGCTGTAGCAGATGCCATTCCCTGGCAAGGGAATCTCTGCATATTTCAGTGGAAAAGCACAACACACAAACTTTCGACAGCGAATTTTCACAGGAGGAAAGCAGTGAGAAATGTGGTGTTGCAGCACTGCTTTGAAAGGGCTCTGGAGGTGCCTCACCACCACAGACAGCTCGTGCATCCCTCCCATGCCAGTGCTCCAGCACAGCACTTCTCAAAACTAGCAAACATTTCAGGCATGACATTTGCAAAGTTCATCTGTTAGAGCCACATGTATGAATTTAAATTAAAACCTTGTTGCTACCCCAAATGTAGCAGGTTTCCAAAAGGGTCTGCAGGCTGACAGATAGAAGGAAGTTTATTGGTCTCATTTGTATGAATTTGTTAGTAAAGTCTTTTTTTTGGTTCATATAATTTTAGCAGGACATGCCCTCAGGCACTGCAAACCAAAGGAAAAAGCAGGAAGGATCCTCACTATTTATTCCATGTCAGAAACCTGTGAAACCTCACATGATCAGCAGCGTTTTTAAGAGATAGCTTCCTTGGAAAAATAGCTTTCCTTCCTTTTTTAATCAGAGGCATTGAGGTAAATGAGGAGAGCAGCTCAAGGAGGTGCCATTATAAGATAAATATATAAAAATGCCGATTTAAAGTAAACCTGAACTGGGAAATAAGCATTCAGTCCATCTCCATCAACACAGCACTGACTCAGAAATCACTGCACTCACCCTTCTCCCAGAAGTTTGTGTTGACCAAGACAAAAAAAGGGGTCCTTTCAATGTAATTAGATTAATTAGTATCTGAAACATAATTTCCTAAAATGCTGGGTAAATCCTATTCTCAAATAAGGCTGGAGAGGACTTGAAAAGGCATGATTCACAAAGCCTTGTTTCCCCTTTATCCTGGTTTTGCAGGCACAGCTCTGTGGGAGCAGCTGGGACCAGCAGTCAGCAAACTGTCCTCATCAAGAGCAAAAAACTCCTGCCCAAACGCCTCCCTGCCCTGTGAAAGTAGCTTAAAGGAGGTGTATATACACCAAACCCAGACACGTTAATTTCAGCTTCTTCAGTAAATGATCATCTCTTCATAGAGAAGGGGCATTTCACTTTCAGACACAGACATATCTTTTTGTTTCAGTTATAAGGGAAAAAAATGCTCATCACAGACTGGATATATGGCAGAGTGGGAAGATACCCACTGGAGAGTGGGAAGCAGAGATATGAACCCTTTCCACATGACGGCCTCTCCCAGCTGCAAAAGCATCCCCCGGGTGAAGCCAGCATCAGCTCTTCGCTTTGCTTGGCAGCTGCAGGTGGGACTTGCCCAACAGGAAAAAAAACAATCCATGTACTCAACAGAAGTCACTTGGAAGCTATCATGGACGCTTATTTCAAAGACACAGCCTGATTTACTTTGTGCTGCCAGGTTATTATCTCTAACACCATCACCTGGTCTCTCACTGGCTCTGCGTTTCCACCAAGATCAAACAGGCTTGAAAGAATGATCCCAAGAAGTGAAACAGGGAACAAAAAGCCTACTTAGCTTCAGATTCAGTTACTGAAGCAGAAAATGAGGTAGGAACTAACTTGATGATTCTCCCCTTAGCAGCTGACATTCAGCAGAATTGGTTTTTTTGAAAAGGAAAAAAGAAAGAAAAAAGTTGAATTTAATGCATGTATAAAGAAAGAGCTGTTTTCAGTTCAAACTTGCCCTTGACCTGGAATCGAAGGGCTTTGTGGAGAGAGAATTGCTACATGGGCAGGCATAGCAGCACCTGGCAGAGTTCTTCCTGGTTCCTCCTGCTGTATTTAGAAGTGCTGCATTGTGTAGACATGGAGAGAATAAAAGGTTGATCTTCCCACCAAAATAAAGCCATGCTCTGTGCTCAGCCTAAATAGCTAAGACATGATGACTTGGAGCTAGGGGTGACTCCTGGGTGGAGCAAGGTTTTACCACATCACTCAGCCTGGGCCAGTGTAAGAACATCCACCTGGTCAAAAAGCACCACAGATGGGGCGGACAAAGAGCAGCTGACACCCCTGAAGGACAGGGCCATCCAGAGGGACCTGGACAAGCCCAAGAAGCAGCCCAAGGGCACCTCTGAGGTTTAACAAGGCCAAGTGCTGGAGCTGCACCTGCACATGGGCAATCCCCGGCATCACTCCAGGCTGGGNTGGAAGGTGTCCCTGCCCATGGCAGGGAGTTGGAACAAGATGAGCTTTAAGGTCCCTTCCAACTCAAACCATTCCATGATTCTATGAAAGAGAAATGGGAGTGCTTCTTGCAGAGAAGGTGAGAGAAGAAGTGGCTCTTGCTTATAAATCCCACTTCAGAACTGCAACCCCACCAGAGGGCTTCCCATTAAAATATTTATTGATCAAGATAAGAAAGGGAAAGCATTTATGTTTCTCATGCTGACATCCCTGGGTACAGAGCTGTGTAAGTACAAATGCAAATTTATGCTGGGGGAGGGAACATTAATTTATGTTCATAAACACAAGAATCCAGGCTCCCCAAGCATTTGTCTTCCTCCTTTTTATTGCCATCAACACCAGCCTGCGGCTTATAAACCAACACAATACACAGACAAGTGCATGGGGAACCCTGTAATGGGGAGGCTGGTGGTGCTCAGTGAGCCACTGGATAAATCACTGCAGAAAATCAGGGTGAGAGCATATAGAGCTACTGCTGCTGTATTCCAAGAGCCAAGTTCCAGCCAAGCTTCACATGAGAGAATAAAGAACTGAGCCTGGAGACTGCAGATTTCCCCTCCCAAACCTTAAGAGGCCAAAAACCACCAAGGCCAGATCACATGAACTTCTTAAAACTGCAACTCACCCGTGCAATTGCAAGGAAAGTGACTTGTATTCTTGTGGAAAATTAGATCCTGGAAAATTATAGGCCCTGGAGGGATTGAAAATCCACGTGGATGTGGCACATGGTTTAGCACTGTACTTGGCAGTGCTGGGGGAAGAGCCAGACCTCAAGACATCCTTTTGAACCTAAATAATGCTATGATTCAATTCTCTCTGCAGAAGTCAAGGGTGGAAACCAGAATGTCTGAAGGAGGACTGGAGCCTCCTGGCAGGCTACAGAAGACAACACGTGCACCAGTATGGCCAGACACCAGTTAATACTGGGGACCAGTGACACCACCTGGTCAGACACATATCCTGGGAAAGCAGCAGCTCTTATTTTGACTCCTTCACCAACCCCTGAACACAAACTAACCATCCCTACACACACACGCTGGAAAATTTAGGGAGTAATTAAAGCTGTGCCCAACAATGGGATTTCACATCTCATGTGAGCACCCACAGCTCCAGGAGAATGTTGGAAAGAAGGAAAAAGAAGGAAAGAAGAGAAAATTCACAGAATTCACTAAGTGACCAAAGCCTACTCCTTGCTGCAGGAAGCACACTGAGCCCCACTGATTTACTGACAAGAATGTGACATGCAAACTTATCTCATCCCCTCTGCTGCAGGAAGGGCAGAAATTTCATCATCAAGCTTCAGGAAAGCAACTACTCAATGGCAAACTGAAAAAAACCACAAAGACCAGTCCTGATCCAGCCAGACATGATGCCCACGTGAGAAACCAATGTCACAAGAGTCCTGGACCCCAACAATCCCCTCTCCTCCAGGCCCCCAGACCTGGTGAAAGCTGGCTGAACAGCCTGGGCAGAGTCTCAGTCCAGCCATCAGGGTTTTGAGCTCCACTTAAATGGGCCTTTCCTCATATTCATACAGGTGTGAATGAAATCCTCGTTAAGTCACATCCCAGCCTGGACTGTTAACAACCTTCTGCAACCACTCTACAAAGCAGCAAGCTATATGGTGTTATTAGAAGCCATTAATCCACAATGGCTGGGTCTTCTTCCTTGCTGAATGGAAATTATTTAGGGAAAAAAAGCCTCAAACATTTGTATTTGTCAAGAGAAGAAAAAAAAGATAAACATTCAATTTCCTTGAAGTAAAATAAAAATTTACTTTTCATATTATCTTGCTGTTTAATCCACGTAATTTTTTTCCTCTTGCAAGATGCTGCTTTATTATTTGATGTCCTCCTGGGCAGCTGCAAGGACTGATTTAATGCTTGGCAATATCAGCCCATTGTTACTGGCAGGACAGACACATGTTCACAGTATTAATCCTCATTGAGGTAAACCTGCAATCAAACAGTTGTTCCTGACACCCAGTTTGGGTGCAAGAAAACCAATAATGTGAGTGTTTCCAGGGAATACAGCATGTTTCTTAGCTCAGTTAACCACAGTGGGCTTTTGCCTCTGGGAAAACAAGAAGGGAACTGTGGCATCTTCCCAGCACAGTATGAGATACCTGAAACAAATGTCTCCAATACATCCCAAATCTTAGCCTTGCTGCTATTTACGTACTGGAAGCAAAGCAAAAACCCCGTTTTGCTCACTTTCAGGTTTGCTTTTCCACCTGCTCAGTATCAGGCTGGAACTAGATGATATTAAACGTCTCTTTCAACCCAAACCATTCCATTAACTCTCTAAAACATGTTGATTTTGGAGTGGATCCATCTCTTACAGAGAATCCCCTCGGTGCTGGAGAGGTCTGTGCCACACTTACCGGTTGGTCTCGCACATGCCCTGGTAGGCTTCGATCGCATCCTCCTGGTCAACGTGCCGGTCACTGTTGGGCCAGCTGGCATTGGGGGAGATGCTCTCCTAAAGTCAACATGCAAAACAGCAATGTGACAGCTTGCTTTAAAACTCTGCCTGGCTTTAAAAGTTCCTGACACCAAACAACACCCGACCATTGTATTAAATGCATGCCCGGGGCATCCACCAGACTATTGAGTTTCTATGAATCCACACACATGCAGCAGGAGAGATAAGGGATGGAAGAAGGATGCAGTGAACTTGGGAAGAGGGTAAGCAGGGTGCTTGGCTTGGTCTGAAATACAAAACATACCAAAACCTTGAGGAATGGTAAGAGAGCGAATCAATAAAGATTATGTTTCTGGAAAATGTGCCTTTCCATTGGAACGTGCTCTAAATATAAATCCCATCATAGCTGTTTGAGAGACAGGCTCCTTTCTTGCCTACATGTCAGAAGAAACACATTACAGCTGCACCAGCCTGAGCAGAATCTGGTCTAGAAATTCGTTTCTCTCACCCTATTTCCTTGCAGAAAAAGATTATTGTTGCAAACCATCACCAGGAACATGCTGAACCACACACATTGGTGCAGGGTTGGTGTGGGCAGGCTTACCCTCACCAGGTATGGGGGCAAGTACCCTACAGTGGTACCATGGCACAGGTAGTTCTAGACTGTCTGAAATGCCATGGACTACATCTCATCCCTGGGCAGGACCTCCTTTATCCCTGCACAATCCTCCATAACCTCCCCGTGCCATCCTGCCCACCAGAGCAGAAATGGCATCACTCAGGCAGCCAGTGAATCCCTACCAGCAGAGGAGAAGAAGAAAATCCATTACCCTCTCCTTTACCATGTTTTTCCCCGTGTCCTTCTGCTGGGCTGCCTTCATAATCTGCGTCCTGAGGATGAGCACCTCCTCCTTGCGCACCTCCAGCTCCTCGTTGGCCGATTTCAGCTGGTTCAGAAGCAGGTTGTAGCTGTCCTGCATGTCATTGGAGTTGTTCTGGGTGGCATGGTCTGCAATGGCCTTCCTCAGCTCATTGAGCTCATTTTTCAGCTTCTTGTTCTCTGACTCCAGCTCTTGCCTCTGGAAAACATTGAGCCATTAAGCAGTTTAGATAAACTGCCCTGTGGTGCCTCATCCCGTTCTGAGATGCCTCTAGGGGGACTCAATTATCGACGATTACAGATCAATGCAAGCCAGGAGCTGGGGTTTGCTGCCAGCCCAGCCATCTGTGGTTCAGGGAGGGCTTTTGCTTTAGTCAGCAGCCTGTTGCTATTTAATAACAACCTACAGGGTGACCTGTGGTATTTTGTATTTGTTGACACTATTTCTAAACAGAAAAGCAGGCTGTTAAAGAAGCCAAGCATGTTGTTTTCTCCTCCACCTCTTTTCCTTCTGAGTCAATAAATCACACAACCCCCACAACATTCAGCTCACCTTTCATACTCATTAGATAAGCTGGAAGATGCTGATTTGCACAAACCATCATCATGGCAGGCATCCCATAGGTGAGCCACGGGTCTGTGAATTCCCTCTTCTTTTCTCATACACTTTGTAATTCCCCCACCCCAGTGCAGTGTTTATAGCTGGAGGATTTCCTCACCCTGATGTCTCCTCAGCCACTGCTGTTTGACAGGCAGGGCCAACACTGTGCAAGTTTGATGCCGACTGATTCTCCTGAATAACAATGTGTTTGCTGAGACAACTGAAGAGCTTATTCGCTTTTGCACGGCAGCAGAAGACAGGAGAATAGAACTCTGGCAGCTAAGACAGCCTTTATTTCAGTCTGTCGCCACAAAGCTTTGTTTGCAGGTGGCAGCACAACATTTGGCAGCTCTTGGCAGCCACCACCCAAAACCCACCTGGAGCATCCTTGCTGGGTCAAGAGCAGCTTTGCTCCTGCACACAGTGCAATCACAGAATCATGGAAAGCTCATCCTGTTCCAAACCTCTGCCATGGGCAGGGGCACCTTCCACTATCCCAGGTTGTTCCAAGCCCCATCCAACCTGGCCTGGAACACTTCCAGGGATTCAGGGCCAGTTTTTCTGGGAAACCTGTACTAGAGCCTCATCATCCTCACAGCCAAGAACTCCTTCCCAATATCCCATCTAAATCTAACCTCTTCAAACTTAAATCCATCAGTCCTTGCTGTGGGTGGGAGCCAGACTCCTGGGGTCCTGTTCACAGCCAGAATCCCAACAACCCACCTTCCCTTTGCATTGATCCTCCCCCTCTGGCTGCTTCATGGTGGCACCCAGGACTGCTCCCTCCTGTCCCCACCCCCCCAGATTTCTCAGGCAATGCCAAACCCCGACAGGACCCTTGTCCAACACGGCACAAACCAACATCCCTGCATGTGAGCTGACAACATCTGCTGTCTGATGTGGGGTCAGCTCTTTCCTAGGGACCAACCCCCATCCATGTGGATTCTCCGGTGTCTACAGCAGCACAAGATCATTCCCCACTGTCACCCACACGTCTCATCTCCTCGCTGCTTACTGAGCCTTTCCACAGCTTCCTTTCACAACCCCTCTTATCTCTGGGATATCTGCTTCATTATCAGCTTGGGCTGAGTCGAGCTAATGAATCCAAAAATGGCTGGGGGGGATGGGGGCAATTTATACAATTTACACAGTGTGTAGCTAGCACAGCTGTGTAAATCCCATTTCTATAGGAAACGGGTGTTGTAATTATAAATCCTTGCGAATTATAAATAGCATGGCTTATCACAGCAGAGGTGTGAACAGAATAGCTGATCTGGCATCTGGACAGCATGCTCCGAGCTGAACAAACAACATCAGTAATGGGACATATTCAGGTACTTTATACCATCTGCCATGAAAAAAACCTAAAAAAGGATAAGAAATGCCTCAGATCCATCAATTCCTCCCCATTAACCACAGCAGAGGGAGTATATGAGACACGGGCTTTTCTGTACCTGGTGTTTAAAGCAGGAGCTAGAAGTGTGTGAGTGGTGGGAATTATATCAAACTGGGTTTAACTCTTCCTGCTACGTGGAGAAAGCATCACCCCACTTCTCACTGATCATGAAAGCAATTACTTGCTTGCTTTTCTACTGAAACAACTCTTCTGTGGGTTTTGTTATTTGCTGGGTAAGACCTCAGCTTTCCTTTTTCTTTACCTTCTCTTTCTATCCCTTTCTCCCTCTCTTTTTTTACAATGGGTCAGCCACACTGCTGACTCCAAGGACTGGTCATTTCAAGCTCTGCTCTGCTTAGAAACAAAGCCAGGAAGACCAGGAAAGAATGCAATAAACACTAACCCTGCTCCAAGAGACCCTACCCTACACTCCTTTCAAAGTTCATATTTAAATTTATTCCCTACTCCTTTCCGTGTGGATTTCATGGAGCAGTGTTAAAACATCTACTGTCCCCAGCTCAAACACCCTTTTTGCACCAGCACTTGCCATGGAAGATCAGAAGCCAAAATAAAATGCTGTGGATGTGGAAAGAGATTTCTACCGCCAAAGTGAAAAATGGTCTTTCTTCAGCATAGTCCAGTCATGCTGATTTATTTGACAAATATTTGACGAAAAAATTAGACAAAAAAAATTTACAGTCAGAATGCAACAACTGAACTTGAACTCACGTTTGTCCCAACATACGCAGTGTTAAAGAGCTCTGACAGGGGTACCCAAGCACTAAGGGTGATGGAAATAGCTTCACTCTTTAGCAAAGGGCTTACAGAGCAGGGCTGGGGGAAGTGTGAGCCTGCCTAAGTCAGAGGTTAGCGCTGCCATGCCAGGATTTTGCCCCCTCTCTTCTGTCTCTGGTTCTCTGCAGGAAAAGAAAATAAAATCCTCCATGCAGCTCATTTTATGACGAGCTGCCAAGTCTAAGGGGTGAAACAAACATCCCAGCTATGCAATGAGTGAGAAACTGAATTATGCATCATGCTCCTGCTTGGCATCCTAGAATGTCTGAGTTGGGAAGGACCTTTAAAGACCATTAGTCCAGCTGCAGAGACAGCTTCCACTGGAACAGGTTGCTCAGAAACACAGAGTCAGAGCAAGGGCTCCTTGGTGCTTTCATTCCCACTGCCACTTTCCAAACTTCAAAAAACAAGGAAAACACATTTTTCACTGGCGTGTCTCAGGGACATATCTCCCTGTTTTGCATTCCTGGATAATGATTAAGCAAACATCTGTCTGGGCATATTTTGGGACAGCATCTTCTGAGAAATTTATTTCTCCATTACGAAGGACAGGTAACTTCTGCCTGTAAATTTAGCAGTGTTAGCTCACATTTCACACATTTATTTTCAGCCTTACAAAACGAAACAACCGACCCTTTACCCAGATGAGCCTCTCTAAGGGAGCACTGTGCCTCACTCACTTCCCTCCATTAAAATCTGCACCGAGAACAGGCTAATTCACTAACACCAGATGCTAATTCCAAAGGCAAATCCCTGCTGACATGGGTGTTGTGACGGTAATAATTACAGCAATAATTACACCAAGACACCAAGCTGGAGGACAGCAGACACCTATGAGGTATCAGACTATGTGCTGGTCGCAGAAACCAAACATGCACGGCCACCCAGTAGCACCCACACCTTGTACTGTCCTGCTTGAGGGGCTGTGAGTGCCAAAAATGTCTGAAATGGGACACAAAAGTATGGACTCTTACAACAACAGAAACATTTGAGTTGGAAGGGACCTTAAAGCTCATCTTGTTCAAACTGAAAGAGAGAAGGTTTAGACCAGATATGAGAAAAAAATTCCTGGCTGTGAGAGTGGTGAGGCCCTGGCACAGGGTGCCCAGAGCAGCTGTGGCTGCCCCTGGATCCCTGGCAGTGTCCAAGGCCAGGTTGGAGCAACCTGGTCCAGTGGAAGGTGTCCCTGTCCATAGCTGACTAACTGGTACCTCAGAGGCCATTCAAGAGCACCCACAGAAAGACTTTCCTGTGTGTGAGCTTTTAGGCACCTCAGCCTATTTCCCCAAGATAAGGTATTTTTAAGCTGGTAAAAATGAAAAATAAACATATTCACAAAAAACTTTTTAAGCAGCCAGACATAGTACAAGTATTTGAGATACAAATTAGCAGGAGAAATAGAGAGAAGAGAGGAAGAGCTTTGTTATAGCCAAGAACCAGCTGTCAAGGGGGAGGGAGGGAAAAGAAGCCCTCAAAATCAGTAGTAAGTCACTCTTTTGTTACAGACAGAGACTTCAGGCTGTGTTCTATGTTCAGATGTGGGGAAAACAGCAGGGAGATGTTATTTGTCTCTCTTTTTCAGCGGCCCCTCTCAGGGAAGCACTCCTATAGGGAATGTGAAATCCCTGCAGGTTCATTTTCCACTTGTTTTAGGCTACAGGTTAAAGAACCCTGCATTTTTAGCAACACGTGCCATCTATTCTTATTAAATGGTATTAATGTTAAATGGTATTTTAAAGCTTGTTAGATATATAGCATTATGTATGTTAGTATGCAAAAAGTAGGAAAATCCAAAATTAGTGTTTGCACTCTGAACTTCCAGGGTTAAACCTTGAAGAAAACAGTTTGTAAACTCACACAGAAGTCAAAACTCCAGATGCCATTTAAGGAGGTAGTGGTTCTCATCTACCTGGTTTTCCCCTTCCAAATTGCAACTCCACTTAGCTTTACAAGGTTAAGAAACTCAAACTTTCCACCAGCTGGTATGTTCAACCAGCTGGAAGACACTTGGTCAGTGACCTTGCCATGCCTCTTCTCCAAGGGGCTGTGCAAAGGTACTAAGGAAACTCAGGGGGGTTTCCCTCCATCACAAACAGCACATTTAGCCAGAGCTACACCAGTATCATGCTAGGAAAACAGAAATTGGATGCATTAAGTGTCATAAAAATCTACTGCTAGACATAAGGGCATAGTGAGGGTTGGACATCCTTTCCATTTCTAATTTCTGCTTCTTCTTTTGCATCTTTCTGAGGAGATGATGCAGAAGCAAAAACTCATATTACTACTGACAGATGGTTTAGCATCATGTTATTCTGGATAACATATGTTCCTCTGGACTTCTCAGTTGCACTGCAATACTTGTTAAGGTGATAGTGAGAGAAGAAAGATCAGAAAGGTAGGTCTGCACTGAAAAAACCAACAGTATAAAAAAATTTCCCTTAGCAACCCTACCCTAGGAATTAGTTTTCTGAGGATAAGCAGAACATAAGAATTGGTCCAAAACAGTCGAGGCCAGAGGTGTTTGAATACAGTCAGAGCAGGGGGATAGAACCCACAGAAGCTGCAATAGGAGCCCAGAAGGTTTCGATTGCTCTGTTTGTCACAGGGAGAAAGGGATGGGGACAGAAACTCAGGATTTAGAGCTTGGGGACGAGATGAATTCTAGGGCAGGGCAGTAGCTGGGAAGACACAGGATGACTGTGGGCAGCCAGCACTTCTGCTGGGAGATGGAGGCTATTACTGCAATTCACACCACAGATTTATCTGGGTTTGACCTGAGTGGCACTTTGGGAAGGCACGGAAAGTGGGTAAGAAGCAGAGCTGGAGCCTGGGACAAGAAACAGCCAGAAGAATTTACACCTGCTGTAAAGTCAGCTGCTGAGACCTGAGTGTCCCAACAAAGTTCCAGTGGGAATACCTGCTGTGGAAAAAGCTTCCTTCACCCTGAGTGGGTTTGTTACCTCCATGGATGACTCAGAGACAGACAGACAGCAAAGAACAGATGTTGCCCCAGAGAGAAACATCTGTGAGCCCATCCCAGGCCCAGGAGCCGATGGAGAGCTACAGCTTTCTAACCGCCCTCTCTAACAGAGCTGATCACAGCAGGTTTTGGATTATTATCACGTTCACACCATTTGTTTGGGCTGCTGGAGCCATGCAATAGGTTACAGTGCTAAGTAGGAGCCTCTCACTCACCTTCAGGCTGTTGTACGCAAAATCTTCATGTTCCGAAGTCACTTCAGCCTTGGTTTCAATTACCTATGCAGATTAAAGAGGTAAATTTGTATTTAGGAGCAGGCAGAGGAACTGGCACACAGCACAAGGTAGCTGGGCACATCTCCATCAGCAGCCAGCCCTGCCGGCCAGCTCAACCACAATAATGTCATTAATTGCCATCAGACAGCATCCCAGCAACACCAGTGGGGCAGAGGACACTCCAGGAGAAAATGGTTTAATCTCTCATTAATATCCTGACAACTGTGCCTCGCTGCAGCTTTCAAGCAATGACAGTCATTAAGGGAACAACCTTCAACACAGCGGTTGGAAAAGAGGTTTTTAATCCTCCTGCAGCAGGAATGAGAGGCTGGGGAAGTTTCCTGTTTCATGTGTTTCCTGCAAATTGCTAGGGGTGATCAATAAGAATATCTAGTGAAGCAAGTAAATAATTACTGTTGATGATTTTGTTGAGTCTCCTACTGCATTTGTTCAAAGGTACATTGATCTCACACTGGAGAGTAATAACGAAAAGAATTCCCAAACAAAGCAACAGAAGCCCCAGAAATTTCAAATATGTAGCCAAGAGGGATGGCATTTGCCCAACAATTTGTAAAAGAGCATCTTCAGTGCTTCAGGATACCAAGTACACAGCACTGCTGTTTCACAGCACCCTCTGGCCTCTGACAAGCCACAGAGCCACAGATGGCAGGGAAAACACGTACAAGAGATCTGCTATTGAAACCCCCCATCCCAGAAGTCAGCTCACCACAACCTAGCGAGCTGTATTTTCAGACTTATGGACTCCTGTCCCCTAAGTTACCACTGGGCTGTCAGTAACCTTAATTTTTTTAATATACATGTTTTTTAATTGCTTTCAACCAAGCAACTCTGACTGTAGGAAGTTCCGTTTCGGTTTGTTTTCACAAGGAAGGAAGAACACAGCAAAGGAATATCCCTGCCTTGTAACAGAAATGAAGAACCCATTCTTCTTACAGCTATCCTGACATTTCTGCTTTACTATACTACTTTTAACCTGTATTTCTCTATGATCATTACTGAGGAAAAAAACCCAACCAAAACACACAGCTGATAATACAACCAAACTGAAGACACCAGCCCGACAGACATGTGTGTGAAGTGCTTTTTAGCTCATGCCACACACTGCTGGATGGGGGGAAGCCAGGACAGCAAAGAAATGCTTGAATAACACAAATCACCCAAAATGGAGGATTGCTGGACATGTAGGGTGCCACATGTGAGACACAGGGTCAGTGCTGGTGAAATAATGTGTGCCAAAACTGATTCTACACTTCATTAATTTCAAGATGCTTAAGATACTGCCCTAAATATGTTATAACCAGTTTGTTTAAACAAATAAATAAAGCAGTTCTCCTGTCCAGTTGTCCTTAGCTGACAAAAAAAAAGTTTATCTCCGCTTTCCAGATGGATTTGTAGCCTCTTATGTTGAACTTGCCACTCTCAAAGCTAAATTCCTACATCACACGGCCTCAGGCAATCAAGGAAAGCCAGTTAAAAATTTGAAATACTAGTATCCATGAAAAGGTGCCTCTTGCCTGTGATTTCTGTCTCTCTTGCTCCTTTTTCTCCAGCTGGGCTTGAAGCTTCTTCCTCTCCAGCTCGAGCTCCCTCACTCGCTTCTGCAGCTTTAGGAAGAGGGTCATGTCCATGGCTGCTTTCTCCATCCCAATCTCCTGGAGAAGAACAGGAGGGAGAAAAAAAAAGACCTCAGTGTCAAGTTTTATAACCATGCACAGTGCCAGATGCACCCTGACTGTACATGAGCCACAGCCAGGAACAGGAGCATCCTAAGAAACACATTTACTTCCAAATCCACATTTTAAACACCTACTTTTAATGTCAGTAAAACAGCTGACTCGTTTTAATAAATCACTGAATGCTTAACAGCCCAATAGGTAACTGGGCTGATGGGGGCTAAGAACAACAAAAATGCCCTACCGGGTCCCTTTTAGTCAAGTATTTATTTGTTGGGGGTTTTTAGCTGCCTTCACCTGGAATATTTTATATCAGAGCATGGTCAATACTGATTATTTTGACTTCAGAAAATGCTTTCAGAGCAGTTCATAAATACTAAAGCAACATAACACAGCAGCCAGCAAAGGGAAGTGGGGGCTTCTGCAGGAATGGTATTTTTACACAAAATAAGGTCCTGCCAGGGGGTGGCAGACCCTAGGGACATTCATCACCCACAAGTGCTCTAGAGTCAGAAAAGCGGAGTTTAAAAAGCAGCCTGTTCTATCAGATGTGAGTAAAAAACACATTTCCCTTTTCCACGGGATTCTTGACAGCCAATGAATAATTTATGCTGCTCTTTTCTGCATTAGGAGATTGTTGATTTGATTACAGGGGCTCTGCTGGCCAGCAAAGCATTCGTGAAGATGCATGGGAATGAAAATGCTTGGGGCAAGAGGGCAATGAACTCTGATGTCCTTGTGGAGAAGGATCATGACACAGTCATGATCCATCAGTGCTGGGTGTAACTGGTGTGATGAATTTTCATCAGTCTTTAAGCTGGTATGGCCCAAAGACAGCACTTTATTATTTTTAGAGCTCTGATGCAGCAAACAAGCAGAGTTTGCCAGAGCACCGTAACTCTGCAGTTCCTCTCACACAATTAACCACGCATCTCTACAGCATGGAATCAATTTTATCCATCACACCTGACTGCCTGACCTGCACTGCCCCCCTGAGCTCCAAACCCTGCACCCATCACCCCCAGAGCAGGGCACCCCTGCCCTCCCTCCTGGACTGACTGTACCTCCACCTGCTGAATCACATCCTCGGTGTCCCCGATCTCAGAGGTGCAGATGGATGGGTTGTTGGAATCAGACTCCAAGCTGCTCTGGTTGGATGGGTTTCTTCTGTGCCCCGGTGCTTGCTGCCAAGAAATGATGCAGACACATAAAGCACACAGTGTTAAAGGATTCCTCTTGAAGTGTTGCTTCTTTAGAGCAAATATGTGACTATACACTAAAGTTACCTTATAGAGAACTACATTTTCTAGGTTTTTATGCCCTAACCTTAAAATCCATATTAATACAAAGTGAAAAAGTGATATAGAAGTTCAGTTTAAAAATTCTGCACAAATTAAAGGCTCATCATGACACCAGATGCCTGGTAAGTGTAAACACGCAAATCTGAGCTCAAGGCTGTGCTGCTGACAGCACCCTCCAGGACTCCCTTTAAACACTCAACCTTCCACCAAATCCAGCAGCACTCTGATTTTCAACACTTTTTCTACCACTTCAGCAATGCTGAACCTAAAGATTTTGGGGGTTGAAATTCTGAAGTCATATTGCTGGAGGTTTTTTTGGTTTGTTTCTTTAACCCAACACCTACACATGAACATCACTGACACAAAAGCAAAACAAGAACAAGAGTGATCCAGTTTTTGCTGAGAATCACAGATGTCTCTAAGCCTTTCACAGAGAAGCATGGAAGACCAAGCCCCTTTCTCAAGGCACACAAATGGTTTAGCTCCAATGCAGAAAGGTATTCTTAGAAATATCAAGCACAAACTGCCCAATAATGGCAGTTCTCTTAAGTGTTTTGGGGATGAGTGAGCCACGTTATCCAGACACCAGCATCAGGGGAACAGGGGTAATTCCAGTTTCATTACCTTTATAATTGTCATTTCATCCCTCAAGTTGTCATATCTCTGCTCCAGACTTGAATACTCTTTTACCAGGTTCTGATAACGAGATCTCTCTTCTTCCAGCTCTTTCTTCATCTGGATATTTTCCTCAACTGTGTTTTGTGCAAATTCATCTTTAAAATAAGACGGAAAAAAAAAAGAAACTATTAACTTAAGCTCAGAAACAAGCTTCTTGTAAACATGTGCAACAACAACAACTAATGAACAAAATACTCTCTGCCAAGAGCCTTTAAAATACATGTAAGTATTCACTAATATTTAGAGACTATTATAATACCTATTTGTCTCCTCAATATTGGAAATGGCTTGAGCTCTTCTGCTTGTACATCAGTCCTTTGCCTTGAGTTAAAGAGAAGTCTCCAGCACCTATAAACCATCATTTAACTGCAGCAACCCCAGCTCCAGCTCCCATGGGCCAGCCATAAACCCACTTAAGAAAAGACCAGCACAGTACAGAAATACATTAATGTTGAAGAAGTGGTACTTGCAGCATTCAAAACTTTCCTGCCTGCTTCCCACCAGCAGCTTTGGCATAGGAGCAAATCAACAACAGCAGCTCTTGCTCATGTCATCATCAGCCATCTACCATGGCAAGATTGTGGGAGTTCAAAGAATTTTCTATCCAAATAAACTCAGTTATTTGTTCAAAACTCCTTCCTGGAAGCAAACCTGGTCCCTCCTGTTCCTGAGGAACCAGGCAAATACAGCCCATGTGTTGTTTTAAATGGGTGAACAACAAACCAACCCTCTCCACTTGCTTTCTCCCATCTTAAATGCTCCAAAAGCATCCTGTAAGGGATGAATAAATATTTGCAGCAAGTTTCTTCTTAACATGTTATCTTCGTTCCTTTATTTTGCTGAGACCAAAAGGCACTTCACAAGTACCATGGAGCAGTGACAGTTACATCCACAGCATGATGATATTTGCAAATCCTGCTACAAAATCAAAGCTGAAAAGGATGACAAAAAATAGAAAAGCTCAATACATGCATGAGAGTCCCTTTTGTGAAATGGGATTTTCCCAGGTTGCTTCCCCTATGTATGACTTGTCAGCTAAGTCTCTGCTTTTAAAAAGCACTCACAGACTTGTGTCACAGCTCAATAATGTGAATTGTGCTGCCCCTTGAATCCTTTACTCATCATTCTTGGGACACTGCTATTCCCTGCTCCATCAGCTTCACCGCCTCCCACACCACCTGCAAGAAATGCTCTAACATAACTGAACTAAAAAGCCTTTCTAGGTACTTTATTCTGTATTTCACCAATTAAACTGGCCTCTGGCATATCACCCACCAGTAGGACAGCATGTACAGAACTACCTGCACAACAAAATAGTGACAAAAGCCACTAGGAAAGGGTCATGGGAAGACTAGCACTTTTCAAGGCAGGGAAAATGAGCTCCAGGGGAGATGATTAAGCCCTTGTCTAATGGAGGCATTACGATGCTACAGGCTGTTTTTCCTACCTTCAGACTGACAGAGAATCCTGCTGTTCAGCTCCTCTTTTTCCTGCTTCAGGAGAGCGTTTTCTTCTTCCAGGTCGGAGATACGCTACGGAACAAGGGAGAGAGTTACTGCTGGCTGCAGGGCAGAGATCCTGCGGGGATTAATTTCACCTGGCAGAAGACAGGGGCCTTTGTTCAGCCTCTCTTTGCTCTCTAAAAGATCTGTTCCTCTATGCTTTGACACTTGTCCTTTGTACACCAGTAGCTGAAGCACTGCTACAACAGAGACTAACTTGCCCTTTCCTGAGTGCATTTCTCCCTTAAATCAATGTTTTCAGCAGAATCTTATAACATACTGAACCGCTGGACTCAGAGACCATGACCTGCAGGAGCAAAGCTCTTGCAAGTGATCAGCTCATCAAAGCAGAGGTTTATTTTTACATCTCAATGGGCTTCATCATTGTCTTCAAGTCACAGCACCGAGTCACAGCTGCTGGGGAAATAAATCTGCTGATTGTTCCCAGAGATGTAGCACTTCAGGAGCCGAGATGGACACAGTGAGTGTGAGCTGAATGAATAGGTCAGGCTTTTTTAACTTCATTGTACCCAATCCATTTAGTATGATGAGTCACTCCAGTGCTTCCCACAACTACAGAACCTCTGGTACAGTCAGGAATGACACGTACCAGGGGCCCTGGCAATACAACAGCAGCATATTTAGCAATTATCAACAACAACAATTGCCTCGTAAAAAATAATGAGAACAGGAACTAAATCCTGCGAAATGCTATTTTCACTTGTCACAACTGCAAGGCTGGACTGATGCTGACAGCAACCAATCCTGGAACATTATTCAACCTCAGGAATTTTGGTGCATTCAACAGCGTTATCTCAATACACACAACCATCATATTATCAAGTGAAATACGCTGCCACAGCTAAGCAGGATGATTCTGCTGCTGTCAGGTGGGAGAATGCACATCATCCCAGCCCGTGTCATTCCCTATGCCTGCTCCTTCACTTCCTGTAGCCACTGCTTAGGAAACAGCTACACACAGCAGAAGGATCCCAAGGCGCCGACAATAAACAACACTGTAAACACCATAATAAGAGTTTTCAAAGCCCAAGAGTAATAATTTTGCTGTCACCACTAGATTAAATTTATAGGCAGCCCAGCTGGCGTGCATTCCTAGCACAGATTTCAGTCTTCTGCACAAGCATGTTCAAATTAAGGCATTTTATCAAACACCGCCTATGCCAGATACATACTAATGCTGAGGACAAAAGCACAGTGAATATTTTTTTGTAAGTCACGACTGAATCAGTCCTATTCCATGCACAAACTGAAAAACCTCCCCACCCATTACTCTCCCTGTTCATTTACTCCAGCTGTCTGCATTACATCTGTCTGCACCTCTCCTAGAAGACTGGAGTCTGGATGTGCAATTAGAAAGTGAAAAAAACCCCAATTTAAGCATACAGAGCTACTTGTGTTTTAAATGCTGTGAACTGAGACAAGATTTTAATATTCTGTGCCAAAACCAACTGCACACCTTCACCATAAATCACATCTGCCATTAGATCAGCACTAGTGTCTTCAAGGTAGGAAGAATTCTTTGAAAATTGGAAAAGGAGATACAGGAGTGATGGAATAGAAGGAAAATCTGTGCTGCAACAGGACAGTGAGGAACCCTACTTGTTTATCCCAACAGGAAAAGAGTAAAGGCAATGGGATTATTTCACTTCTGTTTTTTATTGGGTGCTGATAAGGAATTCTCTACCCAAAGCAATGATGGTTGGAAAACAAAACTGCACAAAAATCTTGAGTATTCTCAACTGTGCTGAGAGGGTATTTGGAAGAGAAAGACTTAGTAGAATCCACAACAATTATTCCCAGATTTTAAAATTTCTAATCCAGACTGGATACAAGTATTTTTAAGACGTCCTCTTGAGTCACTGCATTTGTTTCCTGCACTCCTGTTTCTACTTGAAACAGGAAGAAGCTCAGAGCTCCAAACCTGTGTGTAATCAAGCCCAGTGGGAATGAGAATGGTCCACTCCACACGGGGAGAGGTAAGGGAAGCAGGTCACACAAGCAGCACAAACTCCATCCCTGGCACCTACATGGGTACCTTTTGTACCTTGTGCTCGTCTTTCCACAGGAAAGAGATCTTTGGAGGCGCTTCAAATGCAACAGCACCTGCTTTGAAAGATTTCTGTGGAAGATGCGGAGCAGGGAGCGCTTGTGATGGCCACAACCCTTATTATGTAAGTGTTACCCTGGAACAACATGCTCATGAGATCTGCCTCCCATCCTCCCCCAGTCTTGTAAGGAAAGGACAATGGCATTTGGCATTTTCCTAATAAAATTCCTGGCCAGGCTGTGAATTATCCTAGCTCACCAAGTGAGAAGATTACATGTTACCAAAAGCGCCAGAAAGAGCTGTTGGTACTTACCCAGATGTTTCAAACTTTATCACAAAATTAAATAATAAGAGCTATTCTAAAATTAAGAACTTGGATAGAATAGCTATGACAAAGAGATTAAAGGACTTTTCTTCAGTAACTAAATCATAACTGACATGGATTTGCAGGAGCTGCAGAAAAATTAAAGGCTCATCCCAGTCTCACTCAGAAGTGAGATGTCTTTGAGAAATCTGTCCCACTACAACCACGCCTATGGTGTCATCTTGACACTGAAGCTGAAAACTGCTTCTCACCTGAATTTAGTTTCATGACGCTCCCCAACTTCTAGCAGACATTAGAACAACTCGAAAATCTCTTTCCAGAATTTTTCTTGGAAAACATTCTGGCTAAATTAATGTTTTTAGGAAGGAAACAGGTCCTCTTCATCTTCCCACTGACAAGGAACCAAGGGGAGCGATGGAAAGCTAATGCCAGAAATGGGAGCCTGCACTGCTCATTAGAAATGTTTTATAATTAAACCCTTTACTTTCATGGTGAAATGCACAGTATTTGCTCTGCCGTAGGCACTTTTACAACAAGGAATAGCTTCTGCTTTGTTTTCATGCTTTTTAAAAGCATTTCTTCAGTGATTAAGCCAACCTTCCATCCAAGTGCTCGAAGGGCGTTTGCAATCAAGAACGAAGAGACGCAGTTTATCCCCAGCTGCATCACCTTCAAAATCAAGCATCCTTTCGGGCCCTAAAAGCCTGTGCTGCACCCAGCTAATGAACAGAGCCTGGCACCAGAAAAGGATCTTATGATTTTAAAAGGAAATCACTGGTTTCACATGCCCCTCTGTGTGTGTGTGTGTGTGTACGCACGCAGGTGCAAGGAGTGGAGTAAGTGATCACCTGGCAGCTCTTGGTCCAGCCAAGACACAGAAAGTGTACAGGCTGCTCACCTCTTTGAGAAGTACACCCAAAAATGCATTTCAGTTGTGCCAGTGGTTCAGGGTAAATCACCCTGACCGCAGTCCCTCAGCTTCTCACCCAAACCCATCATCCGAGGGCTCAGCCTCGAGGGGAGGCTGGCCACAGCAGTGGTGCTGTGTGAAATGCACTAGAAGAGACTCATCTGCACATTCTTCCACTATAATAAAAATAGCTAATTCCAGGCTCTTTTTTTTCTTTTTTTTTAATTTCCAAAAGTGACTCATCTTCAGGTTGTCACACACCAAGCACTGTTCTAGAATTACAGCTGCAAAACAGCTTTTTCTTTGCAATTTATTTAGTAGAAAAGCCCTAGATTCTTTCCAATAGCAGGATCAAAGATTCAATTCAATTTCTGGTGCAGAAGAGATATCATGTATTTAACTTGTGCAGCCACAAGCATTTGCAGAATGAAACTGAACTCATATCTCAGTGCCTCAGGTTAAGAGAACGGGTGTGCCTCAGAATTAATCTGATCAGCAAAGAAATTCAGGGCAAAAGGTCCATCTTTGCTATTGGCAAAACAAACTCTACGCTCTGAAGTCTCTTTCTCCCACTAGAATGCCTTCTTGTACAATGGTGGCAGTGTTGGACCACTTCCACCCCAAGAGATAAAGCACAGGAGCTGGACTTGATTGTCCTTGCGGTTCCCTTCCAAATCAGGATATTCTTTGGATTTGCATGAAGAAGGAAGAAAAAAATAAATACATTTAGTGTATATCCCAGGTCCAAACCCTATAAAAGGTCATAACAACCAGCAGCTGGTGCTGGAGCAGTGCCTCTCCTCAGGAAAGGAAGATGGTCCACACACAGGTCATACTCTGTGTGTACCTACAACACAGACACGGCAGAAACTGAGCCTTGCTTCCCATCTTGGGCTGGGATGAGGAATATTTACATCTTCCTAATATTTGCAGCACCTGTGACAGCCCTCTCCAGTAATTTGCATTACATGCCACGAGGAATCACTGTATATACATGAAGTTCTGCCATATACATGAATCTTAGGATCTTAGCAGCCTCAAGTTGTGCCAGGGCAGGTTTAGATTGGATATTAGGGAAACGTTTTTCACTGAAAGGCTTGTAAAGCATTGGGACAGACTGCTCAGGGCAGTGGTGGAGTCACCAGCCCTGGAAGTGTTCAAAAACTGCATGGATGTGGCACTTGAGGACACAGTTTAGTGCTGAACACAGTGGTGCTGGGCTGATGGTTGGACTTGGTGATTTAACAGGTCTTTTTCAACCTTTACAACTCTGTGATTCCATGATACTCATGGTTATTAAGCATCCTGATTTCCAGATGTGTTTGGGGTGTTTCCTGGAGATTGGCAGCACAAAAGGCATCAGGACGGGGTGTCCTGACACCAGGCACCCACTGCTCCTGCAGGGATGTCCACCTGTCCTTCCTGCCCCGTGGGCTGGCTAAAGGTAAATCCTAGGGGCCTTCAGCAACAGAAATAATATTCCAAGAACAGACACTCCCCTTCAGAGCTGTGAAGAGCAAGCTTTCACCACTATGGCCACCTGCAGGAGACAACCTGAGGCAGACTGACGGACGTACCTTCCTCAGCAGGTCCTTCTCCTTGCCGTGGCTGTCCTCCATGACCTCCCTCTCCCCATGAGCCTTCTCCAGTTCCATCCGCAGCCGCTCCATCTCCCCCTGCAGGCTGAGGAGCTGGTTGTCACCGCCCCGCTGGCTCTGCTGGTACTGCTGCAGCTCCTTCTTCAGCTTCTCCACCTCGGAGGAGTGGGCTGATGTCAGCATGGACAGCTGCTCATTCAGAAGCTTGTATTCCTTGTTCTGCAGCCAGCATCCCAAAAAGAAGAAAACAAGAGCACAAGCGATGTCAATGCACGCAGTGATGCACTACAAAAGCAACCACTCAAATCCTCGAGCCTGGTGGGTGACAAACCCACAATAACAAACGTTACCATGCGTATGCTAATGAAGATCATAAAGCTAAAAGCTATTTCTAAACTGTGACAAAAGCTCAATAATATTTTGGCAACGATTACAGAAGCATTTGTTAAATTGGTATTACACTGACATCACTCAGAGCAAAGGCAAACGACTCTTGGCACCACTGGCAACCAAACCAAAATACTACACTTCTCCTGCAGCTTCCAAACAGTATTGCTCAATGCGATTGGTTTGCAGTTTTGGGGGGGTTTGTAGTATTCCTTTTGCAGTTCACCCTTCTATTCCTGACTCCCATGCCTGCAGACACCTGGAGTGACAATGCAGAACTGCAGCCTCAAGCACAAAGAACTCCCAAAACTCCAGTTTTAAGTCATGTGCCACCTCTGTCATCTTCTTATTTGCCCGGGCTTTCACTTTCAAAGCACTTAGCAGTAATTTGCTCCCGAGTTTTGAGAACTGGAAATTCAGCAGACTTAGCTGATTTTTGGGTTTCAAATCAAAGTCAATGGGCACTACATTGTGACTAATAAAACATCATCATTATTAGACATCCCCAGGACAACGACCAAGAGCTGATTCATTAAGAGCCTACCACATAAGCTCTGCTGACTTTGAGTAGCTAATCTTGATACCAAAAGAACCATTTTGAAACTTAAAATGCAGTCTGGGTTTTAAAGTTTTCTCTGATCATCCTTTTGGCCCCTCTTTAGGTGACCTCTCGAAGTACCCCCTCTCACTGCCTCTCAGTGCTCTGAAGCAGGACTAAGACACATCTCAAATGGAAAAACAAGTAAATGAGGCACATTAATATTTTTCCTTTACTCCCTTGTAATCATTTATTAATGAACATCAAAATTCAGCACTCGTATCATATTAGGAAATTATAATTTCTGCATGACCAAAGGCATTCCATAGAATCCTAAAGTGATCTGAGCTGGAAGGGACCTTAAAGCCCATCCCATTCCACTCCCTCCCATGGACAGGGACACCTTCCACCATCCCAGGCTGCTTCAAGCCCCGTCCAGCCTGGCCTTGGACACTGCCAGGGATCCAGGGGCAGCCACAGCTGCTCTCAGCACCCTGTGCCAGGGCCTCCCCACCCTCACAGACAGGAATTCCTTCCCAATATCCCATCTGTCCCTGCCCTCTGGCAGTGGGAAGCCATTCCCTGTGTCCTGTCCCTCCATGCCTTGTCCCCAGTCCCTCTGCAGCTCTCCTGGAGCCCCTTCAGGCCCTGCCAGGGGCTCTGAGCTCTCCCTGGAGCCTTCTCTTGTGCAGGTGAGCACCCGCAGCTGTCCCAGGCTGGCTCCAGAGCAGAGGGGCTCCAAATATGTTTCCAAAGAGATGCATTTGCAGAACCTTGTGTCCCAAGGTTTCTGTATGTGGTTTTACACACCACCCAACTGAGATTTTCATGCAAATATAAGATAAATGCACAGGAATGGTTTTGGGGTTTTTATTAGCAACCAGAGACATGACAGAGCATTACTGGGTTGCTCCCCACGGCAGAGATTGCTCAACAGACCCCATTAAACTTGAACTTGCTTTATTTTCAATCACTATCCACATGAACCCTGCAGATCTGAGAGAGTCCTGGTTTCAACCCAGGCTCTGTGAACAAAACTAGAGCTCATTTTGCTACCAAAGGCAGATGCAACAAATTCATCATTCCTGTTACCCAAACTAGTTTTATTCACAATAAAACTTACAGAGATAGGGCTGCTTGCAGAGACAGTGCAGAGAGAGCTCACAGTGTATCTAAATATTGGCTACATGAACATGCAACACTAAATTAGGTACCAGCCTTAGAAGCGTCTCAGGCAATTCCAACAAACAGATTTAAGGAAAATTAATTGAAAGAAAAAAGAAAAAAACAGGAAAAAAAAAAGATCCAATGTCAATAGAAAAGGAAGTGCTCCAATGAGGATGTTTTGAAGCAAAATAGATCAAAATCTTTCTTGTGTGTGCAAAAAATCCCTTACCTGATTAAAAAACTTAATTAAATTATGCCAGTTACAGATGCCAGAGCATCTGAGCTGAGGCTGACATACAATAATAGGTTTTAATGTTTTCAAAGAAAGATCTCTTCCTCAGGGGCACATGGAGGATTGCATCTCTACTCATGCGTGAGCTGAAGTAGCAGAAATAGAAACATTTTCTTCCACAGCTACTCAGAAAAAACAATACAACTGCAGCTTTCCAGGCTACCTGCTATATAGTTTTTTTCTTAGAAAGTTAATTGGTATTTTCAAAGGTTGTGTTTATAGATTAGCAAGGACTGAAAGCAAGATCCTTCAGGGAAACTACGATGCAGCAAACGCACTGTGCCGGAAAAAAGATTCAATGCACTGAAAAGAAAATCTACTGCAACAGTGCTCATTAGCACTTCCAAAGCATCCCAGGGAAACCTGGCAGCCCTGGAAGGATGGTTAAAGTCAGCTCACTGGACAGACCACCACATGTAATCCAGAGCAGGAATTCTTTCCTGCAAAAGCTACACAGAAAGCATCAAAGAATATCCTTCAAAATGGTGTGTGGAGTGACTGAGGGAGAGCAAGATGAGCTCAAGACCATTATTTCTGCCTGGGTAAAAGCTCTCCATGACTCCTTCCCTAAAGCAGATCCTTCTGCTGTTTTCATAACCCATGACAAGAAAGCCAACGTTAATCAAATATTGGCATTTTTTTTCCTTTATTGCTCCACTCCCACACTTCTCCTAGCAAGGAAATAGGAAAAAATACAAACTAAAAAATACCACTGATGTTCCAGTGCCAAGTCCAGCAGCTCAGCCGATCCAACACTGATGTTCACACTCCTCGCACAAATTCAGCCCAAAATACCTGGACCTGGAATGACTCATCCTATTTAATTCCACCAAAATACCTTCTGGATAAAAGATCATATCAAACCTTATGCTGAGAGTTTTCCATTCTTAAGCTACTGTTAGCAATATCTCAGTATGGATACAGGCATTTTAAAACCAAACACCAGGGTTTGAGCGCTGAACTCTGTTGCCGTGCAATTAATGCACTGCAGCCAATTAACATTGCAGTGAGGGTGACCACAGCAATGCAAACCCCTGTGTGTCCTGACTCTGCACTACCTGAGCCACCACAGAGCCACTTGTCACCACCTCCATCATAGGACTGCTTGTGTCATACAGGGGTGGGGAGATTTCAGGTGGCGAGGGAGCTGTGTGGGACGGACAAGGGTCCCTGACAACATCCCAGAATGATAAACTGGAATTGCCACTAACTGGTGCTACAAATAAGGAGTTATCCTGACTGAAGAGGATGTTCTCCTGCCTATAAGGAGCCACTTTAAGGATACAAGTGGATATGAATTTCCCTGTTGATATCAATCAATACAACTAGGTCCCACTCAAAATTTCTTATGATCACCTCTCAATTCCTTGAACAGCAACACAGAAGGTATTTAACAGAGTAACTTGCACACATTAGTAGGTGGAAAAACTATTCTGCTAGGTGTGTAATCAAACCATTTTTCTGCAGCTTATTAATGGCAAGTGGCAACTGATGAAGATGTCCCTGTGATCAAATAGTCACAGTAAGATCATCAAGTCATCCCACGCAGGGATCTGTCACATTACACCATCCTATCCCTCCCCTTACTCCTGGAGAGTTGCTGTGTCTAGCAACACAAACATGCTCAAACTACTTGGTAAAGTATTTACCCAAATCGCTGTTCATCTTCCAGGGAATGTGACTCCCAAGACACATGGTTGATAGCACCAGTGGTGGCAGACACTCTGCACCCGCAGTGCTCACAGAGCAAAAAGCACAGCAGGGCAATCCAGCCCCAAACCCATGATGCTGGGGATCCCACATGAAGCTGGCTTGGGTTTTCAAGCAACACCTTCCAAAACTGCCATTTTATCTTCCCCCTCCGAGCCCCGCTGGGTAGTTCCCACAACAACTCCACTGCATTTTGTACAGCTCCCTGAGCAAGCCCTGTGTCCCACCCTTCCAAATGCCTGGCTGCCACCAACACGACCCCTCCCAGACAACACGGAAAGAAAGGCACAAAGCGGCAGCTGGGCCGGGCCTGTCCCAGCACAGCTCGGGACATACCTGCTCATCCACCTTCCTCTGCAGCTGCACCACCTTGTTCTCCATGCCGATGTTGAGCTTCTTGAGGTGCTCTGCCGAGCGTGCCTCGATGCGCAGGGCCCGGAGCTGGCGCTGGGCCCTGAGGCGCCGGCAGTGGCACTGCAGCACCACGGCGGCGGCGCGGATGCGGCGGAACCGCGCGCGGGCCAGCCAGCCCCGGGCGTACTTCTGCAGGATGGTGGCCTTGTGCTCCACCAGCATCTGCAAAACATCGGCACAACGGGACAATTAACAGAGAGAAGGCACAGAATTTTGGAATCGCAGAATGGTTTGAGTTGGAACGACCTTAAAGTTCATCCACCGTGGGCAGGGACCGTCCACTATCCCAGGCTGCTCCAAGCCCCATCCAACCCAGCCTTGGACACTGCCAGGGATCCAGGGGCAGCCACAGCTGCTCTGGGCACCCTGTGCCAGGGCCTGCCCACCCTCACACCCAAAGATTCCTTCCCAATCTTTCCTTCAGCTTAAGGCCATTTCTGGAAGGTCACCTGTACAGGTAACAGCAACTCTGGTTTGGCTGCAACAGACATTAAATAATTCCCAAACTGCCTTGGAAAGGGCTTCCCCTCCAAGGAATGTCTGGGTAGGTGCAGGGGGTGATGGCTGGAAATGGAGGCGGTTGTTTTGCACTCTCTTTCATGGGCAGTACTTCAAACCCTGCACCTGGAGGCTTCTCCAGGCACTGTGCTCAACTGATGCAGACAGGACACACCCAGAGCTCTCTTAGGAGCCTGGCTGCTCTCACTGCTTGGCCACTGACACAAGGGGATATGACCCTGGTTGGTGACGACTTGGTGGGAGCAGGTGACATCTGGGCTCAACTGCGACTTCATGGACCACCTCAGAACAGTAGTGAGATCCACCAGAGCCACAGCTCCAGAATAAACAGTCATTAACAGACACGCCAACACTTTGCAATGAACTTACTGTCCCCTCAGACATAACCCACACCAGAACAGATCCGTAGATTTTTTTCTGTGTTCCACCTCTGCATTATGATAATTTTTACTGCAGATAAATGCTGTCCTGGTGGGATTTCATATCAGGTGGATAACCTTCAAATAAAACCATGAGTCCTTCCACTACAGTCTGCAGCCAGCTCTCTAGCACTATTCAATTCCTAGTAATTTGTACTTATTTTCGTGAAATTTCTGACATGTTTGCATTGAATTTCTTCCCCAAAATTTACAGCTATCTTGTCAGTCAGTGGCAGTTCAGTTTTGTCCTCTAAAACTGAAGGCTGACATTTTAGAGATACAAACAGCATGTTGTTAATAGCTTCCTTATGCTTTGGTTTGCTGAGGAAATAAATAGGAGAATTTGAAGATTACAAGCCACTTTTTTGTTACTAGTTTGGGTTAAGTTGTCTCAGAAAAGGTTATCCTATCAGCTTCTCCTACAAATATTTTGTTTCGCCCTAAGGCTTTCTTTGCAATTGCGAATTTTAATTCAGAATAAATGGATTATGTGAATTTAGGATGCAGCAAGAATTACTGTGAAATAAGCTTTGTATGTCTCTAGCCTTGGCATTAATAAATGGGGAAAGCTAGGGATGCTCAAAGAGGTAGAAGAAACCGCACTGCCTTGCCTTGGGGACTTATTTCAGCTTTACAGCAAAATTTTGGTAGGCACTGGGCATGCCCTGACCCCATAGATCACCACCCACAGCCCTGCATCTGTCGCTGAACATGCACTGGAACCAACACCTATATCCAACACCTACATCCAGGTGCTCCAGAGATTAAGGATGTTCAGATTAGAGAGGCCTGGCCTCCAGCCAACTTCGATACCTTGTTAAGATTTGGGTGGCCTTGAATCTCAGAGAGTTTAACTGCTGGACCAGCTGCCTCCCCCGCAGAAGCTTCCAATTTAAAAAACAGATGCTGTAAGAGCAGTGGCAGCACAAATTCCTTATCACCAGCTGCCATGTCTCAAAGGACAACCGTGGTCTCTCTGGGAGGTCACCACGTGTCCAGGTAACCTCAATTATTCCCAGGAACAGGCCTTCCCCTCATGATGCCTCTCACTTCTTGGAGTAGCCCCACAACCCAGTTAGGCACCAGCTTAGGTGACTACCACCATAGTGCTGGATCTGAGGAGTGGACAGAAGATTCCCCAAAGCTGTTCTCAGTTTCCTGACAGATAGTAGCTGGAGAAGGACTTTGGACAAGGCATGGAGGGACAGGACACAGAGAATGGCTTCCCACTGCCAGAGGGCAGGGACAGATGGGATATTGGGAAGGAATTCCTGTCTGTGAGGGTGGGAAGGCCCTGGCACAGGGTGCCCAGAGCAGCTGTGGCTGCCCCTGGATCCCTGGCAGTGTCCAAGGCCAGGTTAGATGGGGCTTGGAGCAGCCTGGTACAGTGGAAGGTGTCCCTGCCATGGCAGGGGGTGGAATTAGATGATTTTTAAGGTCTCTTCCCACCCAAACCACCCCTGGATTCAATGATTTCTCACTGTATCACTGCTGTCATCAAACTAAATTCTTTGTGTCTTGCTCCTGGTTTAACACAGAAAGCTAAAGGAAAGAACTAATTAAAGAGATATTTCTATCAATAAATGACTTATTACCTTCCATGACAGACCCTCCTTGTCTTCCCACCCTACTGGGAGCGGCCCCTGCACGCAGGTCTGACACACACCCAGTGGGACAGGGAGGTTTTAGCAGAGCGTAGGTTAGATCAAATGACATTTCCAGATCTCCACAATGCCTCCTGGCACCGCAGTGACTAACTCCATTTAGCTGTTCTGCTGAGGTGCTGCTGCCAAAATCTTGTTTGCTCGCACGGCTTTAAATAGCAAAGCTCACCATCACCGTCCACTCTCCGGCAACACTGGGGGCTGTCAGCTTCACAAACATCAACACAGCCACAACAAACACATTGCAGAAGTAAACATAAGAGCTCTCTCCTCATGCAAAGACCCTCCTGGAGGTGTACCTGGTGGTAAATCCTCCTGACAAACATGCCCCGAGCAAAAGCCTGGATGGTGAGGGTGGCATTGCAGACCCTCTGGAAAGCCCGGCGGATCCGCAGCATTCGGTACTGCTTCTGCAAGGTGATGGCAGCCCTTGTCCTCCTCAGGTGCTCAGCAAGCCTGCAACACACAGGAGGAAGGTCAGCAGGGAAACTAAACTCCACTTCTTTCTGTTGCAATAAGTTTTAAACCAGGTGGAGAGGAAAATGTTTTGTCCAGTGTGGCTTGATGGTACTCAGGAATGACCACCCCAACAGCTGGGCTAAGAAAGCCTCCATGCCACCAGACAGCAGCCATGGAGCCCAGGAGCACTGGAACCACAAATCAATACACCTCATTGTTCCCAAACAGCATTAAACCCAAGTGTTCCCCACGTTTTCCTAGGTTTGAACTCTCTGCCTTGCGTCCTTTGCCCAATCAGCGCCCAGGTTGGTTCCATCACTTCCCTGACTATAAAAAGCTGCGTCACTAAGGATATCTACTGACTCAGTGAAAACAGCAGCAAACTGATTTGACATTTAAACTGGTGTGCACTGCTTTGGCAACATTCCCGAGCAGAGCCTCGAGCAATTCACAGACAGTAAATAATGAGGGATGTGGTCAACTCCGCACCACGTTGCTCCCATTCTCCAGCTGAACTCATGTTCAATTTGCTGTTACACCGGTTAATAAATGCCCATAAACCCTCCATTTAATTTGATAATTAGCTTGTTTTGCTGAATTTATGATTCGTTTATTGCTCTCAGCATGCAGCATTATTCAGAAATTTGATCCACTTCTTTTATTTAGTGAAAAGCATATCAAAACTAAGAGCCACATCGGATTGGTTTATATATTCCTTTGATTGAGGAAAATGGTTCCTCATTAGGACCCACTGAGCCAGGGCTTACTGAAGAGGGTAAGAGATGGTCTGTCTCCAAAAAGAGGAGGCAGTAGTTACTCAGATGCCATCCAACCTTACAAACCCTGCACGAAGAGGGGAACTGAAACATTATGTAGAAGAAACTCTGCAGCAGCTGGTTCTCCCTGGCACCAACCCCTTTCACAACCACAACACCACAAATTCAGCTAGTATCTCTGATGTTCTTCTGCTGATTGTCTGACTTGGACAAGGGGCACAGGAAGGGAGGTGGGCAGTGTGTTGGGATGCTGTTCCATTGCTTCACTGCTCCCTCACACTCACCCCACACCTGCCACCAGCAGCCCACTCTCCAGCAGCGTTACCTACAGAAACCCCAGCAAGCCACTGACAGGAGGGAGCTTGAGGTTCCTGCACAGAAAGAGTTAACAGTGAGCTCTGCTATTCTCTACTGTACAGAGCCCCCCTGCCAGTGATTTGGAGTGATTTTCCTCATTACAAAGGATACAGCCAATCAATCCTGAGAACTCCCCTTGGACATCACAGAGGCACAAACCTGGTCCCTGCAGGGGAGGAGTGCATACCAACTAGACAGCTCTTCCCTGGCTGATCCAAATGTCCTTTACCAAAGGCAGTCCCAGGAAAATATTAGTTCTGTGAAACATTTTTACATAAATCCTTCAGAATGCTGCAGTCATCTCATTATAACCGGATTGTCTATGTTATGGCCTTGGCCCAGCACCCAGAAATTATACTAATGTAGCTATGAAACCAGTTTGAGGCAAAGAACTTCGATCTTCTGCCCCTAAGCAAAACTGGGGAGAGGAGCCAGAAATAAGTCCTGACTTTAGCCCAGGAACTCTCACCACAGTATTACCCACACGCACATTACATGACTTGCTTTCAAGCAAGCAGAGTATTTTCAAACCTCCTGCTATGAAACCCAAGTTCAAGATCTAGAAGACGCAAAAGATTGAAAATACAGGTGGGCAGAGCTGTTTTCACACCTGACTTCCCAGCTGGCCCCTCTCTGGGGCTCCCCAGGACCCACCTGCGTGCCAGGTGCCCGCGGGCGTAGCGCTGCAGGACGAGGGTGGCTCGTCGCAGCCTCTGGTACTTGGCCCTCTGCAGCCAGCCCCGCACCGTCTTCTGGATCATGATGGTGGCAGCCCTGAACTTATCTGCTCGCAGCTTCTCCAGATATGCCACCTGGCCTGCACGGAAAAAGATCTTGGTACGGCCAAACTGGAACTTGTCTGGATCCTTTTCAAAAGCATAAAGGAAACTACATTTAATTAAGGCAAACACTACTTGTTTTCTTTTTGTTTTCAGTTTAAGTTGATCAGTAGATACAAAGCAAAAACATCACTTTGAATCAAATTTACCAACTCACATCTCTTCTTAATTGGGTAATGAAGATACTATTAGACTCCATTATTAGACTTATTAGATTATTACACTTATTAGATATTATTAGATACCATTAGACTTATTAGATTTACTATACTTGAGCATATATATATCCGTTAAGGAATGCAGCATTAGGACTCAGTCTTAAACTCCATATATATACACAAATTTTGAAGGGGTTTTGGGTTGGGTTTTCTGTGTTTTGTGGGGGGCTTTCTTTGGTTAGTTGGTTTGGGGGTTATTTTGGTTGTTGGGTTTTGGGTTTTTGTGGTGCTGGTTTTTTTGGTTTGGTTTTGGAGTTGTTTTGGGTTTTGGTGGGTTTGTTTGTTTGCTTGCGGTTTTTTTGGGTTTTTTGTTATTTGCTGGGTTTTATGTAAACAGAAAAATCAAAGAATCACAGAATTGTTTAGGTTGGAAGAGACCTTAAACCTCTAGTTTATCCAACCCCCCTGCCATGGGCAGGGACACCTTCCACTAGACCAGACTAGAAATGCAACACCAGAGCATTTCAAGAAAAAGATTTCTTTCTCACAAACATTGAAGTTTTCTTTCTCAAAAAGATTAATGCTTACATCTACAAAGTCACACATGCACTGCAAAGGGCTCTGCAGCCAAGGGAAACACTGGGTGCAATAAGCAAAAAGAGGAACCCAATTGGGTAAATTCCTCAAAATCCCACAGGAAAACAAGAGATCAAACATTAAAACTTGTCTAGGGTGCTGAGCACATTCTGAGCCACTCAACAGCAAGAAACCTTTGCGTGCACATTTGCAATTTAAAAATAATGCATACAAGCAAGTAGTAAAGTTTCGATTAGGAGAGGTGGCAAAACCTTCTGATTAGTTTATGGTAAAAAAGTCCCAATCTGTGGGATGCTTTTTCCACACAGGGTCATTGAAAGTCTCCCACACATTAAGGTAAGGCATTTACTGCACTTTTCCCTTACTCATTTGTGTAAAGAGGCATTTAATGCCTGACTAAGGTTCATGACGTTGTCCCAGGCTGGACCTCTGAAATGTGCTCCAGCTGTGGCTAGGCAAAATCAGGAGGAGGAGCTGAGGGGACACATTTTTTTTAAGTGGCCAGTCATTCATGTCCAGCTAGCGACAGCAAACTCTGGACTTCACCAGCACCGAAATTATTTGTTCCTCTTGACCACAACCAAGAGATGTCATGTCCCACTTGCTCCTGCCACCTCCTCGCAAGACTCCCTTCTTTTGGGAAAACTCCCGGGCTGCCTGGGGTGGAGAAGCACCTGCACGAACAGCAGGTGAAGCTGGAGCAATTTCAGACCACATCAAAGTCATGAGTTCTGTGCTTTTAAAATCATTGACAAAGATCTGGTCCCAGCTCACCTTAATGAGGTCTTCCAACAGGGTCCGACAGATCTGCTTCTTGTCGTTCTTAGAGAGGTCTCTCTTGTCCATAAGCACACGGTATCTATTGAAAAAGTCGGAGTAGGACCACCTGAAAGCAAAGCACACACTGGGTTAGTCTGCATGCCGGGCACTACTTCATTAAAATAAAGTGCTTGGAGTCGTAGACAAGTCAAAATGTGAAATATTTCAAGGGATCTCTCACCACTACCCTCAGCATGGATCAAAGCCACCCAAAAGGAGCTACGCATCCCCAGCCTGGCCCCAATCTCAGACACTAAATGACCATGTCGGGGCCCTTCTAGCCTGGAACAGAAAGGCCACACATCACCCTGTTTTCACCCCTGATGTGCTTCCTGATCTGCTGCTCTTTACCACTGAAATGCAACAATGCTGTTCCCGTCAGAAAGGAGAAACTAACTTTGGAGAAATCACAGATCTCTTGATTGTCCAAAAACAAAAATTAAAAAGCAATCTTGATAAAGTTATAGAGAATGAATCACATAGATATTTGTTGGGTTTTTGTGTTCCCAAACTCCACTGAATATTAATTTGAATCAATTGACTCACTAATTGCTCCATGTTGAGGTCTGTCACTGACACCCTTCAAACGAACACAAAATCTTTTGGCTCTGGAAAGACAAAGCAGTACCTTGGAAGATGCCTCACTGTCTCCAGCAGCAAAGCTTCCAAACAGGCAACACTAATTGAAGGAATCAGAGCATTGTATCCTACTGCTAGGAAATATCATCTCCTGCTGCTGGTGATAGATGCAGAGCCTGCAGACTGGGATCCTGAAATTGCTTCAGCATCTGCCAAGTTTCAGCGTTCTCTAAATTAACACAGTGAGTTATAAACCCCTCAAAACCTGAGTTTTTAATTAACACTAGGCTTTTCCAGCAATGTCCAGAACAACCATTGATATTTCAACAAAATACGCATAACAAACATCAAAGAGAGACTGAAGAGAATCGCAGAGAATTTGATTTCTGCCCTCACTCAACAAAACCACCTGTGAGCCTGATCCTCACCAGCATGGATGCTCTGGCTGCCAGGACAAGAACACACTGTGTGAAGAGCTGCCATACAGAGACATCCCCTCCATCCAGAAGCCCCAAGCATACCTTAATTTTTGCATTACTGCACCAAATTCTTCTGTTTTTCCACTTCCAGGGATTAAGACTGTGGGAGGGAAAATAAATTGCAAAGGGCCAGAGCAATGCTTGTGACAGGTCTTGGCCAGTTTGCAGTGGTGAGGCTGAGAGAGACCACCTGAGCAGTCACAGCTGCCAGCTCTACAGAATAACTTCATAAAACAGAATAGTTCCATTGGAAGGGACCTGCACAGTCATCTACTCCAGCTGCTGGTATCTCTCATGAAACACCTTGAAGGTTGGAAGTTGTGGTGTTTGCTAAGACAGGCATATTGCTGATTTCAAAATACACAGCCAACAGAGTTTTGTGTCACTTCAGAAAAGGCAACAGGGGAGGAAAGCCAGTTTGATTAAAAGAATACTCTAATTAAAAGAGTACAGCAGAAGGAAATGTTTGCAAAGGGAATGAAGAGAGAAAAAGGGAGAAAAAAAGGTGTTAAGGATTGGGAAGCCACATGTAACTCCTGCAGGGACACAACTGGCAAAGAATATGGGATGGCAAAAACCAGAGAACCCTTAGGACTGCACCTGAAACCAAAGGTAAAATGGGGGGCTCCTGGAGGCAGAAGCATGAGGGCAGTTGTGATGAGAGGATTTCCCATGCTCGGAATGCTCAGATTAGTTCTGGAGCAGCCAGACTTAGTGCTGATTTAACTCCCGTCTACATGGGCTAGTCCTGAGGCCAGGCAGCTACGGCTACCCACCCTCAAATAACCAAAAGTACTGGATTATCACTAAAAAAACTAAGATGTCAGCTATGGGGAGCTCCCTCTGGGGCGAAAACTGAACACAAAGATTATGCAAGACTACAAGCTTGTGTCCTGTAGGGTTTAACTTAAATGTGCCCTCTCTTTGCTTCCTCGGTGCCTCGGTTTTATAATTACATTTCCCGTTTTGCGCTGTGCAAATAAAACCCGTTTTCATTTCAAGCACACCCAGGGTTTACACAGCTCCAAATCAAACCTGAGAGGAGAAGCAGAGCATGCAGTGCCCGAGGCACCCAGCCAAGCACACAAGGCTGGAGACATCCTGCCTGGCTCGGGCATTGCTCGAGCCAGGGAAGCTTGGGAGGGGGGAAGAGAGAAGGAGGGAGTATTCCCATTAACCTGCCAGTGTCAGCTCAGGCACTGACATTATTGACTGTTGATATCTGGAGAAAAAAAATCACCCTGCAGGTGCCACCCAGGCTCTTCCAGCAAGGAACAGATGGTGAAGAGGCAGAACGTGAAACTCAGGGCACGGGTCCAAGCTGGGCAGAAAGCAAAATCCATCATCTTCCAGCACCAAGGCAGAGATGGAGATCCCACAGCTGCTCACAAACAAGAGTCAGACACCTGCAGGAATCCCTTAAAAATAGATCATAAGTCACTACGCAGTGGGTCTTCCTCCAGAGCCTGTTGTTCTCATATCCCAAGGTGGCAAAAATTGATTTTCCGCCTCCATCCTTAATATAAATGACTCACTTTTCAGGAGTAAGTCTCACATGAGACACTGGAAGTGTCAGGGAATACACCCCCTGGTTTCTGCCGAGGTGTTTATCACGACTGGTAGCATCCACAGCCCCATATCCACATCTCCCAGAGGTTCCCAGCCCGACGCTGCACCCCCAGGGCACAGAACTGCCTCATTCATGCTCTCACCACCCTCGCTGATTTACCAGGAGATGACAGCCCTGACACCACACGGCCCTGGTATTATTGTCCACGGAGCATCAAGACAAAATCTCTGCCACGCCAGGGCTCAGCCAGCCCACCAGGAGTTTCACTGGGATATCTGCCATCCCAGTTCACCAGCAAAAGAAAGCTGCAGGGGGTCATAGGTGCTGCTACAGAATCCCCTCGGGAGAAAGGAACAATTAAAGCACTCAGGTTTAATGTAACATGCCTCACTGAACCACTCGAGGCTCAAAGCTGTATAAAATTTCCTTACAACTATGTGCTCAGAGAGAAACAAACATGATCCCCCAGCCCTGCAAGGGAGATTTCTCCAGTGCAGGAATACTGAAGCTCAGTGCTTTGCTGCACACTTTTTAAATTACTTTTCTGCACATACATCTTATTTTTTTGGGGACAATGTCTTCATTTTCAGAAGGAAAAAGAAAAAAAAAAAAAGAAAACAAAAAAGAAAACTTATTTCATACTTGCCAAGCCACACGCTGACTCCCAGCAGGAGACAAAGGATGTACCACATTACCCCACAGCTTAGCAGGTCAGGAAAGATTATGGGAAGGGTACACCTCAGTTCAACTTGCTGACAGGTGTCAAATAAAAAACAGATCTCAGGTGCTTGGGATGCTGCCACACAACACAGAGCATGGGCAATCTCAACGCTGGGGGCTGGAAACCACCAAGGGACACTAAATAAATACAACTCCATATTATTATCAAGTTTTAAGATCCGGGTAAGTGGTGCAGAGAAAAGAGCTGGAACCAGGGGATTTTTTTACCTGCACAACTGAGAAAGAGGAAGAAGGAGGCACAAAGGATGGGGCAGATGCTACTCAAACTGAGATCAAGCCAGCCTCAAACAGCTGAATTCTGCTTTGATGTCAGCACAGGTCACTAAGGGGAAAAGGCAATAAAAGGAATGGAAGGATGCAGGAAAATAACTTTTGCCTGTGGAAAAAACCCTCCTTGGGCTCAAGCAGCAAGGAGGATGCTTGGCTGGGAGCCTGAGACTTGGTCACGCCAGCAAAGTCTTTGTCATCTGCAGGAAACAGAGGGAATAAGCCATAGCACATGCCACAGATAAAGTAATTTTTTTTCTGTTGTTTAAATCAGATCTGGATGTTTTCCACAAAAATGCAGCCAGGTGCAAAGCAAAGAGGCTGCTTCTGCTCAAAACTGAGGGGTTATGAACTTGAGCAGAGCCATCTGGATTTATTACAACATCAAATGAAAAGGAAAGTGGGGGTAGGAAACTGGGGGTGACATTCTAAGGAAGCCTCCAAAAAGCATCTTTCCAAGCAGTCAGCAACTGCCCAAAATAACCACAGCCCATTGTTTCAGGGTTGTTACAGCAATGTTACGCCAGCTGCACTGAATGTACAGCTGAAAGGAGTGTAATAGGTCAAAAAAGCTTCAAACTCTTAACCACAATGTGGTTCCTTTTGGTACTGTGAAATACCTGAATGTGAAATGTTTTCACTCAGGGTAAACAAATTCACTGTCCCCATCACCCAACACCATCCCAGGTGCTGAGCAAACCCAGTTTTATGTAAGAAATCCTGGCAGCACCACGTGGCACCCTCTCCTGAAGGAGTCAATATTTTAAGCAGGAAGAAGCTGGACTGATCTTTCCAGAGGAGTCAAAACACGTTTGGAGGGGTGCAGGTTCAATTTCTGAGCCAAAATTTGACATGAAATTATTTTAGAAACTGCAGTTCAGGGAGAAAATTTCTCTTGCCTTGTTTACTGCAGCAGAACAGATTTGCCTTTCAATTAGCTCTAAAACATGCAGGCTGGCCTGGCTTGAAATTAGCTGGAATATATTCAAAGGGAAGAACGAGGGGGGAAAACCCCTCCATTTGCATATTACACCTTTGTTGGGAGTGGGCAAACAGAACTGTTGGTAGCCCAAGCAATTTACAGGTCTTGTTATCCTGAAATGACAGCCAGACAGCTAAAGGCACATTCTATTAAAAAAAATTATGTATCCAAGGATGTCCATGACCGTTTCAATAGTAAGTGTTTAATGTTTATAGAGTTTAGCAGCTGGGATTTCACACTGAATTGATACAAAAATGCTGCATCTGACAGTGAGCTCCAGCGACCAGAGGAAGCAGCCAAATGCCAAGGATACTTAAACTATAAATACATAACTACAATGAGAGTATTTCAGAGAGAACTGCAGTGATGAGGTTATTCAGAGTGATGGCATGGTGGGAGACCACTGCTGCTGGACCACTGACTGGAAACCACCATAACCAGCAGGAAAAGAACGTACAGTTTTGATAGAACCAATTTAAAAAACTTGTTTTAAAGAGTATTTGTTTTGTTATTCATGGAGATCCGCACCAATTAGTTCTTGGTAGATTCATCTCTATGCAGCCAGTTCCTGTAAAGAAGATGAATGGTTTTACAGCACAGAGACATCTTCCACGCTTTACCCGGGGAAGATGATGATAGATTTACTACCTACACACCTCAGACAGTCCATTCATCACAGCCATTTATGTACACGCTAACAGATACATTTCTTAACTGCTGCGTAACATTTCAAAGCAAATGATACATTTTCAATTTATTTTAGACCCAGCCAGAGCTCAGTCTAGCACAGAAATGGTAAAATAAACCCAGGCACGCCCTAAGTGGGGAGCCCAAGGCTTCGGATCTCTGCAACTTTCACGGGATCAACAATTACAACTTGTATGAAAAACTATTTCTTTCCTCAGAGGTAAAAAAAAATTATTAAAGACTCAAAACACTGAACTCTTCAGCAGCAGGTGGTTTTATCCAGAGATCTCTGACTCAAAGCCACATCACCCTCAGAAGTTACTCTTGTGACAATATGCTGGAATATATTCAGAGGTAAGCATTACAGGATGAAAGTAAGGTTTTCTATTGTTTCTATATAAAACTTACCTTGAGATAAACTAATTTGGAAATTCCCTGTTGCTTTACAGGTAAATTGCTTACATCCAAGCGAAGCAAAAGCCACGAAGATCAAGTTTTCCATTATTATTTTAAAGTATTCCAAATTTAGAGCCTTCACATGGGGTTTAAATTTAAAGCAATGATTCTCCTTTTTGGTTTTTTCCTTAATCAAGCAATATAAAATCAACTTGTCTCAAAACATAAGGAAATACAGAGGAATAATCAATGCTCACTGCGATGAAAACTGAGGGAGATCACATGTAAAACTGCAGAAAGAACTACAAAGTCTGTTACTTTTCCTACAAAACAAGATCCTGTGGAAGCATATTTTCCCAAGCTGGCCTATAAAGTCTATTTAAATACACAGATTATTCACAATCTTTCAACAACACTGTCCAGCTCCTGGATCTGGATTTTCAAGACTGAAACTTTTGAGTAAGGAAGGTGAAGAACTACCAGAGCCCAAAGCAAGTATTTTATTTAGTGCAGAGGTGTTCCTATATACAATTATCTCCTAGAAATATTAAACTACACAAAAATCTGTCCTTCAAGCATCACAAACTTTGGAGAAGGTCACTCTGAAAGGCTGAATTAGCTTTTTGCACACTTTTTTTTCTGTCCCTGGAGGAAGAACAAGAGCTGACAAGTTGCAGTGATGGAAGAGTCCTGTATTCTTAGTGTCTTAGTGGAAAAGATCTCATAACCAAAAGCATGCAAGCAGAGCTGAGAGCATCACTTTTGAGTGTGTCAGGGTGGAGAAGTCCTTGCACTGGTCAATTATTTGCTGTCAACAGATCCTGGCTGGTCTCCAGGTGCTGCAGTGGTTTCTCCCCTCTGTTCCCCTTCCCCAGTTACTAATTTTACATTGATTTTAGTGCTGTAGGGACCAAACTGCAGTTAAGCGAGCAGAAATGGAAAAACACTACAATCTGTAGGATAATAATGAATGGAGAGGAACAGGGTATCCGTGCAGCCATAACAAGACCAGTAACAAACCTCATAAAGCACACAATGCTCAGGTAAGAGCTCCCCAAGCTCTCCTGGGACCCACCAGGCAGAGCCAGGGCCCAGACTGCACTGGGCAGTGTGACTGCCTGCTTGGAGAGGAAAGAACTGCTTTTCTATCGCCTTTTACATGTGAAAAAACCCAGCTTTTTCATTGTTTCAGGGCTCTTACTACAAGAGGACTGTCAGATTTGGTCCGGCAACAAAGACGGTAATGAAAGACAACCCATGGGCTGGAATTTTTAATTCCTCACCATGGCTTAGTGATCATGTAATGTAGGAGCAGCTTTTTATTGGCTACTTCCATAGAAGCCGTCAAGACTTCAGAGATGAGAGCTAAAGGTGATGCTGGGTCTTCTAACAGTGTCAGACTCCCTACCCGAGGACCCAGATCTCCACCCTCCCACTCCGGCAGAGGACAGAGAGAAATTGGCTTCGGTGAGACTTTTCTTCTTCTTCTTCCATTTTCCCTTCTTCCTCCTCAGGTAGTTGGACTCAGCTGGTCAGGGAGAACCGCATCAGCAGTTTTGGCCTGCCCACGGAGGTCACTGGCCAACACAGGGGAAGGGCAGGAGAGCCACCTCATCTCAACACACAGCTGCTGCCAGAAACCCTCTGGAGCTCTGCAGGAGGTGAGAGTAGCACACTCCTCCCCAAAATCCGGGACAGGGAGTTTCTCATGGTGTTCCACATCACGCCTAGCCGACTCTTCACTGAGCATATTTATAACTTCTTTGTTCCATATAAAAAGGCAGATGGCTTTGCTGACATTAACACAAAGCTGCTTGGCACTAAAATGCAATTGATGCATTTTTAGAATTATTTGCCCTTGTCATCTTCAGGACTTATGTATAGTCTATGTTCTCTGATTTACTAGGCCTTAAAATCCTCTTTTGAATTTTATATCACAATCAGCAGGAGCCACACCACCCGTAACCCTCCTTTTTATGATGCAAGAGTTTGAAGCTTAGGATGCTCTGGATGTGCGGTGTGAAAGTCTACAACAATTATTTACAACCCTTATTTTCTTTCTCTGCAAGAAGAATCAAAATTTTTTTTTGGCTGAAATGAGGATTGCAGCTGATGTCTGAAGCCAGAGAAAAAAAACCACAAAGAAAAGCAAATTGAACAGTGCGAAGGGGCTTCAGGCAAGCAGGGAAGAAGTCCTTTACGGCAATGCTTGCTTCCAGAGCTGTTGTTTTGTTACTTGATGTTCACCTAGGTATGGGATCAAAGCTGGATTCCTTTGTCTGCCAGACATCAGCTTTTTCAGAGGTTTCATCAGAGATAATTGCCTCTCAGGACCAAACTGAAAGCACCAGCTGGAACACTGGACACAGCACAACACACCCTCTGTCAGCCCCACTTTGCAGCTCTTTGCTTGATAACGAATCTCTTAGGTTTGAGGAACCCAGGACATAATGGGGGTTTTGCAAAATTAAGAAAAAAATATATATATAAAAAGCAGAAAATCTATCCTGGATATAAACCAACCTAATAAACCCTGTCCTGAGAACACAAGTGTTTTCTTCTCCCTCCCTCACCTCAGATAATCACAGAATGGTTTGGGTTGGAAGGGATCTCAAAGCCCATCCAGTGCCACCCCAGCCATGGGCAGGGACACCTTCCACTGTCCCAGGTGGCTCCAAGCTCTGTCCAGCCTGGCCTTGGACACTCTCAGGGATGGGGTACAATGGACTTGCTGAATAATTCTCAGCAGCAGCACAGTCCAGGGAATTCCCAGCCCAGTACCTGGATGGGAAGCCAGCTGCACTGATCCGGATGGTCTCCAGCACTCCACAGGCTCTCAGCTGCTGCACTGCTCTCTTCGGATCAAACCTGAAATTAGATTTAGGACAGACATTAATACACTGTGAAAAGGAAACCCACCTCACCAACCCACCTGACAGTGACTCTTCCAGAGAGAGGAATTACCTTCTCCTCTCCTCATTACTGTAGTGGCTGATAAAGCCATACTTTCATACTTTTTGTCCACTGCCATTCCCTCTCAAACCTCAGGATGACCCACGCCTGGCTTTGGGAACAGGCTGCACAAATGTCACACCTTTTCTCTGCATGTCACAACGGTGGTGTGATCTGCAAGTTGCTCAAAACCTTGCTGCCACCCTGCTATCAGTGCCAAGTGCATTCTTGGGATAGGATGACCATCTGCTGCAATTAATTAGTGCCTACAGCCAGACTCTACCTTTGTAGACTTTGTAAAGCAATACAACCACAATAAAGAAGGGAACAGGCTACCCCACCACAAGCTGCCTGGTGAACCAGGCAGTATTACCCCTGCAGCTATAAGGGCAACAACATATTTACAGAAATCAAATTCAATGGCAAAGTAAGTCTGATATATTCAATTCCATACCAAAACCAAGTAATTAACAGGTCCCACAAGTTTCTAGACTAAGTTTACTGAGAACAGTGGTGCTTGTGTTCCGGACTAATGACTTTGGTAGGCACCATGTGGAAACTCAAGGGGTTTCTGCCCTCCTCTTTAAAGCCTGCATCACCTCTTACCACTGGCTTCTCATTTCCATCAGCAATTTGTGCCAAAAAAACTCACGGCAACTTCCAGCTGAATACCTGGGCAGTGCTTTCTTTGGAGCCTGGCAAGAACCCACTCCCAGATCAGACTATCCTTGCACAGAGTGAGTCCAGGTACCAGCATCCCCCACAGCTGCTGCGTCCTCCCACCCTGACACTGAATGCACAAAGAGGTTCCAGCTCTCCAGCTCTGGAAGGCACTGGAAAAGGCCCCTGGATCAAGCTTGGACTCCCATGATGGAGATGTCCATAGCTGTGTGAGGTTTCCAGAACAAAGCTTCTCATATAATGAGAACCTGCTTTTCCCTTTCTGAAAGCCCAAAGTATTTACACCTGCAAGTCAAGATTGCATGAATAATTCTGCCTGCTCTCTGCTGTACAAAAGCAGCATGAAAAAACAGTCCCCTTCTTCTCTCTCTGCACTTTTTAAAATTCCCTGAACCTGTCAAGTCTACAAGCAAGTCATTCACTGCAACACCACAAACACTGCGCAGGGTGAAAAATCAGTCTGGGCTGTCACTCACTTCAAGGAAGAACCCACAAGGGTGCAATTTCCATAACAATAAATAATAAACAGGACTGGCAGATCGACAGGTAAGCTTCAGTCCTGGAAGATCCCAGGGCAATCTCTGTTGTATCCAAGGGAAACTCTGCAAAGCAGCAAAGCCCTGCTCAGTGCGGGTGAAATGCAATCACCAGAGAGGCTGCAATCATCTATCAGCAACAGCTCCAGCAATGGGCTAACGCTGAAATAAAGACCTTAAAAGTGGGAAAATACACCTTATTATGAACTCCTTTTCCTTGTCATGGCAGGTAGAAGCACCTGGCTGGTTGCTTTTGGTCTGGAAACCCAAGTAAAAGATCCCAAGTCCTGCCTGAAACAGAATTTAAAAGGAAAACCGGAGAGGAACAACCTAAAGTCAGGCATTCCCCTTGCATATCTCTCTTTTGAAGTATTCTCCACCAGAAATTAACCTCAGACCCAGCCTGCAGTCAGATGCAGCAAACATCCCTGCATGGTGCCAAGGTGTCCTCCAGGATGGGAGCCTGACACCCCTGAGCCCCATTACAGATCTTGTATTTCCAGCAAGCTGCGAAGTAGGAATGCAGGCTGCAAGAGACCTGAGGAAGTCTCCAGTCCAACCCCCTGTGTTCAAAAGCTGGGACAGCTATAGGGGCAGACCCATAGCTCAGGGGTTTATCCAGTCAAAACTGATAGAAACCTCCACAGATGGAGGTTGCACAAGCTCTCTGGGCAGACTGCTCCATTGACAGACAGGGAGAAAAAAACATGTTTACCTATCTCCAATCTGAACCTCCCCTGTCAGTTGGGGACCACTGGCTCCTGTCCTCCCACCACACACCACTGTTGAGAGCATGGCTGTCTCCTCATGGTAGCTCCTCTAAGTACTGAAAGGCTGCCATTACATCCTTTCCGTTCTCCAGGGTAAGCATCTCATTTTAATAAAAAAAGTAATGCTCTTGTGGGCTGAAAAATGTTATGTTTTAGGAAGAGAAAACTTGTTTTCTCACTGAACAACAAATGTAACACCCAGTGTTCTGCATGCTACAGACATCACGTCAGTGCTAACCTGGAGCAGTGCTGACGATGTTTCACTTCACAAATGCCTCCCAGCACTGTGTATTTTCCAGCATGTGTCTCTGAAATACAGATACAGCCATCCCAGCTTCTCCAGATCCCACTTTAACACATCAGCAAATCAACTTTAGACAGCAAGTCTTACAAGGAGCAACTGAGGGAGCTGGGGAAGGGTCTGGAGCCCCAGGAGCAGCTGAGGGAGTTGGGAAAGGGGCTCAGCCTGGAGAAAAGGAGGCTCAGGGGGGACCTTGTGGCTCTGCACAACTCCCTGACAGGAGGGGGCAGCCAGGGGGGGTCGGGCTCTGCTCCCAGGGAACAGGGACAGGAGGAGAGGGAACGGCCTCAGGCTGGGCCAGGGGAGGGGCAGGGAGGACGTGAGGAGGAATTTCCCCATGGAAAGGGTGGTCAGGCCTTGGCAGGGGCTGCCCAGGGAGGTGTTGGAGTCTCCATCCCTGGAGGTGTCCAAGGAAGGGCTGGAGGGGGCACTCAGTGCTCTGGGCTGAGGACAAGGGGGGCATTGGGCACAGCTTGGACTTGGTGATCCTGGAGCTCCTTTCCAACCTCAGTGTTCCTTGGATTCTATAAATATGGTAAATATGAGCCAGTTTCTGGATGTCTTGCAATAATTAATACCCCTCACTTTGCTGTTTGCAGGGGTAAGGAGTCAAGCCAGGAGGCTTCCTGGTGGATACATCTCCACCAGCACATCATGACCAAGGGTAAGCCTCTTCAGAGACTTTTTTAGAGGCTTTGCCCTCCTCTCAGGACACTCTTGGAGCTGTCTCTGCACTCCTAAGATGCACTGTGCTTACTGGGAGCTCTCAGCCTGCATCGGATCAACTGGAGGGAAATGCCTCCCTGCTGCTGGATTACATTTACAACCTTCCTCCTTAAAGGTCACCACCTGCAGTTTATGCCTCTTGAGGACATCACATCTATAAGGTCCCTGCATACTAATGGCCAAGCTTTCCTGGAGTTACAGCGAAGAAAACTGGGCACAAATCCATGACCAAGAGGTCAAACAGAGCTAACAGCTACCTGCTCACAGTGTTTGCTGCCTGTGATACGTCTCTGAACTACGGAGGAAGATCAGGACTGGCCTTTTGCTTCAGCTGTTCACTCACCTGGAAACCTGCCTGAAGTTCATACAAGTCACGTCTTTACTTTTTCTACATTTATTTTGGAAGCACCAAGACATTTTTGTCCATTTTACAAGCCCACTACTTATCTCTGCTTTTTCATTTCTTTCTCTTTTTGCTGTTTGGAACTATAATTATTTAAATCAAAGCAAGTCTAAGATGAAAATTGCACAAAGACCCTATCACTGCAAAGCAAGGATGCTCAGTATTAGCAGAGCATATCTATGAAGTATTATAACCTGAATTAGTCTTCATTTCAGAGGCACAAACCCCACATACCAAAAAGGTGAGTCCAGCAACCCACACAGATCTTCCAGTTACAGGAGCAACATTAAAAGGAGGGAGCAAGCTCTTCAGCAGGAGGAAGAGCCCGAGGCACACTCTGCTGCCACAAAGCTGAACTCGTTTGCTCATCTGCAGGGCCACTTACTTGAAGGGGAGCTTCTCGTCGTTGGGCTTGATGCAGCGCACGTAGTGCGGGGTGGTGGCGTTCAGGGTCTCCATCAGCAGGTGCAGCGAGTTGCGGAACTGAAAGACAAAACCACTCATCTTGAGGAAGGATGGAGGGGCCATAACCCTGCAGCCCCAGCCAGCAGGTGCCACAAGCCACCTGTGTGGGTGTGACACAGCGTGAACCTCCCCGTCGACCCCGCACAAGGCAGGGGGAATTCAGAGAAGACACCGGGGGATTAAGGGCTTCCAGATCAAAGAGGTCCATGGGCAACAAAGCTTGGGCCTCTGCCCAGTTGGGTCTTTGAAACATCTCCAAGGATGGAGACAGCACAACCTCTCTGTGCCCCTGTGGAACTTTTTCACTACCCACACAGGGAAAAATGCTCCTTTCCTGAAGCTGTTTCAATTTATGAGCTCCACAGTACATAGGGACACAGTCCAGTGAATCCCAGAGAGGCCTCCACGCTCCCCAGACCACATCTCAGCTGCTTTCAGTCAAGACTACTCAAGCCTATTGTTCCACAGGCATTGCTAGAAGCCATCCAAATGCATCAGCTGAACGTGGATCATGGGAAAGTCTCTTTCCACCATCAACAGCTTTTTATTTACCTCTGCTTCAAACTGAAGCAACAAGATCTTAAGTGGATTTCTCCCTCGCTGACTGACTCACCCAAATCATACATTACCTGGTGTCCCACTGTTTTCCTGTGCTCCTTGTTGGCAGCTTTGAAGGCTGGCCTGGCAGAGCGGACGCTGATCCGGGGTGCTCCCTTTCCCACGGCAGCGGCGGACACAGTGTCCTTCTCTTCCTGGAATAAGTCTGCTACCATCTGATACTAAAACAAAAGGCAACGCTTGAGCACCTCTGCCCCTGCTCACTGGGGAATGAACCCACCCAACTCCCACTGCTCAGGTCATTTCTCACCCATCCTAAACCTCGAAGGGGAAAAAAGGGCAAGAAGGTGAAAGCAAGAAGAGTTGTCTACATAAACCATCAGCAGGACCACTGACCATTCTGTGCTGTAGCTCACGAAACCTTGAAATGTGCACATTAAATCGAACTAGCCAAAAAAAAGGAGACTGGATTGCTGAAGTCCTGCAAAGGCACAAAACCTCCTGAACATGAGGTGATTCTTGTTCCCAAGGTTTTGTTTCAGGTTGTTCACCCAGCCCTGACCTAGCCAGGATGCTGCCTGCATAGCACATACCCCAGGAACAAGATCTCCCGTGAGGACAGCCAGCTCCCACCATGGCCCCAGAGGCACCCTTGCTTTTCCAAACAATTGAGGAACACAAGCACTTCCTCACTAATTACCCACCTTTCAGGTGAATGAGCAGGGTGGCAGCAGCACTGCCATCCCACAGCCCTGGAAGCACCGCATCTAGCTCATCAGATCCCTAAGTCTGGGATTTCTGGCAAGCCAGCAGCAACATTTCCACTTCATAAACAGGAGAACGAGTGAGCTGGCAAATGCAGTTAATACCTTTTTTATTATTATTGTTTAGGGAGCAGGACATTCAAATTTACATCAGGCTGGGGAACCTGAATATTAAGTAAGCCACCGTAAATCTGGTCTGGTTAGCAAGGCTGTTACATTTCCACATCTTGAATCCATCTACGCACCCACACTGGCTACTGCCACAGCTGCACTTACATTCAAAGGGGAAATCCTTAAACGCAAGAAAACCTCTCTGTCAGCAGGTGGGACGTGACATATCACCACCTGAGCTGGGCTCCAGCCCGGTGACACTGCCAAAGCACCCACGATGCCTCCCAGCAGCATGGATGCTGGAGCACCTGAGGGAGAGAACCACACTCCCCACATCCACAGCACACCATGCCCAACACATCCACCCCAAAACCACTGGCACAAGGCAGTGGCAGCTGCACAGCACTCTTGCCCCCACCTCAGCCTCTTCCAAAAGCCCATCCTGGTTGTGTTTCCATTAAGACCACAGGAAGAGTGCTGTGGCTTACCACTTTTTAGACACCAACAAGACAGCCCAGTGCCGTGAAGGGCTGCCTGGCTCTCTGCCACATCCCTGGGCTGAGACAGGAACGCTTCCAGCCCTGTCCTGTGGGCTGTTCTCACAGCTTGTTAGTACAGCAGCCTCAACACCACTGTGGGAAGGAAATGGTTTGCATTACATGAGCAAATTGCTTGCAGGCTCCTTGACAGGGCCTGCTAAGGATCTGCTTCATACTCTCAGCTTTCACGGCTATCTCTGCAGCTCCCTCAACTCCTACCAAAATAAAGGCTCCCACCTTCTTCACCTGGCCGTCTATCCCTAAAAAAGACATCCTGACAGTTGTTGTGGATGACTCATCACCCTCTGGGATGCTCTGACTCCTGCAAACACGGGAGGTATGGACGGCGCATGTACTGATGCAGACATCCAACACAGGCTCTGCGTTACTATCCCTCACACCTGACAACGCGGTAAAACCCCTGGATGTAATTTTGGGCTTCAAAATATCTTCTCAACAGAGCTGGGAGTGCCAATGATCCCTCCATCCACCTGCTATCAATAACAGCAGTGCATGTTCCTGAACTGTTGCTGGAGAAGGATCTCAGAGCAGAGCTCTCAGCCTGCATAAAGCAAACCTGGTGAAACTGGGATCATCTCTGGCAGGAACCATTCCACAGGTTCTGGGGCATAAGCAAGGAAAGACAGAACCCTCCTTCCCAGCTGGCAGAGTCAAAACCATTGGTGCATTATTTGTAATTACAGAGAACTGGAATGTAATACCTTCACAGCATGTCCATATGCTTTCCATCAGCATTCAAATCATTCTCCGTAACTCAAAGAACATCAGCTCTCAACTGTTTTAGCTGACCAGTGCTTACAGAACTAATTAACTGCTTTATAGTCTCTTTCACCATCTTGTTGATGGCAGTAATTGCATTCTAATTAGCAGAAGGCAGTTCTGCCTTGGTGGGAGTGCTTCATCAGCGATGCACTTGCTGACAGGGAGGTGCTCAGGTCCTTGCTGTGTTAAATTCAGCGTTCTCCCTTGCCCTGTGTACTACTTTAGTGGGAATGCAAAGAAGAGGGCAGGGAATGCTGTGTGCCAGCCCGATCCCGAGGACAGGACAAAGTCCTCGCAGCACAGCCCTCTGTAGCACAAATCTGAGCTTCAGCTAAATTTACACATCTGGGCAGCAGACTCAGCACTGCCACTGCTGCTTTTTCTGGTTTGGAGAGACCAGGTTGCTTTTTATAGCAAAACAAAATTGTTTTTAATTGTTTATAGCCCTGCAGGGCACATGGCAGGCAAGAGGCAAAAAATGAGGGTAACGATCTGCTGGCAAACAGGGGTTGGGGCAGTAAGAGATCATCAGGTGCTGAAGGATTTGCAGGAGGAAGGTGATGATGCTCCTGCTGCTCTTCTTCCCAGAACAGCACAGGATCAGCACAGGCTGATAAAAGCCACTGCTCCCATGTTGTAAAGGGAATGGCTTAAAGGTAGGAATTCATCAAACTATCTCCCAAAGGTTCTCAGACCCAAGTGCATTTCGGAGTGTTTTGTACTGGGTCAGAGCAGCTGCAGCTGCTCCTGGATCCCTGGCAGTGTCCCAGACCAGGCGGGACAGGGCTTGGAGCAGTCTGGGACAGTGGAAGGTGTCCCTGCCCATGGCAGGGGTGGCATTGGATGGGATTTAAGATCCCTTCCAACCTAGCTATTAAACAAAGGTCCAGCCTGCTCTGCTACTATATTGTGGTCCCTACATATGACAAGAGAGCCTTTATTTTATATCTGTTTTTAGATAATGACTTCCAGGGTCTCCACCACTCTACAACACACTGCTCCAACGAGTTACAATCTCGCCTCTACACCAACAGGAAGAAGTCAAACAGAAATCCTTATCAGGCACTGCCAGTTCTGCAGCACTGACTCCAACAGCAAGTTCAGCGCTGACTAAATAAGTAATCATACAGCATCAATTATTCCTGGAGGTTACCTGGCATTTCTAATGAGCTCTAATCACGCCCAGTTTTTACTCTGGGAAGCTTCCTGAACATGCAGAGCTCTTGATTTGGGCATTATTAAAGCCCAGCTTCACAGTTACTACTTTCACAACTACTCCCATGGATGAGAAAATTGCTCATCTTGCCATCTTCACATGAATTCCTTGCTGTGAAATACACCAAGCCACTGACAACAGTTAAATAATTTCCCATTCTCATCTCTCCTAACTTTGACAGGAACAAACTCCTGCTTAAAATGCTCCTAAAAATAATGCTTCCTCCATCTCCCTTCATCCCACTCCCTATTCAGGGTGGCATTTAGAAGGTCACAGCCAGCAATAAACCCAAGGGTGTCACAAAGACAAGTCTGGATATGAGACACATTTGCTTGCAACATGCAGGGCGGTTTCAAAATCTGTAAGGAAAAAACCCCTAAAACCAACTTGACATGCTGGTCCATGCTGTGGAAGGCTTCAAAATGGTTTGGAGGAAGGCATATGTATTCCGTCCTTAAACCACACACCAGGTTTGGAGGAACAATGGTGCCCCAGTCACGCAGCCAGGATTTGGGCTGCTGGATGGTGAGTTAGACTTTGCAGGGCTGCATTTTCACACTAACTCCTGTTAGTGCTGCCCCTGGGAGAGATGAGATTGTTTTAAAGTTTCAGCTTATTAATTGACAATGAAAGACTCAAGGCTGAAGGGAAGAACTTTTGTTCTGGTTTTAAAACAACAAAGATTTGAAATTCCTTTAGCTGTCTGTGTTACTCACACTTTTAACCCAACCTACCCAAAGGCTCACAGAGAACAGGAGCATGGTACTGGAAGTCAGCATAAAATCTGCTCAATTTATACAGAAAACGGTCAAATCTCTGACTTGGAGCCCACTCCAAATGCTCATTTACTGCAGGCATGACCCACTCCAATGCTTTCAGAACCCCACAGCTCTTCTGCTTCCAACATCCCACCAAATCCACAGCCCACAGGAGGTTTTAAACACGAAGAGCCAAAAAACCCTTTACCAGGAGACCTGGCATTGAAGGCCAGTCAATACACCCCTTGATGCAACGAGACGTTGACAAGCTGTTTGTACAAGACTCGGGAGAGGGAAGGTACATGGCACAAGAATCTTGTAAAACACAAGTGACATCAAGAGTGATCATTAATACCTGTTAACTTGTTAAAGTTACACATTGGCAGCGGTGTAAAACAGCTCCACAGCAGCTGGAGCGTCTCAGAGCTCATGTTACATTTCCAGCATTGTATACTAACTCTACTTTTTGCATGGTAATTATTAAAGTAATTAGAAGTCACAGGGACAAGTATGCTGGATTACAGCTAAGAGGAAGCTAAAATAAGCTATTCTCACATACAAGGGGGATAGGGCCAGCAAGGCTACCCACAGTAAACACACTACACTGGTGACAGCAGCTTTTAACCCCAGATCACCTAACTTTTGACCACCCTGGTCCAGTGAAAGGTGTCCCACAGCAGGGGGCTGGACTGAGATAATCCCTAAATTCTCTTCCAACCCAAATCATCCTGTGATTCTGTGGGTGATGGGTGACAGGTGGGGAGCTCTAAGCAAGAGTTAAGTGGGACTTACAATGCCCAAAAACTGCTCCTAATTTTGGTGACCGAAAAAAGAAGAGGATCAGCAGGTTTGGAAACTATTTTGAGATGCATCTTGACAGGACACCAACACCAGAGTGAAGGAACACACAGACAACCACCCACATCCACACATGGGTGCGACTGTGACCCTGAGCACCCTCCTCTCCCCCCTTTCTCCCTGCTCCACACCCCACTGATCTGGCTCTTTGGCTGCTGTCAGTGGCTGAGGGCAGCTGCACGTTCACACCCTCAGCCTGCTCGGTGTGGCACAGGATGCACAGCCCAGCTCCAGCCTGGATGACTGCCCTGGCTCACTGCTTTTACCTTGCTGGCTTTCAGGATGTTGATCTGCTCCTCGTACACGGTGTCCCTGTTCTTCTCCAGAAACCCCTCGCTCTGGTATTCCACCTACCAGGACACAAAGGGGAGAAGCTCAGAGGGTCAAGTCCAAACACACAGGGACGAGGCACTCCCACCACTCCCCTGCCATCGGGAGCTCACCCAAAAAACCTGAGAGGGGAAAGGAACAACTGGAATTTAAAGGTCACTTTTTATCGAAAGAAGTGAATCTGAGTGAAAGCAAAACCCTTACTGCAAACACAGATTGTTTCTTAGTCATTAAATTGCTCTATATGGAAGCCAGGGGTAAAAAATGCAAGGATCATCAGTAACTCTACACGCTCTTTTGTTCACTCCTTAGCTCCTTGTAAGTTAATCAATAAACCTCAAAATATGCCCTGGCTAAGTCTCTTGTAGGTCTCTTGGGTTTTGAAATTGCAGAGGGTTGGGATGCAAAGGAATTTAAAAAAAAAAAAAAAAATTTAGAGAGAACAAAAGAAAATTTCTCTTTTTTTTTTACATTTAAAAAAAGAGGAAAACTTGCTAAGAAGTATTGTTTGTGAAGGATCCATATGCAAAACCACTTGCCTAAGGAAAGGTGAGTACCAACCCTTGCCATGGAAAGTGCCTCTGGCATCCAGGGCAAACCTGATTAGGAGAAGCACCTGTATGGCATCACAGCACCTGGATGTTGTCCAGCTCCACAGACACATCCCTTCGTTGATCTTTTCTGTTTTTTTCTAACAAATGTGTGTTTTGGGTAACCGCAAGCTTTTGAGAGTCCTGTTTGTTATGAGTGACACCTGTCACATCAGGGCTTCAGTGAAGTTGGAGCCCACGGACAAGACCCCCAAGCACCAGGCACTGGGATTTGCTTTAGTTTAGTGCCACAGCTGGTATCCTCTCCCTCAGGAAGGTGGGATCTGCCCAGGAACACCTCTCACCTCCTCCCACACTGTGCCTTGCTGGCACTCACAGCTCCTGCTCTTCAAACACAGATCCCCTTTTCCAACACATTTTCTGCCAAGCTGCCCTTACAGAAATCCATTTCACCGCAGCTTTGGGAAAGAGGATTTTTCTCTCCTGGAGAAGCCACGACAATTCACAGCTGGGAGGCTGAACTCCTCAGAGCTGATCCTGATGTGAGCACTGAGCCACGATCACCAAGGAGCAGCTCACAGGGACTATCAGCTGATCTCCCAGCGGGAGGCTTTCCTGTCCCTGCTGTGTGTTTCCCAGGCAGGTACCTTGTCAGCGAAGTGCAGGATGATGAAGGAGCTGTTGGATATGCGAGGCTTCTGGAAGTGCTGGCTGGCGGCGTGGCGGTCGTACAGCTTCTGCGCCCAGTTCTGGTCCGTGCCCTTGGGCACCTGCACAGGGACAAAGGGGACAGTGCCAGGGCTGGGTGCAGCTTTGTGTCCATGTGCCTTCCTGGCAAACACACTGAAACCGCGTTTCCAGCAGGAAACACCCAAATGTTGGTTCTGTTCCAGCAGCTGGAACGGCTCTCGCAGGAAAAAAAAGGCAAAACAAACCAACCAAACGAACCAACCAAACAAAAAATCCCAAACAAACAAAAAACCAACCAAACCAAAAACCCCAAAACAAAACAAGAAAAAAACCCCACAAACCCTGAAACAAAACAAAAAAACCCAAAACAACAACAAAAAAAAAAACACCAAACACCCAAACCCCCCAAAACAGCCACCAAAACAAACAAAACCAAACCAAAAACCAACAAAAAACCCAACACCTCCCCCCCAAAAAAAAACAAATGAAAAAAATAAACAAAAAAGCCCCAACAGAAACAAACCCAGAACCAAACAAAAAAACCCAAAACAAAACAAAACCCCAAATACACCCCCCACCCCAAACAACTACAAAAACCCACTAATTAGAACAGAAGTATTAAGTATTTTTACACTTAAGATACATTAATTACTCAGGCACCAACATTATTTTTTAATGCTATTTTAGGTGACGGAATACAGAAACTGCCACGTGAGACCACACGCATGAAGTTCTGGTTTATTTAATTTAGAATAATAATGCTAATACAATGGTGATTTTAAAGTATCTAAATTAAATAAGAATAAAATTATAAGTCTTCAGAAAGCTCTGCCTCTCAGCAGGCATGGGCTGGGACCACTTAGGTCCCAATTCCTGGATGCTTTAACCCCAGTTATAGGGTTGGGACTTCAAACCCACACACCTGCCCTACTGCAAGCAAACGATTCCCCTCTCCCCTTCCCATCCATCCAGCCTCCTGTGCCACGGATGTCCTGGATGCCAAACCCTGCTTCTGCCTCCTGTTTATACCAAAATCAGGGTGCAGAGGTCTATGTGGACCTGCCTTTGAAATAACTTGGCCATGGTACACCAAGATACCAGGTGTTGCCCAAGAAACTGGCTTGGTAGGATGGGGCAGAGAACAGAAACATCCTAGAAAGTGGCAATGACTTAAAAAAACCCTCACAGAACTACCTGTGCAGCAAAGGAACAGGCTACTTTCACAAATCAGTTGAAGCAGGGCTTGAGCTTCCCTTCCTCCCCAGCACCTGCAGTTTTCACATACTAAACGAAGGTGAAATTAAGTCAGTGCAATATACTCTCAAGACTGGGGAATTTATTTTTGTTGTTTTATTATTTTCTAAACACACACAGCTGCATAGCAGCACATAACAACCTGCTGCACCTTCTAATAATAAACACATCTCTACACTTCACATAAAAACTCATTATTTTAGGATATGCCTAGGTCCCTCTCTGCTAACCAGCCAAAATCCCCAAAAACTCTCCAAAAAACATTTGGGCACTTGAGGAAAGCACCTGTACATATCTTCTATTTTGTACTTTTGCAGCCTAGTCTTGAAAACCAAAGGGAATGAGGTGTGAAGTTGTTTCTTTTCAGGTCTGAGAGCCATCTCTGACAGGGTTCATCCCCATCCCATGGATCACTGCTGAGCACAGCAGTGGCTGCACATACGCACACACACGTATTTTTGTAATTTTAAAAAATGGCTAGTTGTATAATTAGGTTAGAAAAAGAGATGGTTCAGAAGAAAAGTCTCAGGCAATATTTAAACTTAGGTGGGACAAAGCCTAGAAACCGCAGAACAACTGTGCAGCAGCAGGGAGAGCTCTGGATCGTCCATCAGGACTTTACGCAGACCTTTATATGAAAAATGACAGAAGAAATAGGGACAGAGAACAGGAAGAAGGAAAACATGAAACAGGTGAGGAATATTTCTTTACGCTGTTCTGAAATGATTTCATGACAGCAAACCAAAACACGCCAGAAGGGTTCTGGACACAAGGATAAGCATCTCCTGTCAACCCCTGTTAATGAGGGTGAATTAAAAGCAGCAGCCTCTCATGCAAGCCATGTTCTCCCACATTTATTTATATTTTACACTTTTTAAGTGCAGCCAATTATGCATATATACAGAAATAACACAGACTATACATAAATATTGAAAGGCACTTAGCTATGCAATTATATACATATTTTATTTATGCAAGGTAAGACTTGCATGTTTAAGCTATGGGGTTATATAAATGTAGATGTGTTTCTTTTCATGGGTTATATTTAATATTGACATGCAAAAACATCCTTTCTGGAGCTATCACTGGGTGCCTCCCGTGCAGGACAAAGCCACAGGTGCAGAGCAGGAGCAGTGCAGCCACCTTGAGCCAGATTTATCCTGCACCAGCTCTCTTCCAGGCCATCCACTTTGCTGAAAAACCTGCTTATCTCGGAGCTGAACTTCAAAGGCAAAGCTCCTGCCTCCCAGAAAGAGGGTTTGCCACACCCTGCTCACTGTCCTGCAGCCTGGGTATTTTTACCTGTCTGAGAAGCACCTGATAGGGACCAAGTTCCAGAGATAAAAACTAACAAGGCCATTATCTGCACTATTATAACAGCTTTTGGTATTAGCTTGGCAGTTTGAGACTCTTAGAGTGACTGAGGAAGTTATTTAGAGGATATCTCATCTTTTCTTCAGGGGATGGGCAAGAGGAAAAGCGACTGCCTTGCGAGTTTTGTACGGAATCCTTAAACAGGATAAAGCTGATACCAGGAATTGCACAAGGTCACTGCCTGTGCTCATCTGTCCCTGCTGTGCCTCCGCCTGTCACGGGCAGGGTCCCCTCCCCTCTAGATTCACTGTGCCTGGCACTGCCAGGAGCTGCTGCAACCAAAATCACACCCACCCACTGCGGCCAGGGCCAGGGCCACAGGATCCGCCTGCCCGTTCTGTATCCCAGATCAAGCACCCACCAAGAACCCGCCAGCCAGATGAGGAGATGCTTGGAACCACCTGGAACAAAGGCTGAGATTCCCTCCAGCACCACCTCCAACAGAGGAACCATTAAAAGGATAAAAGAAACAAAGGTCAATGGCTTTAGGTGAAGGAAGGTAGATTTAGATTTGGTATTAGAAAGAAACTCCTCCCTGTGAGGGTGGCACAGGGTGCCCAGAGAAGCTGTGGCTGCCACTGGAACCCTGGAAGTGTCCAAGGCCAGGCTGGACGGGACTTGGAGCAACCTGGGACAATGGAAGGTGTCCCTGCCCATGGCAGTGGCTGGAATTGGATGAGCTTTAACGTCCCTTCCCACCCAAACCACTCAGGGATTCTGTGATTCAAACCTAATGACCTAAAAGTCAACCCTCTGAAAACACAGTAGGGACTATTCACATTTTATTTCTTTTCTCCTTAGCACTCCAATATAAGTTAAAACCTGAAAAGAGCCTGGGCTGCTTCTGCACTCCAGAAACACGTTCCACTGCAAGTGATGTGCCTGACTTTGAAGTCATCAGAGCTGACAGCGTGACGTAGGGGAGGCTGTTCTGCCCGCGCATCGGGCGGCCCGCCCGAGAGGAAAGCCCAGGGGTCCAACCTCTGTGTATCTGCTCATGGAGCAGAAATCCCCCCGGACAGGAAGGCCATGTGCTAATTTCTGATGTCCAAAAAGCTAACGAGTCCAGACAAGGAAAACACATTTGCTCAGATCCCCAGGTTCACAGCGATGCACGGAGACAAGCGGGATGGAAAACCAGCCGGCCAGAAGCAGAGTACAGCGTTCTGGCACTTGACAGAAGGACACAGCAAAGGTTAAAGAGCATCTTGTCAACAGCTCTAGAAAATGCATTTGGCACATCAGCAGCACAACACAGTGGCAACGTCCCATGAAACACAGAATGGAGCCACAAAGGAGTTCAAGAACATGAGGGACTTCATGGGTTTGGTGAGACACATCCCCCTTTGGCAGCTTCAGGGTCAGGCTGCTCCACAGCAGAAAGATCCCTCAGGAATCCTGGACAATGATGACGACATTGACACGTGAACCCTTCCAATCAGCCTGTTCTTGATGGAACCCTTTTGGATGCACTTAATGGAAATGGACTCTTCTTTTTTCATTAATTTTTTCGTTCCCACTCCCATGCCAACAGCATAGGCAAAAGCAAAGAAACAGCAAGGTACCAGTAGGACACCTTATGGAGAAACCTGGGCATCCACAGCAACCTCTCACTGGACTCCCAAACAGAATCACAGAATATCCTGAGCTGGAAGGGACCCCACAAGGACCAACAATGTCCAACTCCTGGCCCTGCACAGGACAGCCCCAAAATACCCACCCGGTGCCAGAGAGCATTGTCCAAGGAACCTGGGAAGTGTCTGGAAGACGGGCAGCACTCACACATGGCATGGAGCTTCAGCCTGAAAAGCAGGACAGCTCACCCAGCTCTGACAGAGGCTCGACTGCATTTCTGAGAGTTTTCTGTTTCCTCTAAGGATAACTTAAACCTCTTGAAAAGCCAACCCCAGCTGGCTGCTCCTCTTCAGAGAGTGCAAGTCACTCCACGTTTCCTCGGAACTCAAAGCATTGAGAGTCTTCCAAAGTGCTGTCCCCTCCACCAAAGTAACTCCCTCCACAAGTGCAACCATACTCTAAATCCATTCCAGACATCCAAGCAATCTTCCCACAACTGGATTTAGAGAAGACAGCCTCCATCCTTAATTTCGTCTGACAGGCTCTACTCTTTTCCCAGATTATTTCCCCCTTAGCGCCACAGTGACTGCATCCACCCTTCACAGCCCAAAAGCAGGGAGGTTGTCCCGGATGCCCTTCTGCCCTTTCCCACCTCCCTGGGCTCATCAGTTTGTGCTACAGCACGTCAGCACCCCACCATCGTGGTGGCCTGGGTTTCTGGCCAAGGCCTTTTCTGAACAGGGAACATGAATTCTCGCTGTTCCTCTGGCATCAGAGCAAAATCAAGAGGTCTTAAAAGCTACAGATCCAGGCAGGTGAAACTCCAGTGCAGGAGAGAGGGAACAGGCTCTTCAAGGACTCCAGGGCCCCTTAGCAGAGGACACAGGTCACAGTCCAGAGGGACTATAAGGGTTCCTGGGCAGACCAAGGATGTAACAGGAGGGAGGACCAAACAATCTCCAGAAGTCACTTTCAACCTTAATAATTCTACAACAGCTTCCAACTCCCATGATTTCAAAGCTGTTAAAAAAAACTCAAACATAAACATCTCCCTCCTGGAAAGGGGTTTTTCACAAAGACATGGAGGGACAGGACACAGGGAATGGCTTCCCAGTGCCAGAGGGCAGGGACAGATGGGATATTGGGAAGGAATTCCTGGCTGTGAGGGTGGGCAGGCCCTGGCACAGGGTGCCCAGAGCAGCTGTGGCTGCCCCTGGATCCCTGGCAGTGCCCAAGGCCAGGCTGGACGGGGCTTGGAGCAACCTGGGAGAGTGGAAGGGGTGGAGCAGGGGGTGGAGGAGGATGATCTTTAAGGTCCAGACCAAACCATTCTGTGATTCTGTGGTTCCATGATTCTATATCCTAAAGTCTGTTTTAAGAACTAGGGTTTTTCTCATTAGCTTTCATGAGACAGGTTTAGTCCTTAACACTCCAATCCCAGTTCAAGAGCGCTCTCTCTCACTGCCAATTCTTATGTCAATTTTTCCCTAAACAGCAACAAGACTCTCCTAAGACCTCCACTTCCTGAACTGCTTCAGCACGTACCCAGCCACCTCCTCCCCACCCACACACTAAGGATTAAAAAAAACCCCATACTGTGAAGCAAGAACATTAGTGACAAACCCTCTGCATTTGCACTCAAGCTTCATTATGTACCAAATATTCCCCTGACGCCATTCCATGTCCCAGAGTGTTTTTATCCACCACTCCAGGTTCTAACGAGGTGGCACATAATTACCTCATTGTGATCCCACCCCAGGAGGTGAAACACTGCCATGGGGGTGAAGGTTTTAATCCATAAACTGCTGCTTTCAGCTGACAGGTTTTGCTGAAATTTTCATAAATCTGGAGAACACTTGCAGGTTGTTATAAAAGAGGCAATTACAGGGCCAGTAATAAGGGCCTGTGACTAATGACAGCATCCCCCACTGACAGGTAAACACCCAGAAAATTGGTATTTGATGAGAAGGGGGAGGGAATAGATTTTGTGTTTCTTTTTGGTTTTTGTTTTTTTGGGGTTTTTTTTAGTAAGTATGGATGAAAAAAGTAGTGCTGGGCAGATCTGCTGCTGGTACATGGGAGCTGCAATGTCACCACCAGCAATGCCACCAGCAGCAACCGGGTGCCCCAGAGAGCAGACACAAGGATGTAACTCCCAACACCAGAGAAACTTCCCTTCTGGTCCTCACAGCATCCAGGAGACAGTTTAAGCCTGCAAAATTTAACGGGCTTAATAGCACAGAGACCAGATGAAATGGTGCTGAATATCAAGCAAATAATCTGAGCCGCCTCCTGAGCCAGCACTGGCTGAAATGCTGTTTTTAAGGACATCAAATTAAGTCTAATTTGTTCTCATTTTTAAGGAGATTTCCCTGAGAGCAGATTTGAAAAGGGCAAAGCCCCAAATCTGGCTCACCCCAAAGAGATAGCCAGAGTGTCTGTGGCCCACACCAGGGCTGAGCTCACGGGATGTGCAGGCTTGGGACAGCCCCATGGGCCTGGGAAGGCAGCCCTGGTACTTGGAGGACAGCAAACACTTCACAGACAAAGACAGGTCCTACATCCTTGTCCAGGGAAACTAGTCTAAATAATGGATCCAAACCCTCTCCCTCTGATGCAACATGACACTTGTGTTCTTGGGCCACCAGATCTGTCCTGTACTCATGGATACAACAGACACAACAAGAATTCCTTAGGTCCTTCTTATCACCTTGCTTATGCTGGTGACGGCCCCTTTACCTACCTCAGCTCTCCCAACACTTTGCCTCACTCCTCCCTGCCTTTGTTCAAAAACACTAGAAGCCTTCCCATAGTCGGAAAGACATTTCCTGGCACAGAACACATCCATGTCTCGACTGAAACCCTTCCTGAGGACAACTTGGATCACCCCACAGCAACACCAGGCTGAGGCTCCTCGAGGCAGCCACATCCAGCAGGAAAGCAGTCCCCATCACCTTCCAACAGGACATCTTGAGCATCAAAAACCTTCAAAACAGGCATCCCAACCTCCCAAGGAAACCTGCCCTCTGACATTTCTTGTTCCTAGGTATATTTGATTATTAATGACTGAATGACATGTGAACAGGGAGTCCAACCTTCCTTATGGATTGTCATCAAGGTTTGCCACTCTGGCTTTTCTTCTCAACTTTCAAACAAAATTTCGCTTTGGCCAGTATGATAGAGAGAGAGAGGGCAAAAGTGAGCAAATTGCTCTCCAACATTACAAATCTCCTAAGTCTACACACTAAATGCAATGAGCTTTAGCTGAAAGAGCTGCTGCAAGAGGACTCAGGTTTCCCCTGAGACAAAACAAGGCTTGAGAGGAGCTCCAGCTCCTGGGCAATGCCAAAGACATCAGGTCTCAATCAATGGCTATTCCTCAGTACAGCCAGGCCAGACACAAGAGCACCGGCTGCACGTGGTGAGTGCGGGTATCCAGATTTGGAGCAAACACCTGCCCAGGAGGCTCTGAAGTGTTCCAAACCAAAGCAAATACCAGCTCAAACCTACTCTCACCATGAGCACAGCAGCAACACACATGAAAGGAGATGTTTACCCACTGGCAAGAAACCACAGGTTAAAGCCCATTCTTCGATCTTTTATAAAAACAAAAACACCGGCAAAAAGGTGGAAGGTCCTCTTTACCTTGCACTCTTCATCCAGCAGGTCCAGGATCCCAAGCTTGGCCTCTATCAGGTCTATGCAGGGCTGGTTGTCGTAGAAGTCTATGAGAGTCCAAGGGATTCCCTCCTTCATGTACTCTTCTTGTTCCAGCTTAAACACGTGCTGGGAGGGGGAGAAAGCAGAGTCACTGGGTGTGACCCCAGCCAGCAGAGCACAGCCCCCTCCCCTTGTGCCTGCTGGAGCTCAGCACCCCATGAGCACGTCCAGAAGCCATAGAGGCCCTAGGTGCCCTCATGTACAGCCTGCACAGCTCTGCCATTGACACAGCCTAGCTCCTGGCAGGGAGAACAGAACCATTCCCATTACACTGGGAAGCCACGGCGCAGGGAAAAATAAGGCTTTAAATGACTTTCACTACAAAATGACTGAAGCTGTCACTGCGTCGAGGTGGAAGCCATATACTGGTGTGGCAATGACACATATATCTCTTGGGCTGACAAAAATCCTCCTCTGCTTTATTGCTCTGCTGATTAAAGCAGTGACCTGAAGCAGGTTCTCAAGCTGGGAGCCCAGCCAGGGCTGAGAGCCTGTGTCCCCATCTGCGAGCAGGGCTTCACAAAGAGCACCCATCATCCTAGAAAGGATATCAGCAGCAGCATCTGACTGACTCAGGGATGCTTCTATTGAAAACTCTTTTTTAAAAGAACTTATAATAAAAAAATCTTTGCATGGCTTACGTATCTCAGGCCTCTGCCCAAGCAGATAAATTGTCTCTGGCTATTTCTGAGATACCCTAAAGCATATTAAAAAATGATTCTTCAAATGCACTTTTTTTCCCCTTCGAAGATAGCTTTTTAAAATCTCTTCAAACATGTCATCTTGGAGTTTGAATTTATAAGCTTCAGAAGTGATAGTTAGACATACCAAGTAAGATATGAACAGTGCAAATACAATCCATAATTTACTTTTCATTTTTAGCAGCAGTGATCTATCTGATGCATTAGATAGTCTGCAAATGTTCATGTCTATGCATATGATATGGTTTCAAAGGGCCAAACTAATCTGCAGTACTTAAATGCTCAAATTTAACAGGTTTTCCCCTGCATCCTGAAGTTAACAGTAATTTTTTCCCTACTTAAATCCAAAGCAGAACACAATCCCTTACTAGTTTCATTTCCAGTGCAGGTAAATGCTTGTTTCTAATAAAAATGGAAAATTTCTGGGTTTTGTGAGGCATGTCCAAGTGAAAAGTGGGGACTGTGTCCAATCCTGTTATTCAATACAGAGATTTCATCTCACAGGTGTAAGCCATGCCTAATGGGAAGGTTTCCACACCCATAATTTATTTTAATTCACACTGGAAATCAGCAAGAGACAGTCCAGGTTTTGTTTTAGGATCAAAACAGCACCAAGAAAAAGGCAAATTACATACTTCTGCAGAGCAATCTGTGAGCCTTAGCACAAACCACATGCAAACCCATTTCCAGGATCAAGTTTATACATGAACAAAGCAACATTTTCCAACTTGATAGGAATATCTAGAGCTATTGCAGTGAAATGTCTGGGAGAGGATCCACAAGATCCGTCCAGGCTGCAGGTAAATGCCATTAAGCAGAAGCCAGACACGCAACAATCCTGCCTTGTTACATTTTCTGCTCAGTTTTATGGAACGTTTCCAGGCTGACCTTACCGAGTTGAACTGCTGCTGGAGCTTTTCGTTGGCATAGTTGATACAGAACTGCTCAAAGCTATTCACTTCAAAAGTTTCAAACCTGCAAAGCAATGAATAAATCAGCATTAGGCGTTGCTTTGTCTCAAAATCTTCTTTTTTGTTTGTTTTTTTTTTTTTGTTTGTTTTTTTTGTTTTGTTTTTTCTGCAATGGTGAAATCTGTGTGATGGGGAACACCAGTTATTCAATCATCCCTTCCATTCCTCCTATCCCAGATCTACACTTTTTTCCTCAAAACATCTATCTTTCCTTGGCACAACTCGAGGGACTCAAGAGGTCCCTCCTGCCACACACGAATGAGACATTTGGCATGACTGCAGCTTCCTGCCCATCAGCCCTGTCTGAGACAAGAAATGTAACTGCCTCTCCTGGGGAAAAATATTATGAAATATTAAGTCCAAATACATTCACCGCAAAGGTGATGAAGAAACAGTAGCTGCTGTCTTAAAAGGCCCAACATGCTATTTTTAATGGAATTTAATAGAGCAGAAAAAGAAGGCATTAAATTTGTAATTATAGCTTCTGTACTGCATCCCTGTTAGCACAAAAATTAGACACACGTGAGTAAGCAACTTCTGGAAGGAAGAGTGGGGAAAATGGTGATTTCAGCTCCAACTCCACATTCCTCAGAGGAACCTTAGAGGGACTTTGGTGCTCAACTCAGTGACCCACCTCTTCACCAGGACTTCCACAGCTCCCCATCCCAAAACATTAACCTACCCTTCCACAGATCAGCTCCAAAATGAGCCCAGAAATTACTTCCTAGTCACAATTAGAAAGGAAAAAATATGCATTTTTAAGAACACAAACTACAGGTAAGGAGCAGGGAGCCAGCAGAGCCCCTGAGGCTGAAGCATGCAACATCCAGCGACAGGCACAGGGAGCCAGGCTCGCTCTGAAAACCCAAAGAGGGTATTTTGAGCTACCACTGGGAATTATTTCTTTTATATTTTTATTTTTAAGGCACAGTTGGAAGGGGGAAGGGAATAAAAAGTCTTTGACACATGACTGTAAGGATTAAACCAAGGGGAGAAGTGGGAAGGCTTCCTGTGTTCAATGAGTAAGCTGCTGTAATGATAAATATGTGACTAAATAATTGTTTGGGTAATAGGCACTGTAGGAGCCGGCAGAACAGTCTTAAAACACTAAATAAATGAAGCTTTTTCTTTCCAACCTCTCTTCCTCAAAATAATCAATACTTCTGCCACTTCCTGAGGACCACCCTGCTGTTATCCAGGTTGATGCAGTTATGCCCCGGGTACTTCCAGGTGACGATGCCGTCACCACACAAAATGCCAGCGTCCCTGGGGAAATACAATGCCAAATGGCAAAAGAAAAAAGGGAATGGGAGGAATGAGCTGGTTTTGTGCTTCTATCACCCCCACAGTCCTTAAGGAAACCTGGGACTGCTTTCCTTCTGCCTGCCCTGGGGCTGGCACTGCCCCCAGAGCTGGTGTCATCTGTGCCAAGCAGAGGATGCTTAATCCATTCCCTTCCCCAGAAACTGAGCTTTACAGTCTTTAATGCAACAGAATCTGGTGTCTGGGACAACAAATGTTTACATAAAACTCATGGCCCAGCCGTCAGTGATGAATGGGTCCTCGAAGAGCTCCCACTGCGCTTGGCCTCAGTTGCACAGCCGAGTGAATCGGTGCCTCCAGCTCTTGCAACTCAAGGGATGTGGCATCCCCAGGACTCTTCGGAAATACCAGCTTCTGCAGGCTCATGATCACAGCAACAGGGCAAGAAAAGTTTTAATTAAAACATAGATGGAGATACACGAACAAAGGTGAAAAAAGACAATGAGGGCGGGAGTACACAAGGAAAAGAAATAGGAATAGAAACTTTTTCTCCCCGTCCGAGACACCAGATGTGATGTACGAACCCTCCCAGCGAGTGCCAGCCGGGGGCAGAGCTGTTGTACAACTCCAGCTCCAAGGGAGATCTCACCAAGTTGCTTATTAAGGGACTCTACCAGCACAATTTGCTAATTGACAAAGCAGATTAGTCGCCAGCCCTGCGTGTGTGCTCGCCAGGAGGCCCTACCTGCTCAGAGTGACTGCACTGAGGCAACAACCTGACGGGGAAAGCAAAACAGTGCCTGTTTGGTCTCTATTCATTTTAGTGCACTGTATCTTGGTGAAAAAAATAAGCATATTCACCATTCCAGCCCATCGTTGTGGCACCCCAGAAGGCACATCCAGCTTAGGGACAGCTCTTGTGAGTGGATTTTCAAGGGGCAGATGCTGTATTTTGTTTTTTTTCTGCGGCTCCCCACTCTGCCATGTGGCTGGTATCTCCTCAGTCCTCTGCAGCACTGAGGTTTGTATTAAAATATTTAAAGTTCATGAATAAGTCCAGCACACAGCTGGCTGCCTGGGTGCTCACACTTGCCTTCATGTGGCAAACAAGAGGGGGAACAAGCCGTCCCCACCAAGTCCAGGAGTGCCACCAGAACCCACTCCTCTGACAGAGTGCAGTATTACTGCTACTGCAAGTAACTCCAATAAATACAGAAAGGCTTTCGATGCTGCACCCTCTCACCTAAGTGTTAACAGGGAATTAAGGATGCAAAGTCGAGCATTAGAAAGCTGGAAGAAAAACCCTGCAGCTTCTGCATCCTCTGTTTGGATCCCATCCCTAGAAATCCCACCCATGGGGACAGTCCTCCCCCAGGAGCACCGGGACAGAGAAGGTCCCAGGATGTCAGGGACACGCTGTGAGGCTGGCTGCAGGATCCCTGCTTTTCCAACTCAATCCCTCACCAAAGAAAAGGAAAAAACAACATCCATTTGGGGAAAAAAAATTCTAACAGTTTGCAAAATGCATTAAAAACTCAAAAAACCCATGAGTTAGAAGAACCAAACCACTTTAAAGGACAGCAGAGTCAGGTTGTCATCACCCAAATTCCCTGCATTTTTAATTACTCAGCATTTAGACAGCAATACCCATTTACAAAAGGGATTTACGGTCTTTTTAGGACACCAGACTCTCACAGCGTTTCAGCTGAGAACATGGACACCTTCCCCTGCAAATCTGCCTCTTTAATAAAACCTGCAGGTCCTTGTGGAAAAACGCTGCTGGTGTCACCAGGGCTGTGAAAGCATCTGCTGGCCCACGCGCTGGACGTGACGCACGGACCGGCAGCTGAAGGAGGTTTTTCTTCCACACTAACAGATTTTCAAGCCCAGCTTAATCTTTCATGAGCCTTATCCCCAAGTCTCCTTTCATTCAGATTTCTGAAAGTCTGATCCTCTAACTCAGGCATCCAATTTTCTGTATGGACCCACCACCGCCCACAGGGCTCCATCTCAAAGCTTTATTTATCATACCCCAGCCTGCAGAAATTTCTCTTTGTAGGGACAGCGATGGGAAACAGCTTCTCTATCTCATACAGTCTTTGAACCAGACTGTGCCATATTTAACATCTTCCAGGTCCTGTGCTATCCTGCCCAAGAGAGCCCAGAAACCTGCAAACCAGAGAGAGCAACCTCATCACCTCAAGATATGCCACTGAAATCCCAAATCAAACAGAACTGTATTGTTATCATCCTTGATAGCAGTGCTCCTGCAAACCTTGCCATATGGCAGCAGTTGTTGATGGAGATGAGCAGACAGTGGGGCTGCACTGGTGCCCCAGCTCTTTCTGGCGTCCTTTCTGTTGCTGTAGTTGTCCAGCATATGTCAAAATCAACATCCCAAACACCAGTAGCTGTAGAAACCTCATGGGAGGGTTTATACACGAGACCCAGTTCCAGCAATTGTGTACGTGTTACAGCCATAAAATCATGCTGCTTTTTTGTTCTGATCCAGAACTGGTCCGGCAGGATTTCATTCTGAACCTGAGGTTCTCCTAGAGCTGACAGACCTTCAGAGGACATGAGATTTGGGACTGAGCAAGCACAGTGACTGCCCTGGGTTAGGGACTGGCTCCTGGAGCAGCTGCAACTTGTGCATTCCACCTTTCCCTCCGAAACAGGAGCAACTGAGCACCTTAATGCATTAAGGGAGAACAGAAGGCCACTGCTGTCCCACTGAGAACCACAGAATCCCAGAATGGTTTTGGGTTGGAACAGACCTTTTAAGGTCTTCCAGTCCCCCCGTGCCACGGGCAAGGACACCTTCCACCAGACCAGGTTGCTCCAAGTGCCGTCCAACCTGGCCTTGCATGGACCATCCACTACCTGTATGGGCAACTTGGGTCCTCTCCCTTGTCCTTGTGCCCCGAGAGACAGAAAAAGAATGGTGTTGAAAAAATGGAGGGTAAAACCCAAACCCACAAGACCTCTTTCCTTTTCCACCCCACAACTGGCAGAATCCCTTCCTTTCTCTTCCATCTTCTGCTTCTTTGCAGCACTTCAGCTAAAATTAACTCAGATAACTCTCACATCCCTCTTCTACCACCACTCAAGCTCCAGGATGACAAACCGGGCAGTAACTGGTACCCAGAACAATTTTAAAGCAGCTCATTGCCCCTGAGGGTGCAGGCTGCAAGCCTTGCAAGAGCTTTTTGCACCTTACATCCCCATCACGGGTTCCCAAGCTGCTCTGAAAGCTCTCACTGCACCAGGGCCCTGCTGCTGTGGTTTCACAGCTGAAGAAGCAAAGTAGTGTCCTCAAACCCCACAGCAAGACCCGGCAGTCTGTGGTATCCACAGTGGCACCTTTACCCCAGCTTGTCTTAAAGGTTGTTTTAAACAGCACAGGAGACAGAAACCCCAGATGGGAAGGGTGTGGGAGGTAAACCCCAGAACCCAGTGCTCACACAGACCTGCGTGCACCATTTCGAAGGCTGCACGCTCTGAGGGAGGATCAAAACTGCAAACTACACAGTACTTCTGTTGTGTTCCTTTCTATTCTTCCCATCACCTGCCCCCAGCCAAGGCCAAGCGTGCCTTGCAAGAAGGGGAAGACAATTTCTAAAGGACTCCTTGAGCAGCCTGGACAGCTGAGGAGGTGCCTACCCATAGATGTCGAGCACACCGATGAAGGAGTGCTGCTTCACAGTGGTGTGCAGGGCCTTGTTGATGTGCTGCACGATCCAGTTGAAGAGCTGGGCATAGATGTGCTTGGCCAGGGCGTTCCTGGCGTTCACCACCTGGTGCAGGGACATGCTCTTCACGTAGGTCTCGGCCGTGGTGACGAGCTTGCGGTGGCAGAGCCAGTGCTGCATCTGGCTGTGCTCCACGCCCAGCAGGCTGCAGAAGTTGCTCAGGTGCTCGTCCTCGCTCTGGAGGGGGAGACCAGAAGCAAAGTCAGCAGGCTGGTGACACCCCAAACTGGCATTTTAACACCCAAGTTCACAGATCTGTGCAAGAAACAGCAGCTTTTTATAACTATCTGTGACTAGGGAAAGCAGCTGTGTCGCTCTGTGGGTGACAGGAACGGGAAAGCAGTGACACCCATCCCGCTGTGCTAGTCCTCATGGACAGGGGTGGGACAGCTCACACGGAGCTCTGGACAGTGGTACCAAGGCTTGGCCCTGCTCTGGTTATCCTTGAGCTCTCAGCTTTCACAAAGAGCAGATTTCCACAGGAAGAAGCATTCTCCACTTCACTCCTCCCTGAGCTGCAACTACACTCTCCCTCAGAACAACCCTGATGATGCCTCAAACTAAAGCTTAGGACATGCCATGACACTGTGCCTTATACAAAATAACTCCATTCTGAATAACAAAGTTACAAATCGTGCATTACCACAAGGGCTTAGGCTTCGCACAATTAATAAAATGAAATGTGAACTTCATATTCTTTAGCGCCATGTATTTCCCCCCCCCCAAATTAAGACAAAGCAGTTCTGAGTCTCTATTATGCTCAAGTAGCAGGCAACTGCCTTTTGGACAACAAGAAAACAATCTCCCCTTCCTCTGTGTATTAATACATATCTAGAGGACGTTCATTGTTTCCAGTTAGATAAGTGTACTTAGAAATGCTGGGTGGGTTTGAGGAAAAAAGTGCATTTTACAAGAATTATAAGATGTCCTATTGCAACATTACCTTTTTGACCACAGAGTCAAGGTTGTAACAGAACTGATTCAATACCTTGCAATTACATTTGAAAGTAATTAAACAACATGAACTTCATTAACAGAACTCAGCATTATGGAAGCGGGCAGCTTTCACATATCCATGTTGCCAAATATCAAGTAAATTACCCCCAGCATCTCACTCATTGAACTCCACATTATCTCAAGAGTAACACTAAAGTGTGTGCAGAACCCTTTTAATACGTTAATTAGAAACAAACGGCCCTGCCTGGGATGCAATGATAATTTACAGGACAGCATTTTCCATATAATTGCTTTACCTTTTGTAAAGTAAAGCACCCACCTCTGAACAAACACAGAAACAGAAAAACCACCTCCAAGGCATCTTTAGTGTTATTTATTTTTGCTAATTAACTGTGCAGTGCTCCTTTGGCCATGTTACAAGCAGCAGCTCCGTGGCTTCGCCTGGAGGAAAGTGGTTGTAAAGCATCACACCTTGTGCTGGTGTCACCATCAGTGTCACCATTCCCCAACACCTAGCACTGGGTGTTCTAAGGAAGCAGGAAGAGTTAAAGGTCGGTTGGGATGTAAGGGATGTAAGCAATCTTTGAAGGATCTTGCTTGCAGGCTGGCCAGAGAGCAGGAATAATGCATTATCTCCCAGGAGAAACAAAGCAACTAGGAACTTGTGATGTGTTTCCAAAAAAAGGCAAAGAAAACCAGGAGGAAAAGGGCTTTCTACCAAAGGACACTGCTGTGAAGCTCAACACATGAACACAGCCTGACTCCTGAGCACACCAAGATCCCCACGTGCCCCACTCCTGAGGGTGACCTACCGACACACTGCAGGCTTCCCCGTCTCGTTCCCCCTGGATTTCCAAGTTCCCCAGGTGCAGAATGGCAGCAATTATCCTAAAAATGGTCATCTGATGAGACTCCTTCACTCCTACGGGAACAATTGATAGCTGATTGTCACAACAGAAAATGAAACACAATTTTAAGTTTATTTGAAGGCACTTGCAGTGTTTGATTTCCTTCCCAGGTGGCTGGTTTTCAGAACCATGAGGCTTCTTCCACTAAATACACCACAAACTCTCAATTTTAACACGGATGGGTTTAACATACACAAAACCAAGGATGCTGCTCCACAGTGATCAAACAGGATCAGAGCTATAGGGGCTCAGCAGCTTTCACAGAACAAGGAGTTGCTCGTCCGTGATCGCAGTCTGCTGACAACCAAAGCACAGAAATCACAACTTACTGCCAATGTCCCACAAACAGAAGGGAAAATTAAAGCCCTGCACACGATGCACAACGCCTCCACACTGGTGGCACAGCTGGATGCAGCAAGTCACCAGGGAGCTGATGGGGAGCTCTGTCTTACCGTCCCCAGTGCCTCGACAAGAGCTACGTGTTGTGGATCTTTACTGGGGGTGTAAGATGTTATTGCTGTATATATTTTACTTGTATATTGCTTTATCTATTTTTCTGGCAGGGTTTACAGGCATTCCCAGCAGGAGCTTTGCTCAGCAGCAGCCTGCTCATGGCCTTCTTGCCATACCTTGCATTCTTTTACATCCCAGCTGGGTTTCTGTGTCCCTTTTGTGCTCAAGGCTGGTGTCCTAATTATCCACCCAAGGTCTGAGACATCACCTGCTGGTTTCTGAATTATCCAGAGCTTCCCTTTCTCTCTCTCGGGACTTTTCTGTTATCAGCACAGTGAGAAATGTTTCAAGGTTACCAAAAGGAGCAATGCTCTGCTCTTACTTGGAACTCTTAATTGGAGTTAAGCCTGGCTAGGATTGGGGATTTACAGATAAATTTGACTTCTCCTTGTTAAACACAGAAAGGCAAGACTGGAAACTGTCCTAGCAATTTCACCAGGCCCCCAACAAAAGCAGAGCTGGGAAACACTGAAGAAAAATGAAGAAAAGCAGAGACAGAGGAGCACATGAAGAACAGAAAATCATCATCAAACTGGTGCCAGAGGAAGATGCTCTCACAGTGCTTCCCAGGGACCAGCAAGGAGACAGGGGAGCTGCTTGGGGAGGCAGAGAAGGGGACCAAAGAGAGACTACACATGCCAAGGGGATGGGGAGAGAGTTCCCTGAGGATTACAGTCCTGTGGGCAGGTTTGGAGCAAACAGGAATCATATTTTTTGAGTAATTAATAGAAGTCACACAAGCTGAACAAGAGGAGGGTAAAGACAAGACCCCAAAGAGAAAGAGATCGAGCCCATCTAAAACATAAAGAGGACAAATTTTGGAGAAACAACTGCAGTTCTACAGCTTGCAGTGAGTCCCCACACTCACTGCAGGCACAGCTGGTCAAGGAATTTCACAGCCAGCTGTGAACATCATGAGCTCCTCTCCCAGCCTGTGAAATGGAACCAAGAGGCACAGAGACTGACCGGGATTTATAAACTTGGTTTCAGATAAATATAAATAAACTGGGCACGTTTTCCTTTCCAGATTGTTTTTCCTTTCCAAGAGCCCTGCTGCAGGCAGGGTGCAGCTCTGCTCCCCTGCTGCGGGCACGGGGGCTGGTCACAGGCACAGATTCTGCAGCTGCCATGTAATGTGGACCCTGCACAGCAGGGATGTACTCAGCTCATTATTTCCAGGAATCAGCTACTCAGTACAATGCTGTGATCCAAGAAGTGACATCACCCTCAACCACAACACAGACTGAACTGCAGAGTAATAGCTCTTCTCCTGCTTGTAAACAGGGTAAAAAACAGCAGGTCAATACTGCAGCCCTGCTTTGACTTCAGAATGGTTTAAGTTTCTCTTAAATTCTGTGTCCTTCTCCATTTCACTGCTGCTTCACAGACAGATGCTAGAAACACTTCTGTAGCTCCTACTAAAGAACAAAGTAAAGCCAACTAGGTCAACAGGAATGTTATAATTCAGGCAAAACACTGAAAACAATTGCAAGAGACTTCTGCTGGGCAGGCTTCAAGCAAAGCAACCCCTTACCCAGCAGGGTGAAGGCATGCCTCGTTTTCTCAAAGTCCTCAGCATCATCCACGCCATGGATGGACGTGTCACCTCCCTGAGACGTGTAGAAAAAGTCTTCGGAACACGCTAGGAGAGAAGAAAGAGGAGAAGGGCATCAGCAAGCAGCACTCCCCACCAGCACTGCAGCCACACCCCAGAACGTGTGCTGGGATCCTCCCTGTCCCCCTCACCCCTGAAGGGCACCTGTCTCCTTTGAACCAGTTGGCTTGGGTACCTCGGTAAGTGACAGGAGCTGCTTCTTGCAGTGATGAAACCTCTTCCCCATGCACAGCAAGTTCAGTCAGGGCAGCGCTGTGGTGTGTTTGGGGTTCTAGTAACAGCTCCATTGCATGGGGGAACACCACTCCAAGTACTGAGGTGACTACTTGCAGTAATTCCTTGTCCTGTTTTACATATCCATGAGTGATTCAGATATTTTAACGCCTTTTCTACATAAAGCCTTAAGCCTTGGGAGCAAAGGGAATGGCGAATGGCTCTCAGTGCCTGCATTACAAACATCTGTGCTTTAGCAAAGTTACTCCAGGATGACACCTATAAATCCTGTGGAGACTGAGAGGCATTTCCAACACAAATACAACAAGAAAAGACCTCAGGATTTATGTACACTTTAAAAAGCTGCTCATCTAATTCCCGTCCTTAAAACAAGGCGGCCCAGAGCAGTAAGATGTGTGCCCAAGGCTGCTGGCTGAGCCCCAGCAGAGCCACAGCCTGTCCCCTGCGAGGGCTGGGGGAGCCCAGACCCTGGACAGCATCCCCACCCCACCCAGAATCAGTTCTCAGCACCAGCCTCAGCCTGTTTTGAACTGAGTAGGAGTCATTTGCCAAAACCCACTCATTAACACACACAAACATATTTCCCAAGCATCATGAACACAGAGAAAAAGCCCACTGTGTGTTCCACACCAGCCTAGTGGTAACCTTTAAAATCACTGCAATCTGCACTTTTTTTGACTCAAACTGCCACCAGAAGCTCCCCATCCCTTCCCAGGCCTCCCACAGGCTTCTGCATTAGCTGTACTTTCAGGCTGTAAAGAAAAACAGTTAATTCTTTCTGGCATACAAAGCCCTGCGACCCAGAGGTTTCGGTAATTCCGCTCATTGCTGGAGCATCGGGAAGGGGCAGAAAATCCTGATTGGGGTCAGGCAGACAATGTCCCTCCTGATCCCCCAGCACAACAGGAGCTCACCCAGCCCACGGTGGAGCACATCACACTCACAGCCTGATGCTGCTGCACATCACCCTGCAAGATGCAGCCAGGGCTGGTGGTGGCTGATGGGACCAGGACATCAGCTTTCAATTTTAAACATCCACACTGGGATCTGTTTCTGCCTCAAGTCATCCCTGGTATAACTGACTGCAATCTCTGTATTTCAAGATCTCTGTAATTATTTTAACAACAACACAAACCCTTTGATTCATTGCAAACAAATAAAACACATTCCTGCCTTGCACCACTGCCCAGGCATCATTAAGCTAGACACCACACTTCAAAAGGCACTTGCATTGCACATCACCATTTAAAGTCAAATATTTACTTTCTAGTTTAAAATTAAGCCTTTAGGATCACTCTGACTGAAGCCAACACTGGTTTGCTCTGCTGGGCTTATGTATGTTTAGAGACTCTTTTTGTTTTCCAGCACCTTGCAACATAAAAGGAAGTAACAACAATTCTTTGTATGTGCAAGACCCAAAGGAGAAGCAACAGCTCCTGTTTCTTAGATGGAAAAATATACATCCTCCTCCATGAGTAATAAAAAGTGGATTTTCACATCAAGACACCGCTTGTTTTGTGTAAGCCTTGGGAAGACAAGGTTGACAGGTAAGTACAGCTCACACGAGGACATAAATCTGAGTTCAAACTAGTCATCTTCATACAGGCCTGTAAATCCAAGGCAAATGAAATGAAAAACATCACTCAAAAGAAAGAGAAGTGAGTGAATTGTGTACCTCTGCACTCACAGACCACTGCCCAGCAGCCGCAATTCCAGGCCAAGGCAGAGCCTGAGTGATGCCGGCAGGAGCAGCTCACGGACCCACATCCCTGTCCCCACCGAGCCTGTGAGCAGCCCCACATCTGACAGCCACCAGAACACTTTGGCCAGGCATTTTTCAGCTACTGCAAGGTGAGAGGGCAGGAAACACCAAGGACACACACATTTACCTTTGGAAAGTACTGATTCTTTTCCAGTACGTGGTGGATACCTGTGCATGCTGTGACACAGCAAAGTGCCACAGAGAGCAGCTGGAGACTGACGTGCACCGACACGAAATTTTGGTTAGAAATGACCCAAGAAGGTTTCCTTGCAGGCTGATGGCCCTGGCATCCACTCCTCCTGCACTGCCAGCTGTGGCCATTATGCATTCACCCCTGAGATGCTGAGGCTGAGAGCCACAGTCACAACAGCACAAACACGTCCTGGGTGATGCACCAGGACAGCAAAGGCCTCTCAGCCTCCACTCCTACCAGTCACCACAAACACAGATGATGCTTTCAGGGAGCTGTGATGAGTAAGACTGGCATTTCCCCTGATCCACATGTTCCCAAGAAGAGAGCGGTGGTTTCACAGCTGGAGCTCTCACACGTCAACTCATCTCCCAGACTGTGCTGAAATAATTTGTGTCTGAATTTTAAGATGCCAGCAGAGATCATTGTTACCCAGGGTATGTTTTTAAAAATGAAGCACATAACCATGGCAGAAAGTCTTGAAAGTGGTCGAAGTGATGTGCTCTGTGTGGGCAATGTGCCTACAGTGACCCAAAAGATCATTAAGACAAGCTCAGAATTAACTAGAAACTGAAATCCCCTCTCTTCATCTGCCATTCCTCTGTAGTCTGGATGGAAACTTCTGCAAGACCCTATGGTGGGATCAGAACCTGCCTTGTTCACTTTTTCAACTAGGTAAAAAGCCTGGTTTAAGCCTTGCTTTTCTCTCTAAGCAACAGCAAATACTCAAGATAAAAGAATAATTAAAATACATCCCTGCACCCCCTGCTGCAAGTGCAAACCCTCTGAATCAGGTGTTCTACAGAGGTTTTGCTGCGAATCCTGGGGGGAAAACCCAACCCATTCCAGGAGTTAGCCATTAAAAAAAAAAAAAACAAAAAACCACCTAATGAATTCAAAGGACACAACCACTCCCGCCAAGACACTGGCCAGATCAGCCCACACTCACATTTAAAATACAGATCTCATGCAAGCTTGGTACAATATTAACACATGATCTCCCTGCACCAGCTGGCATCTACCACAGCATGTAGGTTCACTGTATCTCTGCTGCCAATTTTTACAAAATCCTGGAATCCCAAAATAGTCTGGGCTGGAAGGGACCTTAAAGGGACACCTTCCACCACCCCACATTGCTCCAAGCCCCGATGTCCAGCCCAGCCTTGGACACTGCCAGGGATCCAGGGGCAGCCACAGCTGCTCTGGGCACCCTGTGCCAGGGCCTCCCCACCCTCATCCAAGCTGCCACATCCCTGGTGACGGGATGAGCAAACCTGTGCTCCACCCAGGAGCAGAAGCCCTTCAAGCTCATCTCCCTCCCCTCCTCCCACTGCACGGGCACACAAGGCCTCACCAGTGACCTGCATTTCTAACCCCACCACGTTCTGCTGCTGCCCTCTTAGGCAGCAGCCACCAGAGCACAGGGATGTGCCAGCACTTACTGAGTCCAAGGTCTTTGAATTCTGGAAGGCTTGAGGAGGCACAGAGCTGATAGAAGATGTGGTAGTTGCGCTCGTCCTCTGCCTGCGGGGAAACGCCGAGTTACCAGAGGCACAGAGAGGTCACAGCACTGCTCCCACCCTCAGCCTGGTGCCCCCTGAGCCCTGGGCCACCCTGGTCCCGTCCCCTGCTTCCCACCACCAAGACCCCAACAGTGACACCAACACAAGGATTTTTTCTTGCCACCTGGGAGAAAGGAGGTGCCAAGCCTGACCAACACACACTGCCCATCTGACAAAGAAAGGAAATAATTCTATATTACCTTCCACATCTTATCCCTCTCTGGAATAACCAGGCTAAATGAGGCAGCAAGCACTGAGCTGCAAACTCACAGTAATATAAAAGAAGGTGGTTTATTCTTCACAGCTTCTCAAAGTTGTCAATTTTTTAGGATTTTTGTAGCTGGGGCACTTCTTTTTGTGTAAGGACAAAATTTTTGCAGGTTCTTCTGAGCTACATCCTAAGCACAAACCAAGAAAGCCTCTCCTGGGCCTGCACAAGAAACCCGGGGGATGTGCTGTGGCAGAGACATTAGCCTTCTCAGCCTCTCTCCTGTCCCTCCTTAGCCTTCAAAACTGAACACAGGTGCCTGCAATTTGTTCTCCCTGGCTCTTTATCCAACAAGTATCCCAGGTACACCTTGGCTCAGGATGAGGGTCATCATGTTGGAACCACGAAGAACTCCAAGACTGAGTCTGAAAGCACATCTGGAAGCTGTGTATACACCAAGAAAGCAACAGGACAAGAGGAAACGGCCTCAAGGTGAGCCAGGGGAGGCTTAGGTTGGATATTAGGAACAATTTCTTCATGGAAGGGGTTGTCCAGCCCTGGCACAGCTGCCCAGGGCAGTGTTGGAGTCCCCATCCCTGGAGGGATTTAAAAGCCGTGTGGATGTGGCACCTGGGGATGTGATCACAAGGAAGATGGAGAGAGACTTTGTACAAGAGCATGGAGGGACAGGACAAGGGGCAATGGTTTCCCATTGAAAGAGAGTAGGCTTACATCAGGTATCAGGAAAAAAATCATAGCTGTGAGGGTGGGGAGGCCCTGGCACAGGGTGCCCAGAGCAGCTGTGGCTGCCCCTGGATCCCTGGCAGTGTCCAAGGCCAGGTTGGATGGGGCTTGGAGCAACGTGGGGCAGTGGAAGGTGTCCCTGCCCATGGCAGGGGGTGGAATGAGGCGATCTTTAAGGTCCCTTCCAACCCAAACCATTCCATGATGATGATTCTGTGACGGCTTTGGCAGTGCTGGGGGATGGTTGGACTCAATGGTCTTAAAGGTCACTTCCAACCCCAGTGATTCTGTGGTTCTACTTGCAAAGAGAGTTGGGGTTTTTTTTAATCCACGGAAAAGACCCAGACTATTGAATTCCTGGAATACAGCACCCAAAAGAAAAAAAAAGAAAAAGCCCCACGACTCCTCACCTGAAATACAACCCGAGATTTTTCCAGCAGATACGTCCTCATGTTGGCACCAATGATGTGGTATCTTTTATCAAAGCCAATCTGAATGTATTTCCCAAAGCGGCTGCTGTTGTCATTCCGCGTTGTTTTAGCATTTCCAATGGCCTGCACAAAACAAGCAAAATTAAACATCAAATTTTAATTGAATTTTTGATTTTTTTTTTAAGCACTTCAATTTGCAATCAGTGTTATATAAGCAGTCCCAGGAGAATCTGAGGAAAACCCCTTCCCAGATGCAGAAGGCAGAGCAACAGTGTGACTTTAGGAAGGACTCATCACTGAAAATGTGGCATCCCCAGGGATTTTATGGAAGAAAAATGCACATAAACAGCAACGAGTATTTGTACAGTAATTAAATCATCTACGTCCCAACAACCTCAACATTCCTGTGCCACCTTAAAGGATGTCCCCACCTTTGTTCAGAATCAACACCAGCAGCTTCCCTGGATGGGTCTCCTTCCCCCCAAGCCCATTTAACTCAGGGTTTTTCTGCAAACCAGGCAGTTTTCTTTTATGGTTTTTTTTTTCTGCATAGGCAATGTACTCATCAATTTCCAATAAAGACAGGCAGGTTGCCTGGCCTCAGCACTTAGAAATTACAGCCAGAACTGAACACAGGCAGGAAAATTAGAGCAATAAAATTCTGGGGTCATATAGAAGAATGGTGTGCACTACAAATTTTTTTTCTTGGATGGTTTTAAGTGCCCCCTGGTAGTGCAGCTACATTTCACAGAGGCAGAGGAGATGGGTGAGGACAGGAGTAAACTAGTGGGTTTGACAGGAGTAAACTAGTGGGTTTACCAGGAGTAAACCTGCAGAAAATCAGTGAGTTTACCCATCAGCCACACACCTGCTGGCTTCTCTTACTGCTCACCTGCACCATCACTGGTTTGGACACTCCAGCTCACCCCCATCAGGCAGCAGGGTGTCAGACCACACGTGCTGCCTGTCAGGCTGGGTCTCACTCCGGATCAGCCACCACCTCTGTGTCTATCAGACAATTCGGCATGAGGCACCGTGATGGGAAGCCTCCCCAAAGGCTGAGCCAAGCCTAAGGTTAAGCACAGGACACCACACTCCACTAAAGCAGCACTGCTGGCTCCTGCCTTGGAAAGAAAGTCACACGAGTCTGAAGTGCTTCATGGACTTTGGAAAAGCCCAAATCAACTGAAGGCACTTCATTACTCCAAAATCTATTTGGAAAATGGGGTTTAGGCACTCTGACATTTAGTTTCAGCATCTGGCCTCAGTGAAAGGAAACAAAGCTGCTTTTTCCCTTTCTTTCATATTTATAAGAAGAATTATTTTCTTTCAGAGCAGGATTTCCCTATAATGGGACTCGTTATTCCCCTATCACAGATCGATTAGGTTGGAAAATGCCTCCAAGATGATTGACTCCAACCTGTGCCCCGACCTTGGCACCAGCCCAGAGCACTCAGTGCCACGCCCAGTCATTCCCTGGACACCTCCAGGCATGGGGACTCCAACACCTCCCTGGGCAGTCCCTGCCAATGCCTGACCTCCCTTTCCATTAAGAAATTCCTTCTAATGTCCAACCTGAGCCTCCCCTGGCACAGCTTGAGACTACGTCCTTTCGTCCTGTTGCTGTTGCCTGGAGGAAGAGGCCGATTCGTGATTGATAGCAACAGAAAACTAACAAAAACAAAAATGCACTGAAATGTCTCAAATGGGTTAATCCCTTTCTTTTCTGTTCTATGTTTGTACAATAAAAGGAGGAGATTAGGGGCACCATGCAGTGACAAAGGAGGAAGAAGATGATAAAACACTAACGGTGCTGGCTGCACTGCCTGGGCTCTCCACTCCAGAGCCCCATCAAAGCCCAGCTCCTGGAGCTGTGCTGGGGATACTCAGGCTCACCTTTAAGACCATCAAATGCAGGTGCAATTGGGGTGGCCTAAACGGAGGCTGTCAGTGCATTTCTGCATTTCAGTCCAGCTCCAGGATGCTGTGATGTTGTAAATCAGACCCGTCTCGCAAGCCACCAGCGGTTCTCACTGTACTTGTGACTTACGGAGAGACACAGTGACCACTGCAAGCAGGACAAAGGAAATGGTGCAGCTCTTACCTCCATGATGGGGCTGGAGGCCAGGACTTTGGCTTCGATGTTGGTCTCACTGGCGGAGCCCCCGACGGTGGCGAAGAAGCGCATGGCGTATTTGGCAGAGACCGTCTTGCCTGCCCCCGACTCCCCGCTCACAATGATGGACTGGTTCTTCTCTTCCCTGGGGAGCCAGAGCAGCAAAGTTAATAGAAGTTAAATTTCTGTAAGTTAATCCATTTTCTTGTCAGCTGTTTGCACCCTCTTCCCACGTCGCTGGTCGCTCACCCTGTCACCACCTACGTTGCAGACACTGAATTTCTTCTGGACTACGAAAGCAACAGTGAATAATACACAACTGTGACACTTCCCAGAGAAAACACAGAGGACACTGAACATCTCCAGAACATCTCCAGAGGCTTGCAGAGACAGCAGGAGCTGAGTCCCTGCATAAAGCACTGCTGCCTCCTTGCCCCTGAGACTCTGGGAAGCCCATTTCTCACACACCACAACACCCAGCCTCTGCTGCTGGACATTTGTCCGGAGAACTTTTAACAGGCATTGGCTGAATGTCTGGTCCTAATAGTGTGTATTTCATTTTACCTGTCGCTGTTGTACTGCGGCCGGAGAGAAATCATGACCCGAAATTTCAAGTCCAGGAAGAGAATGGAACTATTTAATAATATACAGACTCGTTTTAAACCTTAGTATACCTGCATGGCATAAGGTCATTGGTCCTTTGGGCAACCACCTCTCAGGGTGATTGGCTGAACCCTACAACACCTATTTCAAAATATTTCTCTAGTCAGTATCATAACAACACTACATAACAACTTGCAGGTGCAGATAGAGAGAATTTGTTTACAAAACCATAGCACTGTTTTTCATAGCTTGCATGAGAAAAGCAGTGCTCTCACAGAATGCTGCAGAAAGCAGGAAAATTTCTCTGCTGGAAGCTTTTCAGCATCCACATTTCCCCCCAACTCCTTCACTCAAGCATTTGAGATTCTGCTCATTAAAACACAGTCAACTCATGAAACTCGCTTTTAAAACACAGTTACCCAGAAAGATTCTTCTACACTCAAAACATATTAAAAATACGGAAGTTGTAAAATCCAGCACCCTAAAATTAGGACACAGAAGAAGTCCCTTGATTCCCTACGCAATTATATGAACATCAGTATTTTCACACAACTCCCAACATCTGGTTAAAACTTTTACAACAATACAAAGCACGTCTCTGACATCAGACTCACACCAGCTACTCATCCCTCAATCCTGTTGATGCCTTTTCCTGGTCTTAAAACCAAAAGTCAGACACGGTTAGAAAGGAGAAAGGGATTTTACCTTGGTATTTATTTTAAGGATCCTTAGGTGCACCACGCCCAGGTCGAATGCATCTCAATGCACACCACAATGCACACCCCCAAAAAATCTGGTATAACATTACAGGTGTTACTAATTAGCATGTCTATCAGAGATTCCCCAATGAGAGGCTCCAGTGAGCCCCCCTCCCCAAGGAACCTTCCCCTGGATGGTTCTATCTCAGTTTACAAAATGTGTTCTGGAAAGGACGTTGGTGTCTGGAGCACACCGATCCCTAACTACTAAGCTTCTAAAATGTTGAGTCTCTTAGCTTGACAAACAAGTCCAAGAATGAAGGCAAAAGCACTAATACAGAAGTTGTAAAAAGGTGTAACAGGGGTATAAAAGAAAAGGCAAAAAAATCATCATGGCATCACTGGGACATTGTGAAGCCACTGATCTGAAGTGCAGAGGTACTTCACTAGATACCTCCAGGGCATGGGACTTTGCACGGAGAAGCTGAGGGTGGCACCATCTTATGCAGCTCTCGAGCCTTGCACAGAGCACAAACTCAGCCAAATGCCTTTTTCCACTTGCAAAATTAATCATTCACACAAAACCCCTTGCACAAGTCACCATGAAATGCCCAGTCCTTCCCAGAATGATACCCACCAGATACATCCCAATAATTAATCTGTTTAACGTGCTTGAGCTGCAAGGCAAAGAAAGGGCCAAGGCAGTAAAAGGAGCTCATTTTCAGAACTACATCCCTCCAGGAAAAGATTTGCTGGCTCCAGGACCAAGCGCCTCTGCTGCAGTGGGATTCACTCCCCTGGGGCATCATCAGCACACAGCTAACCCAGCATCTCTGCAATTTGTCTGCAGACTTTGGGAAGGGCAGAGTTTTCACTGCAGGATTTGCTATAAGCTCCCAAAATACCCGAGTTCTTGGGTAAGCTATAAGGACGTAATTGAGTGTGTTTTTAAGTAAGATCAGCTTAAGCTTCCCAGACTCTGCCCTGGCTTTCATGAATCACAGCTGAAAGCAGGCACAGAAAATCCCATACACAAGTACAACAATAAATTTATACCTTGCAGTTCTCTTGACATCAGGAAACACCATCAAAACACATTTCAATTGAAGATACTGAGTTCAAGTTTATACCAGTGGGAGATGAGGACAGAGGCTAAATGATTGCCATATACCACTTTTACACTTCCAGCAAAAACACACCACCCCATTACTTCCCCCCACTCTCAGGCATGAACATCTTAATTCCTTCTAGGCTCAAGGTAATTGGTTTGAGAAAAAAACCTCAGCCAAGTCACGTGTAAAATTTTGGTGCAAACTTTGAGACGCTTTCAGCAGCAGAGGACCAACGAGATAATTTCCAGCTCTCTCTCTTTTTCAGACACCAATTCACAAAGAGTATCTTAACCCATCCCCTAGCCAGCTTGTTCTCCTGGGTACCAACCAACAGGAAGGCAAGAGGAGCCTCCAGCCACCCCAGCAATCAGGCAGCAATGCAGAAGCACGGGCTGTGAGTGGAGCACACCCTCAGCCAGGCAGGCAACAACCCAGAGCCCGTGCTCCTGGTGACTCAGCCTGGGTGGGGACAGCCTGGTCTTGCTAAGTCACAGCGCCGTGCCCTCCACAGGCCTTGGCAAAGCCAGCGAGGCTCTCCCACAGCCAGCTGGCAGGATCCCAGGCATGGGGCTGCGAGTGTGCCAGTCTCACACCTTTGGACTTCCACAGGTGTGCAACAAGCCTCTCCTGACAGCATGAGCCACCAGGCACAGGTACCCAGCAGAGGAAAAACAGTGCCAGCTCCACAGAGGGGAAGGGAAACTCAGGACCAACCCCAGAAGGGAGCTGGATGAACCCACAGCAGCAGGTCCTGGGACAGCTGATGGCTGTCATGGTTTTCCTCTGATGGAGCTCTGATTGAAGCTTCCCCCCTGCTTTCATCATCTCCAGTGAGGTGGGCTGTCAGTCTCTCCTTCCAGGTATCAAGTGAAAGGACAAGAGGAAACGGCCTCAGGTTGTGCCAGGGAAGGCTTATATTGGATAGCTGGAAAAATTTCTGCATGGAAAGGGCTGTCAAGCCCCAGCACAGGCTGCTGGAAGTGATGGGGTCCCCATGCCTGGAAGTGTTCAGACCAAGTGTGGACGTGGCACTTGAGGACATGGTTATGGTGAACATGGTGGTGGTGCTGGCTGATGGCTGGACTTGATCTTAGAGGCCTTTTCCAGCCTGAATGGAGCCATGGTTCAGGGATGCAGGGACAACTTCCTGCTGAGCTCCATCAGTGAAATCCCACACTGGCCAGCAGCAAAACTCCTGTCAGCAAGGGTGGATGAACAGACTGTCCATGGTCAGAGGTGCGGGAGAAGCAGAAGGGAGAGGCAACAACCAAAATCCCTGCAAAAGGAGCTCTGCAAATTCAAAGCTGGCATAGCTTAGAGCTACGCTGGCCTAAAAGTTACTTCAGAGTTATTGTTTCCTACCCTTCTCTGCATGACAGGTATGGCCCAAGTGGCACATGCCAGATAACATTTCCCCGCCTTTTCTCTTAAAGACAGAAGATAAAAGCTCCACCAATCTGGGAGTGAGTCTTCAGCTAAACGAGGCCAAACTCTCAAAAGATGCATCACTTGGCATCCAGACAGCACTGCTGCAAGGTAGTATTTGGTAACCCATTTTTTCCTATTTAAGATTCACAATTATGACTTCTTGTTACCAGTTTTGATCTCTTCCATAACTTCTCCATCATCAGGTATTGGGGTGGGCCAGGCTGGAGAAGGCAGAGACCAGCCCACCCGAGAGACCAGCCAAGGACCAACCCAGACCCACAGTTCCCCTGGGCTTCAGATCCCCCCAGAAAAATGCCCTTAAGTGGCATTCTGAGTGCTTTATTCCTCCCTATGGCTTGTCTCTTTTTAAAACAGACATTTGCCAAAAGACACTGAGCCTAGTGATAAAACCACAGCCAACACAATTTACTGCTACTGCAGCCACTCTGCCAGGTCCCCTTTTTCCAGAGTTTCTCATGGATTTGCCCTAATGGCTGGTGTGCTGCAATAAGAAATGGGCCAGGTGGGCTCTCCATGGCACTAAAAACTTCTGGATTATATTAATAACATAAAATGAAAAGAAAACTGCTCTTAGCAGGCCCCTCAACCTCCTGCACTTGCAGTAATGTCTCTCTTCTGGGTTTTTCAGGTGGATAATGCATGTTCAGACATTTATTTTCCAACTTCAGTAATAAAAGCCTTCAGGAATAAAGGCTGCAGAGCCTTTCCCTTCTTCAGTGTACAAGTTAACCAACTGCTAGTGCCAGCAGGGGAAGATCGATGAACCCCATGGAGCAGCTGGCAGCAAACAGGATGCTCAGGGAGCAGAAATGGTTAAAGCCAGGCAGGAGGTGTTTGTGTTCTGTGTGGAATAAAAGATACTGAAATGTTTGGCCACTGTGCAGGCACAGTGTGCAACACGGCTGCTTAAAATACATTCAATTTTGGCAGCGCCAGCACAGAAGAAAATTATTGTGGAAAAAAAGCTGGATAAAATGAAGTGTTCTGGGGGAATACCGCCCCTGCTGCAGCATGGCAGTGCTGTCCCATCTCCTCCTGGGGCTGCAGGGGCTTCTGTGCACCTCAGGGCTGCCACAAAGTGCATCAGGGCTCTGCTCCCCGTGACACACAGCTCATGTGATGCTCAGGCTGGAAAACCAACACCCCGACCTGGGATACAGCCCCCGCCCACCAGAGAGGAAAACAAAACCATCAAGGAGCAGAAGTCCAAGCAGAACAAAACCCAGAACTGTTCCTTCAATGCAAGAGGCAACAGCACCTCCAGAGGTGCTGCTGGAGGTGGGTAACACAACTTTTTGCTGGTTTTTGCCATGTTAAGGGCAATGCCCCTCAAGACCACACACGATGAGAGATGGGTGAGGTCCCCAGCCCAGCAACATGAAGAGGGGAGTCACTGGTGCTTTTACAACCCATGAAAAATGTCATGGAATCGTAGAATTGCTAGGGTTGGGAAGGACCTTCACAGGCCATCTAGTACAGGCCATGGGCAGGGACACCTTCCACTATCCCAGGCTGCTCCAAGCCCCATCCAAATCAGCCTTGGACACTGCCAGGGATGCTGCAGCCACAGCTGCTCTGGGCAGCCTGTAAAACTTCCTTCCTTAAATCTACTCTAAAATTCTAACAGACACAATTTTTTAAAGGCAACATCTAAAGGTGCTGCCCAAGGCAAAAAAAAGGTCAGTTGTCTATGAAGGGAAAGGGCACTTCAGATTCCTTTGCTGATTAGCACTGGCTGCTAATTACCAGCCTTTACATCAAGGGAACCTATTTCCCTGCCTGTTTAAGCAGTCAATCCTTCACCTGCAGCAATGCAGAGAATACTGCTGCCCTCAGAGGAGCCTCCAAACAGCCTGGGAAAGGCCTGGAGAAGCATCCACACCCCAAGCTGCCCAGCTGGACACAGCTCTCCAGCTGCATCAGAGCAACCAGAGGTGTGGCACTGCTCAGTGCTTCCATATGCAGTTCCCATCACTTTATCTAATTAAGCCAGGGCAGAACATCCCTGGAAAATCCTCATTTCAGAAAAGGGGATGGTGGAGCCACGGCAGTTAAAAAGGGGTTTGAAAACAAGGATGGCTCTCACCATCCCTCTGCCTGAGACAGAAGAGACAGGGGACACCTCAGTGCAGAGATTTACACCTGATACCCTCAGCCTCCAGCAACACTGCTTGAAAACAGTATCTGAAGACAAATACACCCCAAATGTTCTCCAGACATGTATCACCAGTCAGAATTTTTCCAAAGTCGGCTTTCTTGAAAGCAATAACCCAAACCCATGAGAAGGGACCTGGAACATCTAGGATGTGTCTTCATAGTCATCCCTTCAGGAAACCACGACTGGCACAAGCAGCTTAACTGCACATCATCATCCTGGGCTCTGCAGCAGGAGCAAAACCAGTTGCACTAAAAACACAACTTCTGCAAGAGGGAAAAGGGTCTGGAATAAATGAAAGCAGAGCCAGACCCTGTGAATAATTGTCAGGGGTCACTCCAGCTTTAATCCCACATCTGACACTAATTCTCCACGTCGTGGAACGAGTCAGTAAGTCTCTCCACCATGGAAATCATATTTAACCTACTTCTTTCAGGTTGCTTGGAGGATTAGTGTTCATAAAGCAATCTGAAGATTAAAAATCCTTTAAGTACTGCAGTCTGAATTGAGCCTGACCACAACAAGAACTCCCACAAAAGGCTCAATGCATTTCTCTATTGACAGTGCTGCAAAGGCTAAGAATGAGCACAGCTATTCCATTGTGTTGCTAGAAATATTTAAAAATGCAATAATTTAATTACCACTGTTTTGCATCCCTCAAGGTCTAATGACAGTGATGAAAAACCAAGACAGTCCAACTCTGCTTTCAAATGAACAAATAGAAGTTGCAGTCTGGAGGTGAAAATCAGAGTGGTGCAGCGTTATAATACAGAGAAAAGCCACCTCTGAAATGGTCTCCCAAGCCAGGAGTTGTTCCCATTTCAGTGGGATAACTGGAATTTGGAGCAGCATCACTGCTGAGAGTGGCTGCAGCTTCTTTTATTTGTTGGCTCTTATTTGGGTTTTTAGAATCCCTGGCATTGACAGTCAAGGCAAAGAGAAAACCACAACTTAGGGGCAGTTACACTTTTCCCTCAGAGAAACCCAAGAAGATATTTTACATCCAGTCGAACAAGAGTGTTTAAGGACTTGTTTTCTGTTTGCATTTTCAAATATCAGCTGCAAATGCACATTTTATGCTGCAGCTGCTGAAGCCAGCAGCACTCTTAGGACAAATTTTCACATGCCACACATTTTTCACACTACATCTTTCATATATGGCATGGATTACCTTATACAACCTTTTTTTGGCCCTTTTTTTTACACAGAAAATGGTATTTAACATAGAAAACCTCTTTTTTATAGGGATATCTTTTGACACAGCGCCACATACCAGTGGGGGAAAATAATACTGTTTTCACCAACAACCTACACCCACACTGGAGTTTCAAAATACATCCTGGTCACAAAAAAAGAGTTGGATTCCAAAGAGGTGGACTTGAGCTGAACTTGATGATCCTGATGGGTGCCTTCCAGCTCAGCATGTTCTGTGATTCTGAGATGCATCGGGGGTGCTGCTTTCGCCAGGGTCGACCCTGCGCAGCTTTGGAGCCCATTTGCTCACACACCCCTGGGTTTCAGCAAGGAGACAGAGAGAAAACGTGGCCTTGAATGTCTCAGTTGCTGGGAAAAAGCCTAAAAGCAGCAGCTTGGCCTGGAACGGGTGAAGATGAGCCTGCAGCACGATGCCTGGAGACCAGGAAGGTGCAGCATCAACCTTCTCCTGCGCGGTGCTCGCCGGCAGCTCGGCGGGGCAGGCCTGATCCCTCTGTCCCACACTATTTAACACGCATCAACCCCCGTTCCTGATGCCAAGACCAAACCCCACGGAGCACACCACGGCGTCTCTGCAGAGGTCAGAGCGCTTCCATGCGGTGCTCCAGCACTCCAGGCTGGAGAATTCCTGCAGGCCCCAGCCCATCAACGCCCCTTCTCCCCCAGAGGCTTTGTGCAGCCGGCTGGAAACGCCCCCCAACAGCACAGAAAACCCTCACAGCTCCATGTTTGTGCGAAATGCCGAGCTGTCTCCAGTCTTTCCCCCTTTCCCGCGGGCAGGCAGGCAGGCAGGATGACCTTCTCACAGGGCTGATGCTTTGCACACCCCGTTGGATGCTTGCACACCCCGCAAGCTCCGCGGCCTCACGGAAAGGACGTCAGCGATTCTTTTGTGTGCTGTTCCCAACGAGAGCAAAACACGCACCCGGCCAGTTTCCGTGGCTCTCTGGCACCCCGATGCTCTTTTCTGTGCCGGGATCACACCACAGAGCATCCCTGGCTCCGGCCCAGGCCACCTGCAAGCTGCTGGAGCACTGCAGAGGGAGGAGGCTTGGGACTGCATCCTCCCAAAAAGCATCACACACAGGAAGGAATCACGGGATGCTGCCCCAGTAGATCAGCTTTGGAGCACCAGGAGGACAAGTCAGTTGCTCTCCCACCCTGTGCCAGCCCCAGAAAGAAGGTTCTTCTGACAGACTTCATCACCTCCACCATCCTAAGCCACTGCTGCTTGAAAAACTCCTACACTACCATCTGATTAATTACGTTGATGAATATTAGGAAAACCCCAGAAAGGGATTTTCAGAAACCACGCTCTGGGTTCTCCATCCTGAGACCTCCAGAAGTTCACTGAGGATGTGGGGTGGCAAGCAGTGACTGCGAGGTGGGCAAGGCCAGTCACAAGTCTTTGGGCTCTCATGTAATTATGCTGCTCATAAATACTGTTTTGAGTATTTGATGATACTTGGTGTTACAGCTTTCTCCCCTCAGAGCTCCAACAGTTCTCCTGCATCGCAGCAGTGATCACATGTTTGATGTAGGCTATTATCCCTCCTTCCCAGTCAGTGGTATTTCACACACACACACTCATTACTCTCAGTCAGGCACTGGCCTTTCTCTGCCTTAAGCCTTCCCATGCCAGTTCTGTCCCATTTATGAGTATTTATGATTTTTCTATAAGGGATGTCTCATTTATTATTAAACCTGCTAGCAAATAGCACAGTCCTTATTCTGCATTGCCAAAAAGAAAAAAAAAATTACATTTAAAAAAAGTTCATCAGTTGGCCACTTATCCCCAGAGCATCTCTGTCCTCTTCCACAGCAAGTAAGACCAGAAGGTCTCTCCTCCAGTCCTCAGGAAACATTTCCTGGAGTGTTTCCCAATTTTTTTTTTTTCTGTGTATCACCTCTGGAGAAGAAAAGCTATCCCTGAGGTCTTACAGCAGCACCAGCACATTTACGGGATAGCTCTTGCAAAACCTGTTCCCCTCGTCCCTATCCCACTTTTAACTCTAAGCAGAAGAGAACTCCCTCAGTTTTGCAGCTTCCTAAATTTGAGGCCCTTGAGTTATTTTTCTTCTGTCCCCCTTTTTAGACCAGAGCTTTATTTTTGGGATGATCCCTGCTGCACAGCCCTGGTGAGCTGCAGCACAGCTCAGCCCCACAGCTCCCTGCAAGCCCCCGACCCAGCCTCATTCCCCTGGAGACTAAACCCTTGCCTGCCTTTAATATAACACAGGATTCAGCCTTATTTACTGTGCCAGTCTGATTCCTCTTGCATCTCTGTTGGGGGTTAATCTCTCTTTTAACTCCTATCCGCTCTCTCTTTGTACAGCTTTAAATCCTCCTGTAAAAGCTTGAAATCTGAAGTGCTATGAAAGGACATCCCCGACCGTGCCCATACCCCTCCCTGAGTGTATTTGCTCATGTGCAGGGTTGTTGCTGCAATTTCTGCTCTTTTCCAGCACCAGCATTGCCCCCCACAGCAGAAAGGAGACGAGTGGTCACCTTAGGAAGCCCCAGTGGCACATGTCCCTCTGCAGGACATCTGCATTTCCCCTGTGGCTGCAGGGAGCAGGGATTTTGACAGTGCAGCGCAAAGCCTGGGTGCACTAACTTCCAATAAAAATGGAAAGCCACTGCTGAACAGAGTTACCTGTCTGCAGCTCAAGTGTTTGAGCACTTGGTGACAGAAACAGCGTGTGGGCACTGGGGCTGAAGGGAAGAGACACCCTATTTCCATACAACTTATAATTCAGGAATTACACAATAGAGGCTGAGCCTGCTTTGAACTGCAGACACCAGGGGTTATCTGGTACCCACTGAGCTGCAGTTCAGACAAGATATGCAAAAGCTGAACTCATCCATCAAATCACTTCTGCATTTCTTATTTCATTTCTTCTGCAAGAGCTATCAACAACACTGTGAGCAGATCCTTGTGCTGGGAAGGAGGAAACTCCAGTCTAACCAACAGGTCACCAGGACAATTACCTTCTCACTGGCTCTGCAAGGGTCAGGTAAGGTCTGCAGAGCCCTTCCATGCTCCTGGGAGAACATTACAATGTTCTGCAATTCAGATTTATCAATTGCATGTGAAACAGACCCAAGATACTTTTGCCTGGCGACTTGGAACAGCTTCGCAGGGACGCATCTGTGAAAGCATCAGCCTGATGGATGCCCCAGGGAATAAAGCCCATGGCACTTGACCCTCTCCATGCATTTCTCAGGAGGTTTTCACAAGTCCTTTAGTACGCAAGATCTTTGCCGTGGTCAGAGCTGAACATTGCATTTCCTTTGTGTTCGTTACCTGACGTGGGCTCTGCCGTGTCACCCCAGTTCAGGGGCCCACACAAGGGAGATGATGTTCCTACCACAGCGAGACCCAGAGCTGCTAAAAGGAAAACACTCAGAAGGGGTTGACAATACCTTCAATATTTGATTTACGGTTTGAGCAAAGATCACCTCTGCTGCCTGCTCCCTGCTTTTGAGACATGTTTGACGGCCTTTGGAGGGCCCATTCTTCTGCTCCACTGCCCACAGCACATGCCTCTCTCACCCAGTGCTGTGCAATTCTGTATGTTATTAAGTACAATGCATGATTTTTATTTCAATAAATAAATAAAAACTCACCCAAAAAACCCCCACAAAATAACTACAACAAAACCAAACCAAACCAAAAATCACTACAAAAAAACCCCACCAGACCCAAAAGCATTAAGAAACCTTATTTGGACTAGCAACTCCTGGCCTGTACCCAGAATGAACCCAACTGGTACAAAAGGAAGGGACGAGGCCAAAGACAGAAAAGTCACACAAATACATCCACTGCAGTGATTTTCCTACTAGACTCAGCCCAGCATCACGTCAAAACATGGTGACCACACTGACAAGTCAAGCTGGGAAGAATTAAAATAGAGCTGCAGACAAGAAGGGAAATATCTAACTAGAAATATACCTAAAGCTCCCAAAGGTGGGGAGGGGGAAGCCGGTGTTGCACTGTCACCGTCCAAACTTCCTCCATGAAGCCGGCAACAACTAGTGGGTCACATTCAGAGAGAGGGACAGGAGTCAGAGCATGAATCATGGAATCCCTAAGGCTGGGAAAGCCCTCCCAAGACCACGGAGCCCAGCCTGTCCCCATCCCTGCCGTGTCACCACCAGAGCTCTGAGCGCCACCTCCAGCCCTTCCTTGGACACCTCCAGGGATGGGGACTCCAACACCTCCCTGGGCAGCCCCTGCCAATCCCTGACCACCCTTTCCATGGGGAAATTCCTCCTTGTGTCCACCCTGAGCCTCCCCTGGCCCAGCCTGAGGCCGTTCCCTCTCCTCCTGTCCCTGTTCCCTGGGAGCAGAGCCCGACCCCCCCCGGCTGCCCCCTCCTGTCAGGGAGTTGTGCAGAGCCACAAGGTCCCCCCTGAGCCTCCTTTTCTCCAGGCTGAGCCCCTTTCCCAGCTCCCTCAGCCGCTCCTGGGGCTCCAGCCCCTTCCCCAGCTCCGTTCCCTTCCCTGGACACGCTCCAGCCCCTCAATGTCCTGAGGGGCCCAGAGCTGTCCCCAGCACTGGATGCGTGGGCTCAGCAGTGCCGGCACAGAGCAGTGTGAAACATGTGCTGCTCAGGTCAGGCTGCCTGCAGCAGAAATGCAGGTTTTCAAGAGGGAATTTCTGCCAGACTCCAGGCTCCTGCCCACAGCGATGACACACACGGAAATTAGAGCCGGGATGTGGGCACACAAGGGATCTTTTGTTCCTCTGCGGGAAAAGCAAGAACCAGCCAGGGCATCAGGCTGTGCTGGCTCTCCGTGTGACCATGGCACAGCTTCCAGACTGCTCCCAGGAGGGTGAACACCTTCTGCAGCCCCCAGCAGGGTAAAAGGCACCAACCCCACTGCACCTCGCCAGGACAGCACCCTGACCAGAGGAGGTGCCTGCAGTGCCCTGCAGGCAATCCGTGTCCCAAGGCACTCACTGCTTCCAGCCCCACAGCCACCGACAATCACTAAATGGTCCATCCTTCCACCACCCCAACACTTGACTCCACTGCCTCCAGCAGCAGTACTTGGAACAAATTAACTCCATGCTGCTCACTTTGTTTAAAACAACACTGTTTCAGCGAATCGAGTGTGTTTAGTCCCACACTGGGTATCTGGGGAGTTACTAAAGAGCTGATCACTGTAAAAATTAGAGGATGTCACATATGAATTTTAATCACTTGCCGTTTTTGTTTGGGTTTTTTTACAAGCTGTTTCACATGCAAATGCTGCAAAAACATCCTCTTTGTGAAAAGCTCATTTAAATGGAAGTTTTAATGCACGCTGAACCCACTGTGGGTGTTCAGGTGATTTGTGAACAATTTTGACTCAAAAAAGGGATCAGGTGTTGTTACACACCCTCCGCAGCCCCTTTGTAGAGCCCATCCACTGCTTTTTTTCCTTTTTTTTTTTTTAAATTGGCACTTTCTGATGACAGGACAAAAGCAAACACAGGATGCCACACAGTCACCTGTGAAGGTGCCTCCAGTCCCATCTGCTGGGCAGTGAGGAAGCGCAGGAGCACGTCACTAACACCTGCCCACATCTGCCTTACACCCTGCCCTGGCACCCTGTCTCCTCATGGCCATGGCACACCAGGAGCTCAGAGAAATAAAAATCTAATTACCTCCAATTTCTCTCATTTAACAAGGAGTCTTAGATTTTGTGCCCTTTTCCCTTGCCATCCACTAAATCTCATTCAACCTCCTCCACTGCACTTTCCTTCCCCCCGTGCTCTGGGCCACTAATGGAGATGAAATATTCAAAGACCCAGAAGACTGGCCAGACTGTTTTCCTGCTCTCAATCACTTTGCAAGGTTGACCTTCTGAGACAGCAGGCTTGAGTTTTATTCCCAATCTATAAGGATGCACCAGACACAGTCCAACTGTTTAAAAGCTGAACTGCAAAACAAGTGATGTTTTTGGACCAGTTTAGGTTTAACAAGCCATATCCCACCTCATCCCAACAGACTAAAGCTGAGCTGCAGACATGAGGCATCCCACAGAGTCAGCATTTCAGCTGAAAAAAGGGCAGAAAGAAGTCCTGTTCAATGCCCTTTATCTATCATCTAGGGGATATGCCCGCTCACACGCTGCTCCAACAGCTCCACCACTCTCCTTGGAGCACCATGGAGGGAAAAGAGCGGAGCAAACTGCAGAGGGCACAACACCCACCCAAGAGCTCTCAGATTTAAAACTCAGTGTGCTGCACTTTGAGGCACATTTCAAATTACCAGGTAGATTCCTATAATCCATGTCCCAATCTCCTCTCAGCCCCGTCTGAAACCCTCCTTTGTACCCAAGCCTGCAATTACCATAATAACAGCCCAAAACAGAGAGCGCCAGAGGAGCACTGAGCAGCGAGCACCTTGCTTAAGAGCTCTGAAGGTGGTTATTTTCCTGTCCCCTAGAAAACAGAGCAGTCTGAACCACCCAGAGACAGCAGGTATCAATTACAAGTTGCTGTCAAAAGTAGCTTTATTCTGATAAGGACAAAAGCAGAGACAAGCATTGTTGGCTAGAGCTGTCTGTTAGCCCACTGCTTGCAAAATTACTCAGGGATGTGGGAGAACAGTGTGTCTTCCCTAGCACAAACTTCAGCAGAAAACCGAGTTGCTGCCTTGTATTTCAGACACTTGCCCAGGAAAACCCACGGGTCCTGTCCCCACTGGTCAGCAAAACCCTGGTATCTTCTAAAAAGAACCATGCAGCTTGCTGCTCAGTCTGGAGTCACACAAGGACAAAATCCCAAGCCTTCCTCTTTCTACAGGCAGCTCCCCAAATTCCTGAACTCTTCTCAAAGCAGTTTTGCCCAAAGCACAAGCACTTGCAGGAGTGAACTGCGGACTGGGCTCAGTTTGGGTACAATCCATCCGATCTCTGGCCACAGCAGTGCTCTTCCAGATGCATTTCTGGACTGAACTCTGGCTCATTTCTGATTAGAAATGCATCCTAACTCACCACGGAAACCCAGACACAGCAGAAAGCAGGTTGCAACCCTTGGAAAATGGTTCGGTGCTTACTCTTGCTATTGGAAGCCAGGGCTGTACAAAAATCTCAGCCAACCCACAAGCAAACATAAACACACTGTGTGAGTCCTGACACCTGTAATAAAATGATCCCTGGTACAACAATTTTCAGTTTCCTCTCCAATTCTCTTTTGGATCGTGACTTATTTGTTAAGAACAAAATCCTACATCTGTCCCCAGCAACACAACAAGCACTGAAATAAATAAACTCTCACCATATCCATCTGGTGAAGACACTGCTTTGAGGGATCCATAAATATCTCCAAGTATCTGCCAGTCACCTCTTAACTCAAAATCACGGTGTCTCCATAAAACAACAACTAACATTAGCTTCTGGGTTTAGTCTGATTATCTCACCAAATTATCTGAAATGTGGTTTCCTTCAAGCTACTAAACGTTGACACTTGCAGAGTGGTTTGAATTTCTTCCAGGAAACTTATCCAAGCAGCAGCAAGGGAGGGATCCCCCGCCAAAGCCCTGAGTTCCTGAGGACCACAGGGGTCCCCATCAGCCCAGCAGTCTGGGTGCAATATGGGGGTGAAGTCATTAAGCAAAATTAATTAGAAATACCCGACCTCCAGCACACTCTCTTTCACGACTTTGTTTCCACTGAGTATCTGGATTATTTAATGGCATCTTTGCCCACTTTTGACCCAAACCCCAATGGCTGGGCCCCCACTGACCTGGCCATCTGCTTGTAGGCTTCCTCAGCCACGGCGAAGATGTGGGGGTCCATGTCCCCCATGTTCTGGCCGCTGTAGGCATAGATGACATCCTGCTCGTAGATTGGCAGCTGCTCATAGGGGTTGATGGCCACCAGCACGATACCTTGGGGCAGACAGACAGGCAGGCACGTCACAAACCAAGCAGGGGGTTGATAGTTCAGGTTTTTCAGGGCTTGTGTTAGTTGCTTCAGTAAGATTTTTAAAATACGATGATTGAAAGTTAACAGAAGAAGGTGAGCAGTGAAAGGGGAAGGGCTCGTAATTCTTATCTCAGCACCTCCTTCAAAGGCCTGTGCTTTGACAGCACGGCAGTAAGCCCTGTACAGCTACAGAGGAGAAGCACAAAACTGGTGAGAAGAGCAAAAATATATAATAATCTCCATTGTGTGAAGACAGACTTTGCAGGAGGGGTGAGGAGAGATCAACACAGCCTGAGCCAGCACTACAGAAAAGCAATTCCTGTGCAACCAAAGCTCTGCTAGACCCAAACAAACACCCCGGGTTTTCCCCTGGCTGGAGTTGCAAGTAAAAGCTCCTAACAAAGAACGTACCCAAATCAAACTGAAATACATAAATCACAGGAAAGGAATGCCAGAGCCTGCTCTGAGGCTTTAATGTCTGTCTCCTCTCCAGCTCTGGGCACGCCGGAGGAGGCAGTGAGCTGGGAGCTAATGAGAGGCCAAGCCACGCACGGTGCTGCTCCCCGTGTGCTCCAGGGAGCTGCTCTGCGCCCAGGTGCTGACAAAGCCGCACCTCAGAGGAGTTTCAGGTCGGGCAGGTCTCAGCTGTCCCTGCAAGGAGCTCCAGGAGCACCTGGCCAGGTGTTGTGCTCCCAGCCAGCCAGTTCAGGGCTCGGGCACCCTCCAATTACAGGAGCACAGCAATTCTCAGCTTGTAGCAAACACCAGGAGTGCAACTTGCAACAAAAGGCAAAGGTCAGTGACTGTCACATCACCTGCCCCTGCAGGACATTGACCCAGCTGCTTCAGCCCCTGAGCCCTGCTTCTGCCTGCTGGCTTCCCAGTTCTGCTCCGGTCACCCGCTGGTTTTCCCTGACTCACCAAAACCACGATGCAAACCCAGCTGAAGGGCTGCCCTCCCTTCAGACAAGCACCTTCCTGCTCTTCCCAACCACTTCATAACCAAAGCACGAGGTGTGCTGCACCCAGGCAGAGCTTTGTAGCTAAACCCGCACAGCCCAAACCCCTGTATCTCCATTAATGCTGCGCTCCAGATGGTCACGAACCTTCACGAGAAGCTGCATTCATGAAACCTCATTGATTTTGGGTGACAGCAGGCCTGCAGGTGACTGAAGGCACACGTGCAGCTGCAAAAGGCTGCAAGTTATGCCAGTAGTTCAACACTACACATCATTAAATATTGAAAGTTAACATCACAGAGGCTATGTATTTCCAGGGTACTGTTTTAAAAAGTCATCTCCTCCTGCCAAGCATTTCCTCAACAACCGTAAACTGCAACACTAAATCACAGCGGTACATACCAGCCTTAACAGGACACAGGGAATGGCTTCCCACTGCCAGAGGGCAGGGATGGATGGGATATTGGGAAGGAATTCCTGGCTGTGAGGGGGGGGAGGCCCTGGCACAGGGTGCCCAGAGAAGCTGCGCCTGCCGCATCCCTGGAAATGTCCAAGGCCTGGTTGGACACGGCTTGGAACCACTGGGATAGTGGAACATGTCCCTGCCCATGGCAGGGGGTTGGAACAAGATGATCCTTAAAACCCTTCCAACCCAAACAAGTCTTGGATTCTATGAATTGCCTTCTTTCCTTTCTTCTTAACTTTTTAAGTTGCAACTTGTTGCTGTCCATTCACAGATGACTGCTGTCCTAAATGGCTTTGGCAAAGGACGCTCCCCAAAAAATCACAAACCCAAGTTCACACCTGCCCTCCTCCTGCTCTGAATTCAGGAGTTAGATGATTCCCAAAGCCATGAAGAAAAGGAAGGAAATTGAAGTGCTGAGAGGTTTTTTGTAATTTTTCTGGAGGAAAACCTGCTGTGGACATTCCTCAGCAGGATCAGCCTGGCGTGCTGTTCACTGGTTTGCTACGTCCTACTTTTTCCCCGCGGGGGCTGCCAAGCACAGGCAAGGCTGGCCTCAAACCCATCTGACAAGATGGTCCCACTAAGAGCAGGTGGACCATGAGCTCAGCAAGTTCACCATGAGCTCAGCCCCCAAAAACCACCTCTGGTTTTACATCCTGTTGACACACACTCGTGCCTCCCACCCACCCCAAACCCACAGCCCCCGGCCTTCCCTCACGCTGCAGCCTCTGTCTTATGGTCTCAAGGGGTTTCTCTGTGGCCCCACAACCTTCCAGGAACTGAACATGTGATCTGGACACTCACCACAGTAGGTGTAGATGTGGTTGGACTCGAGGAACCTGACTTTGAGGTTGTGCAGGACCGCAGGCTCATGCAGGTAGCTCAGGGCTGTCAGGTCGTTCTGCCCCACCAGGATGTCCGGATTGCGCAGGAAGGGCAGCTCATTCCCTTGGAGGTCGATGGGATATTCGTAGAGCTGAAGAGACACACACGAGGAACACAGGAACACACAGACATCAGCTCCTTTAGTGGCTTGTAGCTTTTCCAAGCATAACTCCTGCTACTGCGAAACACTTACACACCCTGCCCTACATTAAATTAAAAACCCCTCGGTGATAAATGCCATAGGGACTTGGATGACAGACTGCCAGGTGACAGGTCACCCCTCTGGTAATGGCTCTGAGCTGACCATCACAAGGTCGTGGTGGACACTGATGGTTCACAAGCACCAACCTGGGCACACCCGAGTTGTCTTCAGGCCAACCTTGGGACAAACAGCCTTTAGCCAGCTCTGAGCAGTGACAGGCACCATACAGAAACCCACAGCTTCATCCGATCTAAGCATCTCCGTGCGCTTGGAAAAGCGGCCTCATTCCCAACTAGACCACGTTCTTACCATCAGAGCGATTTCTCAGCTCATTTTTAATTCAAGTTACTTTTGTACCCAAAACCTGACACCCCTTGAGGCAGAGAGCACACAGGGAAGCACGGAGCCCCTGCTGCCAAAGCGTCTGAGGAGCCAGGTTATGCTGCTGAAGTTGGCATATGGGCAGCCTTATGCTATTTTTTGACTCGTCCCCAAATGAGCAACAGAGCCATCAACTAAAGAAAAACTGTAATTTTTTTTCTTTACAGAGGAGGGAAAAAAAACTGCCAGTGATGCTGCTTCGCACAGGGTGCCTCAGAAAGGAGGCCTGATGCTCAGCTCCCATCAGAAGGGAGGAATCCCAGTTTCCAGTCAAAACCTCTGCCCCTGGATCACTGCCTGTGCAAACGGCACAAGGAAAGCTGACCCAAGTGCATGAGGACAGGCTCCCTCAGCATGTCTGACAACCTCAGGCTGGTTTTATCCTCCAATTCCACATTGTCAATGCCAATTTTCAAGAGTTTGCACTCAGTCTCACATCTTAATGGCAAACACACCAGGGATGCCTTGCGATATTTAAAAGTCAGCTCTTCATTCGGAGGGAGTACTCCTGCATACAGAGCAGAGCCAGAAACCACAAAACCCATGAAAATTCACTTAAAGCACAAGGACAAAAGGAAGCACTGAACAGCTGGGTAATGCATGTTGGCTGTCAGGAACAAAAGGCTTTCCACAGCTTTGAATCCCCCGAAGATATGTGAGCTGGGTATCTCCAACCTGATGCACACAAGTGCAGCTCCCCTTTGCTAGAGCTTTCCAGTCCAACATGACACGGATCCAGGCAGGACTTCACACAGAAAAGCATCAAACGGTGCTCACAGAGACCTTGGGTCTCTTGCACAACCCCAAAATAAGATGTTCCATGTTTCACCATGACAGCGACATGCTTATTAAGCTACTGCCTACAACACCTGGTAATCCTTTCATCTCCTTGTACTTTAATGTTGCTGATCCTGAACTCAACTGCACAAAAAGATCAAGCCTTGCAGGACTCCTTAGCCCCCTTAGTTTCCGGGGAAATATCCAGATTAAAGAAGAAAAAAATAATTCCCGCCCAAGTACTAAAACTGCTGGAGATCTCAGCGAGGAAAGGAGGGTGGGGGTTGCAGCACTCAGCAGCAGGCGCAGATGTACTTTGGCAGCCTGAGCACAGGTGGAAGAAAGGAGCTGCTGTGGATGAGATGGGCACCCAGGCACCCATCAGTGTCCAGCCCTGGGCTCCAACAGCACAAGGACCTGGAGCTGCTGCAGCCAGTCCAGAGGAGGCCACGGAGATGCTGCCAGGGCTGGAACCCCTCTGCTCTGGAGCCAGCCTGGGACAGCTGCGGGTGCTCACCTGCACAAGAGAAGGCTCCAGGGAGAGCTCAGAGCCCCTGGCAGGGCCTGAAGGGGCTCCAGGAGAGCTGCAGAGGGACTGGGAACAAGGCCTGGAGGGACAGGACAAGGGGGAATTACCTTAAGCTGAAGGACAGTAGGTTTAGGTCAGATACGAGGAATAAATTCTTTGCTACAATGGTGGTGAGGCCCTGGCACAGGGTGCCCAGAGCAGCTGTGGCTGCCCCTGGATCCCTGGCAGTGTCCAAGGCCAGGCTGGACGGGGCTTAGAGCAGCCTGGGACAGTGGAACGTGTCCCTGCCCATGGCAGGGGGTGGAACTGGATGAACTTTAAAGTCCTTCCAACCCCAACCATCCCACGATAAGAAGATGATTCTATGCCTGCTGCTTCCAAGGGACTGCGGGGTGGCATCTGTGCATCTCCTCACCCAGATTTATCACTGTGGAAGGTAAAAAGGCATCAAGCTTCCCCCATCCTTTATCCTCCCCAGCAAGCTGCCCTACGCTGGAAGAGCAAACTGGGCAGGACAACAAAAAGCAGCTGAGGCTGAGCCAGGAAGAAGCAACAGCACCAAGCACTGGGTGCAGATCCCAACACCAACAACGTTCTGTGCAAACCTGGCACACTCACACACTGCCAACAGCCCGTGCTTGCGCTGCTCTGAGAGAAAACTTGCTTTGGTTAACTGCCTAATCAACCACAGCTCATTCCTGTTCTCCATCTTCCCATCAGGCAATATGGTGATAATGGTCCCCACAGGGTGGAAATGGCTGGCTCGGAGCGGGTGGGAATTACTCGCCCTGCTCGGAACATGTGGATTTGTAGTGGGTGGTCTCTACTAACTCTTCTAAGCAATGGAGCAGATCACCCTCTAGACAGCTCAGGAAACCCCACCTGCCCGATGAAGAAAGGTGGTTTAGGTGAAATTCTTCATGAAAAATGTATTTATTCTTCCTGCTGCACCAGGCAGCTCATGATGGGTACACAGCACGGCTGCTCCCTTCCCATAAACCGAGTTCGCAGCTGATGCAAATGCCATGGTTAACTTCATCTGCAATTCCCTGCTGTCACCCAGCATCCCACTCCACAAGGTTTTTGTGTGGAACAGAGAGCAGCTGCTCCTCCCCAGCCTCTGTCCTGCTCTGGGGATGATTTATTGCTGGCTGCACACGCAGCCAGGGTGTTTATGCATTTGGAACCAGCCCTCGCTAGAAAACATCTACACTTAAATGAGTTTTGTGTTCTTCTCTTTTAAAAGCTTTTCTTATTTAAAAATAAAGCGGAGAAAAAAGGGGTTTACGTAAGATTATGCTCAGAGAGAAAAACTAAGCCATGAGAAAGCTGTTGCACAGCAGTCACCTCTGAGCCGTGTGTGGGTTTTCCATCGGTACCCGAGGTTGAGTAGATGCCACCAGCCGTGCTCTCCACAATTTGTTCAGCAGCAAAACGCACAAACTGGCATTTCTAACACACTGACGCTATTAAAAAAAATACATCCTGATATTACAGACTATTACAAGTTTTCCAGGAGATGAAAAGAAATGATGGAGGTCAAGGGCTTTTCTCGCAACCTATTGTAACACAAGCATCTAGGGAGGGAGCAGGCAGGAAAAAGCTGGAAGTGTTAAGGCAATAAAACACATTTTAAACCACTTCACAGAAACTATGAGATGGTTCAGGCTTCTTCACACATTAATTCGAAGCTTTAAATTACTAACAAGAATAACAACGTTCAAAAGCTTACAGTTTCATCTTCCAGTTTCAGCTGGAGGCTTTTATCTCCCTCTTTGTAATCCTTGATAATTTCTGCCGATCTCCAGACTTCATCAGGGTCAGGAATCCAAACCCTAGTGTACTGGAGAGGTGAAAAAGAAAACAAAGAAAAAGTTTAAACATGACGAAACCTCAGGAAATTAAATGAGAAATAAATTAATTCCCCATTAATACAGTCTCACACTCATCATAAAGTCAATGCAGCTAAACCATTTATTTTAGTAAGAGAAAAAATAAATCCAGTTTTATTTCTTGGGGTAAATTACAGACCAGCAGTCTAATTTTTCAGTCTAATTTTCTCCTGGACAAGGTGTACACTGGCTTGTTACCAATCTAACAAAGCAGGGTAAAGCCTCAAGGTAAACGTGGAATTTAATTTCCCTGGGAAAAAAACAGCCTTCCAGAAGGCTTTTATGAAAAAACACAATTCACCCCCCGCAGATTCTACACCAAAGCGTGTTTACTTTGCTCAAAACAAGGCAGTTTGTTCCCCACAGAGCAAGCCCTGACCCAAACTCACGGACCGAGGCAGGCAAACGACGACACCGAAGCCAGCTCCTTCAGCTGGAGGTGAACACACAAACAGGCTCCAGGAACACGCTCAGATTTAAATGAACTACTGAACTAGGTGAAATTTAACCTTTTCTGCATCTACAAAGTTAGGCCCGCCACGGGGGAATCCCCAAGGCAGACCCGTGCAGCCCAGCCCAAGCGCCCATGAGGGCTTTGGCTGCTGGACCCACGAAGCCAGGCTGGTGCTGGACTCATCCAGCCTACACAGAGCCAACAGGAACCCCTCAGTAACCACTGATTTATTGGCATTTTGGGGCATCTCTCTCCTCTCTTCTTCCTGTTGACTGCTAAGAGCTTTATAACCTTACTTGTACTCTAAACGCGAGGGGCTGGGGGAAATCCCAGCAAATCCACCCGACAGCAGCACCAGAGCCCCAAAGGCATTTTAGGACTTCATTTGAAACCAAACCCCAGCACCCAACATCCAAGTAACATTTTTTAGCAACCAATGAGTTAAAGCAGCAGCAGCAGCAGCCACCACCTGACAGGCCACTCTGCAGCTGAAAAGCAATAGATTTTTATACATTATCACAAGTAATTATTTTTAGAGCTGCTCAATAGCCGCAGCAGCAGGAACCTTTAGATGTTAATGGAGCCCCACAATTGTATTCCCAGAACAACAGTTTTACCAGGGAGTTGGGGAAAAGATGTGAAAACTCGAATTTTCTCAGCACACCAGCTGTAGCACCCCATGAGCTTTCAGTGCTCTCTCCCTGCCATGAAGAGGGAGGCTGAAGTGGGGAAGGGGCTGGTTGGGACCCTGACCAGCCCCGCCACTATGGATTCATCCAGTCACAGCTCTCTGCTGGCAAAAAGCAAGATTCAGACATGCTCTAGAAGTGCCCAAAATAGCCAAGGATCAGGATGTACCGGGCTCAGGGCAGCTTCAAACACAAGGTGTTGCTGGTCTTGGCAACCTTGCAAATTTTCCACCTGCACATGGGACTGGACTGAGCCTTGGACCTGCCTGGACAGGCAGCTGCAGACAGGGACACACTGACCCCAGAGCAACCCGAAATGGGGTACTCGGGAACGTTCTGCAGGTGAAATTTGGGTACAGCTCCATCAGCAGCAAGAGGGCACATGGGCCACTCTCAGCAATTCATCACCAACCACGGCCAGGAGCCACCCAGGTGTGACAGGAGGCTCTGAGGGTGACAGCTCTCAGCACCCACTGCCCACAGCCTGGTGGTGGGAGACTCCATATCCCACCAGCCACCCTGACCACAACACTACGTAGTTTTAATAAGAATAATAAAACTGATTTTCCCAGACTTTGTGCACACACACGCACAAGGTGCCACGCAGGACAGAACGCAGCAGGACAGAGGTGTCTGCAAGGCCCCAGGAGCCCTGGGGACAACCCTGGCTGGCAGGTCCCAAATGTGATCAAGCACTCCCCACACCGAGTGCCTCCCGTCGTGCTGCAGAGCCAGGGGCTGTCGGCACAGGCTGCTGTGAATGCACTTCCCCAAGCATCCCTAATGCTGCCCTCTCGTGCGTGCACACACACACACATCCAGGAAGGGGGAACACCATTCATTCTGCCGTGCTTCTCCACCGTCCTCCCCTCCCCACTGTGCTCCTGCAAGTGCTCAGCTCTCCAGGCAGGGCAGGCTGCTACACAAACCCCCATCCAAGCCCTCCCTCTCAGCCATAAATCCCAGATATGTCAACCACACAGCGCTGGAATAAAAGCACTTTGTCACTGGTACATCTTTACAAGGCCGGCTTTAACTGGAACCTGACGAGGCTTGGGGGCAGCCCTTGGTGGGGTCACGCTGGGCTCACCACCCACCCTCACCTCTCCTGCAACCCCTGCCTCCGACCTCTGCAACCTGCTCCCCTCAAAGCAGCCTCACACCCCCTCTGTTTGACAAATGAACCCACACGGGTGAGAGTCACCGTGTCACCAAAACCAGGGCGCTGGCAGTGCCCACCCAGGCATGGGGGGAGCATCCCCGTGAGCTGCTGCTTCCCATAATCACACCTCCAGCACCATTCTACCCCTCCACAAGCCTTGTCCAGGCTTCCTGAGAGCTTTAAAAGCCTCTTGATCTTCTGGAGGAGCTTGCTATAAGGGAGAGGGCACACGGGTCCATCCCAAAGCACTGGGAATGAAGGATTAACTTGACTTTGGGCTCCGGGGACACAACCCTGGGCCAACCACTCAACCTCCACACACTCCAGCGTTTCCATACATTCTTTTTTGTTTTCTTCTTGTAAAGAAAAACATTCCTTCAGTCCTCGAGGATGCCTTTAAACAATATGCTAAAATTAACTAGAAATAGCTCCCCATGCTCAGCCTCTAAAAAAACATAAATAAACAAAAAAACTCCATGGTTTACTTTGTGATTTTTTTTAACCAGATCACCAATAAAACTAAAGCCATGCAGTGCTCTCACAGCTTCTTGCATTATTCCACCCAGCTTAAGCAGAAGCTTAATAAATTCAATCCCCACCTCCTGATTTGATTTAGATTTTAGCAGGCTGCCGCTGCGGATGCAGATTAAAACCAACATTAAATTAGAAGAGGCACGTCTTGTTTTACTGTTTCAAAGCCCTCAGCGCTGGCCAAAGGCACTCCCAGCAAGCTCTGGGCAATGTGCTCCATCACAGCGAGAAGAGATGCAGGTCTGCAGGCAAAGAGTTACAACTCCGTGGACAGAGCATCATTTTCATTACATTAAGAAAATTGTATAATCTTCCATTAAGCAAGAAACATTAAAAACCAGCAATCTGAGTTTCGTCTGGGCCCTTTGGCAGTTGCAAGTCTTCATGGCAAGCTGGACATCAGCAAATCCATCTTTATTATTACTGGTTTTTAATCCCCTGAGTTATTTCAGGAATGCCAATACTCACAGCTGACCCCAGGAAGTTTTCATTGCTCCTGGGTCAAGGGCTTTTTTCCAGGGGCATCCTTCCAACAAACTGCAGATAGAGGGAGGACACAGCAGAAAACTCTGGCAATAAAATAGCAAGAACCACCTCACCATCACCTAACAGAGGTAAGGATTTAGTATCTCATGACTTATGTTCTTCCAGACAGGTTAAGAAAATCTTACGAAAGGGCTTTAGTTGAAAACAGAATAGGGATTTTTTTAAAAAATCAAGGGTGAACACACAAACGTTCACTAGAACAAGGTGGAAATTGGGACAAATCTCTGCATATTTTTCTCTGTAAAGCAAGCACACTTCCACTTTTCTCCCTTTTCAGAGGGCTTATTGCTGACCTCATTCTGTATTGTTCAGTGGTCCAGTATTGCTGGACGCTTTTCAAGAGGAAAAAAATGCACACAAAAGAAAAACCAACGAGTGTCAGCCCGAGAATATTTATATTTACACGTACAGCATGTGAATGGTTAAGCAGCTCACACTGAAACAGACCATCCTCCAGCTCTCACTCACAAGCTATCTATTACTAAAATTGAAGTTCTCCCAAACTGTGCTCTTCTCGAGTGAAAGTACAAGCTGTACTTAGAATTAAAAGTGGTCATATCACACACTCTGGGTGTCATTTTTCTCTTCCCTATTTTCCTTTTTAAACTAGTATTGAAGATCACTCCACAGAGACAATTTAAAGAGGCTCTTGCAGAAATTAAAAAAAAACAAACAGAGACTTTACTTGCAGCCCCTGTATGGATGCCCACAGCCTCTCTCTCAGCCTCTGTGCTAAATCAAACAAACTTCTCTTCATTAGTTTTCATTAACACAGCCCTGGGCTGCACTGGGGGCACCAGCACAGGTGGTTTGGCCCACGCATTGCCATTGTGCCCAAAGCAGCAGGGTCCCTCATTTCCCACGAGTCACAGGTGGTTACTGAAGGAGTCCCTTTGCTGTGGTAAATGTGTCTGTGCAAACCAACCGCGCCGTGGGTGCCGGGCAGAGCCACTGGATGTGTGCTGGCAGGAGGGGGACACGGAAAGGGACCGGCTCCATGGCTCTCCTGGGTGCCCTGCAGCCTTAAAGTTCCCTTCTGCCCCACTTGGCAGTGACTCAGGAGAAAAATCGGCTTGGCCCATGACGCAGCAAGGCACAGGCGAGGGGCTCTGGCAGCAGGGCAAAATATCTCCATTAAGGGATGTGTGGATCATTACCTTTTTTATTATTATTTACAATCCTGAACATCGAGGCAGATGGCAAACCATAATCCCCCCCTTCCCATACTCTGAATCAGATTTTCATCCCAGGAGCAATTTCTCCCCTGCCTGACAGACAAGCAAAGCCCATATTTAGGTCAGGGCTCCCCAAGCTGTGCCGTGACTCCGGGACCTGCTGACCCCTGTGTCTCACCCTGGTCTGGCTTCTCTGCCTGCTGCCGGGTACCACCAGCTGGCAAACCCTCACAAGGAACAGGAGACGGTGGCAGAGGGTGTCCCTGCTTGGCGCAGGGCTGGCAGGCACGTCCCAGAGTGGCACATCTCTCCCCTGCCCAGTGCTGGTACCCAATGCTGGAGGGAAAAAACACGACCCCAGCATCTCCAGCATGAGCCCAGAGGGCATCCACTCACAACAGGGATCTCTAATAGCAAAAGACCGACTTCTTCCTCACCCTAAAACCCCACAAACACTGAAAGGAGAGCTTATGACTGGCAAATCAACATTTCAACTCCAAGTGGGGGACAACACACTACAGCAGCATCCTGCTCTAGGGATCAGGAAAAAAAAATAGTGTTTTACTTCTTAAAAAGCACAAAAACATCATTTTGAGCTACAGAATGCAAGTGTTAACCTGCTGAGGGTGTTAAATGTAAAGACAGTGGCACGCTGCAGGAGTGTCTCTAATTCCTCAACAACAGACCGAGCAAATTGAGTGTTTCCCAGGGCTGATAAAAACATGCAAAACCAAACAGCAGAGCCAAGGAGGATGGGCATTATCTACACCATCCCTCATATTCCCTACCATCCTCGTGCTAGGATGGACACTGGACAAACACACAGCTGCACACACCAGATGCCTTTAATGCAGGGCTCCTAAATTTTGGGGAGCATCTCTCCATCCCCAAACACTGCAGGGGCCCCTGAATTTGAGCAAACCACATGCTTCACTGATGCCTTCGAGGCATGGGGATATTCTCCTCTCCCCCTGAAGAGCTGTCACGCTGATAGATGGCTCCAAGACTCCCACCAGCACCAGATCTGCTCTATCTCTCCTTGCGGGATTTTATTCCCCTGCCCAAATTAACTCCGATGATGATTTGCATGAAGTGTCACAGCAGCTGAGCAGTGCTTGGACAAGCAGCATCTGCAGCATTTATCCACTGGCTCGTTAGAAGCATTTCTAACGAAGGGGCATTTAAAAGGCTTCAGTTCATCACTGCACCAACCTCATGTCACCGAAGGCAGACAGAAAACTGGCACCGAGCACAGGGGGGCTGCAGGCGAGCCCTGACACCGGGATAGCAACACTGGGGGTACCCTTGAAGGCTTTACTTTAATTAAGTGTGATTTTCAGGACGATTTCCAAGAGTAATCAATAGTCTTACATGTAACTAACAGCCAACTCGTGTATTCCCAACATCTCCCCCGCCACTTCTTCTGTGGCATCTCGGCGTCGCTCGTTACTGCAGGTTTAATTAAGAGTGACAAGTTCAGCGTCAAGGTCTTGAGTGCACACACAGCCCTGCTCTCAAAATTCCTCCCTGCAAAATTCCTCTTCCAGTAAGTCATCGGATGCTGCAAAAGCAGGTGAAGCCCCAGGTGCTTCGGGACAGTGCAAATAAACAATTTAATCTGGGGTAAAAAAGGCAGTCCCTCCCCGGCTCGGGAGCGATGGCCTCGTGGGCTGCGAGACCAGGATTTGCTCTGGGCAGTGGAACAACTTCTATTTTCACTTTGCTTCTCTACCCTTTAAAAAGCAAGGAAACCAAAGTCAGGGTCAGCAAGCCTCCACGCACAGGGGATGTGCGCTGTCACCTGCACCGCCCTGACAAACACCTCAGAGCAGCCTGAGATGTCCCGGGCACAGCGGGGCCGGGTTAACGGGAGCTGGCAGCACTCGGGGTCTCTCTGCAGCCCTCCGCAGCCTGCGATCAGGCTGAGCACAGCAGCCCTTGGCGCTGGGTGGCTCTGAAGCAGCGCTGCCGAGGCTGGGAGCTGGCAGCAGGGCTGGGCCAGGGTGCAGCAGCAGCCTGGTGAAACACGGCGTGCAAGGCAGGGCTCTTCCCTCTGCAGGGCTGAGCCTGGAGTTCAAGCATGTGCTCCACGGCAGAATTAACCAAAGCCCTTCAAAACTCAGTGTTCCCCAGGATTAGAGCAGCACCAAGAGATGCCAGCACCCAGTGTGCTGCTGCGAGCCCCCTCACCAGCCCCTGGGGTCCGTGGAGCAGGGGATCACTCTCCCCCAGAAAGCACCAAGCTCCTCTTCTGTCAGGCCTGGCTCAGCCCTGCAGATGCTCCCCATCTGCTCCACAAGATGCACACCATCACCACCCATCCCCTGCCCTGCAAGCCCCCGAAATCTCTGCAGAGTCCCTGGGAAGTACAAAAAGTCTGGTGATAAAGCTAACACAGGCATCTTGACTCGACTTGTGGATCTCCCTGGAAGAGGAGATCCCCAGCACCACCCAGCCAAATCAGCTCCTCCAAGACTCCTCACCTCTCCCTGCAAGTCATTGATTAAAAAATTTTCACATTGCACAGGATCATGAAAAATTCCTTGACCCAGTGTCTGAGGGGAATCAGGAGGAGCCTTTCACACCCAGCTCAGCCATGCAGCCAATTGTTTTATTATAGTAAGGGTCATTGGGGTTTTACAGACCCGGATTTTGGCCTTTTTTAACTAAAAACTCCATGCAGGGGCCAAGTGTCCCCATAGCACGACTTTCACCAAACAGCCTGTCATACTGCAAGAGTGAAATCCTTCCAGGCTACTTTCTGCAAATCCCTGTTGATTGGCATTAATTACCCTTCTCTCATGTAATTCTCAATTAATCAAAACCTTGAGCAGTGCTGTGCTGTAACCTTGCCTTCGTTGTCCCCTTTTCTATCCGAACTTCATGTGAGCATCTTGGTGAACAAAAGCTGGATCCAAAACATGCTCAATATACACCATTTACAGCTGATTGTTAATGAATAGTTAAAAAACAACCTTTGGGTTTAATTAAATAGTCAAAAATGGCCTTTCACCCTGGGGTTTTCAGAGTCCTCTATCTATAACACAGCCCTGTGATGCTTTAGGGAAATTCACAAGCACATTCACTTCCCAGGGCGACAGCCACCCCCCACTACATGATTTTAGATTAAACTGGTCCTGGGAGGAGCCTGGCTCTGTGGTGCAGGGATGCAGCCAGGGGACACCAGGGCTTTCAGCTGGAAATGTTTAAAGCAGTGGCTGCTCCTTGGCTGTAACTGCGGTGACACCAGTGGCATTCAGGGTGCCACCAGCATCTCTCAAAATCCAGGGTACCACAGCACACCCCCCACCACTCCTGAGCTCTGCCATCGTCCCCACTGGGCACCACTGTGCCCAGACAGCACCAAAATCCACCTTTAATTGCAGTGCAACCTCTCCGCCAGACTGGACTGTTAACCTTACTCAAAAGAAGTAATTGGATTAATCAGCCTGCAGTTAGCCCTCACATCTCCAGAACTTGTGCATTAAAACCCGTCTTGGAATATCACTCAGGCACACTTAATTCAAAGGGGTTTGACTTAAAGTTACAGGACATTTTTTCAGCGTTTTCCAGCGAGAGGGTTATGCTGGAAAGGCCCCCAGGGTCATGTCTGCATCCTTTTCACTGCCAAGCAACTGAAGGAAAACAAATTGATTACCAAGGATTTAAATGAGCAATGTTTTACCAGTGGTAATTAAAAAATTCCAGCAATAAGGTCTGTTAGCAAGGAGACATTAGACACCTGCAGAATGACAATGGTGATCAAGACACAAAGCTGGAATAAATATCTTCAATTAAAACGACTGAAGCAGTGAACAAACACTCAGACACTCCCAGCTGCTGCGGAATGGGAGGGCAGAGAAAATGTCTCCTGGAGGGAACCACTGCTCCTTCATATTCATACAATGATAGAATAGTTTGGGTTGGAAGGGGCCTCAGAGCCCATCCAGTGCCACCCCCTGCCATGGGCAGGGACACCTCCACTGTCCCAGGCTGCTCCAAGCCCCAATGTCCAGCCTGGCCTTGGGCACTGCCAGGGATCCAGGGGCAGCCACAGCTGCTCTGGGCGCCCTGTGCCAGGGCCTCACCGCCCTCACAGGGAAAAACTTCTTCCTAAATTTCTTTCATCTCATTGCAGCAATTTCCAGGTACTTGGGAATGTGATTTGTACTGGCCCTGCTGCTCCGAAGATGTCCACACACCAGACCTCAGATGAGCACTCAACATCACGAGTTACTCCATGTTAATGGACACACTTTGTCTCTTCTCTCCAGTAACAAAAATCAGCAAGGTTTTGCAATTGCTGAACTAACACTGGTTCAAACCACACGTCCAAGGAAATTCAAACAAAAGGAGGTTTTCTTTTTAATATATAAAATACAAGGCACAACATGGCTGGACAGTCTGCTATGTTTTCCTTCTCATTCCCTCACAATTTTAGCTGTCCAGCTGGAATACGGAGAGTTTGGCTCTCCAGATCTTCCAGCACTAATATCCTGCAGCCTCTTTTTTACACCACACAGCAACTCCATGGAAAAGCATCCTCTAAATCCCATACTCAATCTCCTCCAACAAATGTAGGGCAGACAAAAGCTTAAACGAGGAAGGATGCAGGAAAGAATATCTCCACCAACCCCTGAATTTTGAATCTCAGAAGGTGATTTGGGAGGGGATGCCTTTAGCAAAGCAGCATCTGAGTTCTGCAGGAACGGCTCAGGGAAAGGGAGCAACATGCAGAAGACTGCCCAAGTGGGAAAATGGTTGCAAGAAGTGCACCTGCACCCACTTTAAAAAAACAAAACAAAACAAAACAACAAAAAAACCCCAAAACAACAACAACCAAAAACAAAGGACAAAACCAACCAAAAAAACCCAACAAAATCACCACCACCAACTGCATCTTTTCTAGCCTTCACCTTGTTTTGAATTTTGATTTTTTTCCCCTGGTTTGGCAACGTCCCCAGAGCTTTAGGCAAATCCAAGTTTATCTCCTCCCTTTGGAAGGGTGGCTGCCCCAGCTGCACACAAGCACACACTCCCAGGCAGATCAAACACAGCTCTCATGAAACACCGAAGTGGCTGCAGAACAAAGCACCCAAACAGAAGGAGAAAATAAAAATAGACTAAACCAAAACAAAATCATCTATCTCAGCCATGGGGTGCTGCTCCTGCCTTCCCCATTCCCACAACAGAGCCACTCTTGGGTCGACACGCAGGACATCCCAATCCCAACAGGAGATGTATTTACTGACACGAACACCCCTCCCTGTGCTGCAGGAGCATTTCTTTATCCCCCCAAGCAGTCACAGGCAGGGCTGCAGAGCTGCCACCAAGGAATGTCCCAGCTCTGCCTCTTCCCACCATCACAGGGACGTCCCAGCTTTAAGATTTCTGCTCCCACTACACTTTCCCCGGCTCAGGCCCAAGGAGCTTTACCCCAACACCAGGAAATGCAGTTCCCATCCAAGGGGTGCCTTTCCCTCAGGGAAGGACACGAATTTATGGTCACATAGCAGCTGATGGTACTTGCCTTGAAGCCATTGGATCCCATCAGCTCAACTTAAGGACTTTACCCGTTTCAAGGTTTAGTTACACCTACTCTTACCACCCAAGGTTGGGAAAACAATTATTGTTAACTAGAAAAGCAGCAAAACTAGTGAAAATACATCTTGAAGTTATAATGGTTTCAGAGTGCATGAAGACAACTCATGAAGTCACTCAAATTAGGGCCAAAGAGTAACTCAAATCCACCTCTACCAAACACTGCACTGCCACCTTTCTCTCTCCTCTAAGGAATGTGTTCATGCTCTGCTAGGTAGATGAATAAAACAAAGAAGAAAAAAATAAACTGAATAAACATTAAATTTTTCAAGTTTATTTCGTTGTAAAAGTGAAGCTTTTGCCAACCATGCTGGGAATTCCCAGTTCAGAATGTACAAGACCAAAGGTTTCTGCCCCGTCTGACAAAATATTCAGTCCCAGTAGCTGAGTTCCTTCAGACTCCAAGGGTCAGTGGTTGGACAGGGACAGCTGAACTCACGTGGCTTCAGTCACTGCCAAGGCCAATGTGCACTCATGGTAACCCACAGCACCACTCACAGCATGGGTTTGTCGCACAGGACCTCCAAATCACAGAATCACAGAATCATCTGGGTTGGAAAAGCCCTCAGACCATCAAGTGCAATTGTCCCCCAGCACTGCCCAGGCCACCACTGACCCCTGTCCCCAAGTGCCACATCCACACGGCTTTTAAATCCCTCCAGGGATGGGGACTCCAACACTGCCCTGGGCAGCTGTGCCAGGGCTGGNCCTTTCCCTCAGGGAAGGACACGAATTTATGGTCACATAGCAGCTGATGGTACTTGCCTTGAAGCCATTGGATCCCATCAGCTCAACTTAAGGACTTTACCCGTTTCAAGGTTTAGTTACACCTACTCTTACCACCCAAGGTTGGGAAAACAATTATTGTTAACTAGAAAAGCAGCAAAACTAGTGAAAATACATCTTGAAGTTATAATGGTTTCAGAGTGCATGAAGACAACTCATGAAGTCACTCAAATTAGGGCCAAAGAGTAACTCAAATCCACCTCTACCAAACACTGCACTGCCACCTTTCTCTCTCCTCTAAGGAATGTGTTCATGCTCTGCTAGGTAGATGAATAAAACAAAGAAGAAAAAAATAAACTGAATAAACATTAAATTTTTCAAGTTTATTTCGTTGTAAAAGTGAAGCTTTTGCCAACCATGCTGGGAATTCCCAGTTCAGAATGTACAAGACCAAAGGTTTCTGCCCCGTCTGACAAAATATTCAGTCCCAGTAGCTGAGTTCCTTCAGACTCCAAGGGTCAGTGGTTGGACAGGGACAGCTGAACTCACGTGGCTTCAGTCACTGCCAAGGCCAATGTGCACTCATGGTAACCCACAGCACCACTCACAGCATGGGTTTGTCGCACAGGACCTCCAAATCACAGAATCACAGAATCATCTGGGTTGGAAAAGCCCTCAGACCATCAAGTGCAATTGTCCCCCAGCACTGCCCAGGCCACCATTGACCCCTGTCCCCAAGTGCCACATCCACACGGCTTTTAAATCCCTCCAGGGATGGGGACTCCAACACTGCCCTGGGCAGCTGTGCCAGGGCTGGACAACACTTCCCATGAAGGAATTTTCCCCAATAACCAAATGCATCAGAAGAGGCATTGGTGGCCGTGCACACTCATGGATGCACCAGGGATTTGGGACCTTCTCCTAAGGAGATGTCATCTACAAAAAGCAGAGAGATGTGAAGCACCTCATGTCCCCTCATAGCAGCTCCACCTTCCATCCCACACTGTGGTGAAACTGGAGGCTGCTGCAAACTTTCCAAGGAGTACTCTCAGGTGCTTTATTAAGAAGAAAAAAAAAATAATCCCAGTTTGGATCATGGCATCTGGTGATCATTTACAGCCCTCCAACCTGTGAAGCACATACCAGTGTGCCAGTCCTGGGAAATGCCAGGCTGAGGGATGTGTTGGGGCTGCCCACTTGCTGTGGTATTTTATCCTTCAGCCTGGACAGTTAAAGGCATTCTATAACTTACTGCCCTGAATAAAGCCAGTTTTTCAGCCATACAACCACCAGCACCTCTGGCCTGTAGAGGCATCGCATTCCACGATCATGGACTANTTGCAGGTGGGCTCCCAATCCCCCTCACCCAATCTACGGAGAAGGGAATTTCTCAGGAGGGCAGGCAGAGCCTGGGGACAGCAGCAGGGACAGTGACCTCCCTGAGGCAGCACCAGGAGCTCAACTGCAGAGTTACCCAAAGCTCAGCCAGGAGATGAACATGGGGTTCCTTCACATAACAAACTTCTCAGCTTGGATCAACTCCCTCTCCCTGCTAAAACCACAAAGGCAGCACCAATACCTATTTCCCAGAAATTTTAGAGTACCAGGTGTAAGTCCCATGTCACCCTAACTACTGGAATACAATTCATGGAAATAAGGCATACTGAACTTGGGTGTGGGATTTTTAATCAATAAAATAACCTCCAGCCACTGACTCGGTAGCTGTAACAGTCACTGGGACTCATTTTTGACCAGAGAAGTCACGTCCTGACATCTGTTCCTCCCAGGACATGGCAATGAGCAATGCAGAGGTGCCATCCAAACTTAATACCACCCTCTTCACCCAAGATACCAAATTCCAACCAGCCTTTGCCACTGTTTCAGTTTCCCTCCTCCCTGTGGCACCTCTTGCCATGCTGCTCCCTGATAAGGCAGCAATGCTGGCTTTCCTCCTGCCTGCCAGGGGCAGCGAGCCCTTATCAGAGCATTATTAAAGGCACTGTCAGAGCACAGCCTCCCAATTCCCAGCTACGGTGGAGATAAGATCCACTTTGCATAAACAAAAATACTTTAGTAAGAGCAGAGACTCGAGTGTGAGAGGAGCAGGATCTATCAGCGAGATGGATTCAGCCGCAGAAAGGCAAATATTTGCTTTCCCCTCCTCTCCCCATCCTTCCTGTGTTGTATTTGCAAATCGGGGTCACTTCCAGATGGAAGCTGCAGGATGTCCCTGGCATCAGGCTGGAAAGCCACATGCCAAGCAGCCCTGCAGAGCAGGCCCAGCCCAGCCCAGCGCTCACCTCCCACTGGATTTTCCTTGATGCTTTCAATCATTGATTTCGATCACTGCAGAGGGACTTGGGACAAGGATGGAGGGACAGGACACAGGGAATGGCTTCACAGTGGAAGGTGTCCCTGCCCATGGCAGGGGTGGCACTGGATGAGCTTTAAGGTCCCTTCCAACCCAAACCCTTCAGTGATTCTGGGATTCCCCACAGAGGGTGTGCAGAATTCCCGTATTTCCATGCTCCTTCAGTTGCTGGCATTTCCAGCTGTAGGACTGTGGACCAGAGCTCCAGACTGATGCACTTCAGAGAAGTCACCTCATTGAGGACACGACACGTCCCAGGTCTTTGCCAGGTTTGCAAAGGCAGCACTGGTGGCCACAGCAGCGCAGGATCTGGGGACAGCCCGGCTGCCCCCGACGGGCCCAGCACATCCACAAAGTGAGCTCCTGACTGCCAGCCCTCATGTCCCAGGCAGGCATCCCAAGGGACTGGTTTTCACAAAGGCTCTTTTCACAGGAAAGCAGTTCAACCTGCTTAAAAGGCATTTTAGCCTGTTCAGAGAGCAGGGCTCCCCTCTGTCCATCCACCAGCAAAGCACTGACAAAGACCTGGGCTTTGTTTCAAAGGAAGCCAGCAAACCTCAGCATCCCCACAGCCTGCTTCCAGCCAGGAACGCTGTCTGGGAAAGCTCATGAGCTGGGATTTCCCCGCTCCTCCGACACTTCTGAACTCCCTTCAGGATTTGCATGTGCAGGAGAAAGCCCACACCTCATTTTGCACTGACACAGGGAAAATAAGCCACAAATCTCTCCTCATCACAAGATACAAAAGGATAGAGGGTGCTCCAGTAGTGAGACAGACTGCCACAGGTAATATCATTATCACTCCCAACCTGTGTTTTATTGCTGCAGTAAATTTATCCCCAGTGTCGTACATTCAATCTGCAGGAATAAAATGCAAGAGACGTCCCCAGAAGATGCTTAAATCCCCGGAAGTGGGGGGGTTTTGTGAGCATGTGGAAAGGATGTTTAACACAAGCACAGAGTTCAGCAGCTGCTAACCCCACACAGGGCAGCTCAGGGCTCCCCAGCTCGGGGGGCTCACAGCATCCTCACAGACCTGAAGGCCTCAGCGAGGCTCCTGCCTGGTAGGAGGGAGAACAAGGGACACAGCCACAGGACATCACCCCAGCACCAGCAGTGTTTGCCTATCGAAAGGACACATAAACCCTGAAGAGACCCATCAAGACCCCAGGTGTCCCTCCAACCCCACAGATCTTCACGGCTGGTTTAGCGGCCAAAGGCCACGGCTGTATTTTCACACCCACACTCAGGGTTTGTGGCCTGAAGGACACCCCACCCACGCCCTCACTGCTGGCTTACTGCCAGAGCACAGAACCCACACAGGCTTCGCTGGTGGCTTCAGTTCTCCCTAAGCTCTGCCTGCAAATAAAGGGTGGAAAGAGCCGTGTCTCCATTTTTAACTGGCCTGCTTCCATCCAACAACTTCAACATCCTTAATGCATCTCAACCATCGAACACACGCCCTGTGGATGGGCACTTCTCCTCCCAAGAGACTCCTCCAAGCCTCAGTCATGGACCTCACTGCGTTAACAGAGCAGCCAACTTTCTAATCAGACATAAATTATGTACAAAGCCTGTCAGAGACAAGGGTCAGTGCTGTATATGGGGTTAAAGCAGGTAAGGCAGATGCAGCCAGGGCCTCTTCCATCTGCTGGGGTGTTTCAAAAGCTCTTCAGCTTTCAAATTCTGAGCCCTGGTTCAGATCTGCACTCATTTGCTCTGCCCTGACTTGAAAAATTACATGTGTTTTGTGTGAGCAGAAGGAGTGAAGCCAAGTCCTTCCAAAGCGGCCTTTTCCCTTTCCAGACAAATTAACTATATTGAAGTTTAGCCTCACGCCAGGACAGGTTTGTCCAGATCCCAGGTACACTTTAGCTGTTCCCAGCTTTCCACTGCTTCCCAGGCAGGTGAGAGTGAGCAGGGAGGCACCAGGGAGACACCCCTGCTGCCCAGCCCGAGCCTGCCCACAGCACCAGAGCCACCCAAACACCACACGAGCTCTGGGCATCGGCACCGCTCCAGCCAGGGCTCCAATACCCACTGCTAAAGCTTCAGAAGCTCCTCTTGAGCCACTCTTGAGACACAGGGACAGCTCAGAGTTCAAAGCCCCCAGTGACCAACCCAGACACCCAGAGGTGTGTGCAATGGAAATTAATTTATCTAGACAAGCGTCCAGGCTACGTCTCATCCAGCGATCCCAGTAACTGCACATAAAAGCAGCATTTATCAACAGGGATGCATCCAAAAAATGTCAGTCTCCTGGCTTTGAAGCTTGAAGGCAGAATAAACAAGGTTTTAACCTGAGGAAGGTGCTAACTTGCTCAGTAAAGATACTTGAAGCTTATTGCTAAGCTTCCAGTTATATCATAATGTGGCTCTTCAAACAACAGCACTTGGGGAACAGCTCAGAAAAAAAAAGAGTGGATTTATACTGTGGAAGGACAGCAGTGGAGTCCTGGCTGCAGGCAAAAGCAGAGCTTTAAAAACACCTACACCTGAATGATCACACAAAAGCCTGTTTGCAAAAATAACACCAAAATGTTGAAGATTTGGACCTCCTTCCAGAAACCAGCAGCAGCTCCAGCACGGCCCTAGGGTGGACTTTTTGCCCCAAAACACTGCCCATGCAGCACAGCTCATCTTCCCACTTTCAGGTGGGCTCTGGCATTGCTCCATCGCGTCGGACATTCTCACCAGGATCTTGCAATATCGTGTGTCTGCACCTCAGCAGCATTGCGCGAATTGCTACAACATGAGTTTAGCTACAATACGAAATTGAGACAGAAGTGTTGTTGCTATACTCCAGAAGGATTACAGGACTATTTTTAATAAGGGGTTTAATAAGCTTTGAGCAGAGTAAGTTGCTTTTGCTCAGCTCACATGGTTGCGAAGATAAAACCTTGCACAAAGGAACAGCCACAAGCTGCTTGACAGAACTTGCAGCGCTGGAAATTACGGAGTTACCTCTGAAAAGAATGTTCTCTTTTGTTGCCTTTGAAGAAACAGTTTATATACTACCAACTTAGGTTTGGCTTTCTCACAGTTCTACAACATCACAGAGCTACACCCCTGCAGTTTCTGTTTGTTTTCGGCCAGATGCTCCCAGGACCAGGAATGAGCAACACAGAAGGTTTGGAGCCCAAATAAAACACCAAAATCTGGCTTTGTGGACTAATATTCTTCTGTCTTTACATACTTACGATGCACATCATCAGGTGGACACCCTCCTGAGCTGGGACAGTCAAAATCAATTCCCACACCATGTTCCCTATCCCCGGCCACCACTGGTCACCCACAGCTGGACCAGAGCCATGCCACACTGGACCACAGCTCCCAACACCCTCAGCCACATCCCAGCATCCATCAGCCACATCCCAAAGGTGACAGGTATCCAGAGCACAGGGATGGTCATCCCCAGATAACACACATCTGCTGAAACCCAGTTAATACCAGTATTCTCTTTTTCCCAAAAAAGAAACAAAAGGAAACAGAAAAAGAAAGCAAGCCCATCCTGAACCTAGGAAAGCGTCAGCACAACAAAATTTAAGATTATAAATAACTACTAATTTTTTCTACTCTGTGAGTGTTTCTCCCTCCCCCACCACTTAGCACAACCTCTATTGTCTGAAAAGCGTTTAGCTGAAAGTGGGTCATGTCTCCTGGCATTACTAAATCTTCCCAAATTTCCCCCGATTAGTCAAATGCAATATCCTCTCTGACATCTGAATGATTGAGGTAGTGTGTAATGCCATTTTTCCCCTGAATGAGCCACATCAAAGAGGGTTATAAGACGAGAGATGGCACGCCAGATAAAAGAGTCGCCAACAGATTGTGCCCGAAATATTACCCAGGAAAATTAAATCGTTTTGTTGGAAGGTTTTTCTTTTGGAAACATTCAGCCGCTAGTACTGAAAGTGGAGAGACAAGAAACTGCCTTCAGAGGTGCTAGGAGGGTGAAACCTCACTAGTTACGAGCTGAGTGGTCCCAAAGTCAAAACGCTTCTGCACAAGGAAGATTTTCTATCAGTCACTACATCCAGCCTGCTCTTCACACAAGGACACTGAAAACCATCCTGCTGGGGTTTAATGACAGCTTAAATTTGGGTAATACCTCTCAAATGATGGAAAAAGTAAAGCAGAGTCATATCAGACTGAAAAAAAAAAAAAAAAGAAGACAAAAAAACAGTAAATCTGCTACCCTCCAAAAAAAAGAAAATACCATTTAAAACCTGGGATGTAACAGCAAGCAATCAGCTCAGGTATGAGTTATATCCAAAGGGTTCAAAAATATCACCCTTTGAAGCAGAAGGATGCCAGGACCCTGGAAGGATGCTCAGCTGGGACAAGGGCTGCTCCAGTGCAGAGCTGGGGCTGAGCTCTCTCCTTACAGGAAAAGAGCTGGAGCTCTTAAATACGTGTCAGGTTGGTGATTAGGTGACATCCGGGCAAAGTTTAGTCAGTAACAGCACGGTTTGCATTCTGCTGATTTACCTCACGTCACCTCCCAGTGCTGAAACTTTGTACCAGAGCAAAGGCTGGCAGGAGACAGCACCTTCTTCAGTCAAAAAACAAAGTAATGAAGTAAAACAATATTTTAAAAAAAGAGGGAGAGAGCCTACAGATCTTTTGGCATTGACAAGCAGAATATTATGTTTCTGAGAACTGACTTTTCATCCAAAGCTAAAAAGTGCGTGATGCAGAAATCCATATTAAAAAAAAAAAGAAAAAAGAGGGGCCCCAGGGAGGTTCCATTTGGGTGAGAGCACGGTTTTAAACGCCTGGTGGTGGACTTTGGGATGCAAATACTCTATTTTGGGTAGAGCAGTGCTTGGGGAGGAAAAGCCTGCTTGCAGCTCGCTTTTGGGGGCTGCGAGTCCCCAGCCCAGAGCAGCCTCAGCCATCCCCACCTTTTCCAGCAGAGTGCCGGCTGCTGAAAGGGAAATTCAAGCAGGTTTTACCGCTAAGGATGATTCAGGCCCACCCTGATGGTCAAGTACATGGGAGGCTCGGGTTGCTCAAAGCTGGTCAGCCCTTCTCGTGCCCACCTGGCAGCAGGGGACGGTCCCCAGGCTTGGGAGGGCTCTCCAAAACCCAGGGGTGCGAGCACAGCTCTCCCTCACCGGAACAGCAGCGGGGAGGGCAAAGTGCAGAGAGATGAATATTAGCTCTGACAGCCTCGACTCCGAGTTTATTTTGGCATGGCAAGAGCACAGGAGGCTTCAAAGCCGCTCTGACGAGCAGGGGCCGGGCAGCAGCACCTGCCCCGGGGCTGAATTCCGCAGCCGTCCCTGCCACCGGCTGCACCCAAAGCATTAGCCCTTTAACCCTCAGCACCAGGGTTTTATAGAGGTGAGACCTGCACGCTTAAGACGCCTCGACTTTTCTCCTTCGCTCTTGTTTGTTCTTAAATGAAGTGTTTTATTTAAGAGCTCTGCCTCCCTCCCCTGCCACAGAGCAGACAGAACACCAGCAGGCTGCACGCGGAGGAACAGCTTGCCTCCTTGCTGGGGCAGCATCCAAACAAAAACAAAGGCTTTGGAAAGGAGAGGAAAGAGGAAAACAAGCAGAACGAAACGGGAGAAACAGATTTCAAACCTGGTACTTCTAGGGTTTACAGGAGCAAAATATGAGCTGCTTATCTCTGGCCAGTGTCTTTGTACTGCCCAGGGCTACAAAACATGAACTGCAGGAGAACCAAGGACAGGTCCATGACCCTGAGACCTCTGCTCTCTGAAAGACATAGGGAGAAAACCCCAGTTCAGAGGAGCAGGGGAGGCCCTGCAGCACCCCTGAGGGCAGCTCTACCCCAGCCACAGGTGAGATGTTCACACCTCACGCGGACCTGCCTTCCCTAAGAGCTTTTTCGTGGTGTTGAAGGTCTTGCTTCAGCTAAAACATGCTTTGTTGGCATCATTCTTTACAAGATGATAGTGCAGGTGTTCACAGTCTAACCCAGCAGAGAATTGATTTCTTCCAAGGCCAAATGAGACAGGAAAGCAAAGGGACAGTACAAAAACATGAGACATTGAACAAGCTCTGGATAAGCAGCTCTTGGTCTCCAGTTCCTGTCATCATATTTACCTCTCAACATGGTGGTGAAAGAGGCATCAGCTAAGCAACAAACAGGCACTCCACCACTGTGGGAAAGGCTGGCAAGAGCCACACCAGTATTCCCACATCCACCTCCCACCCAGGAGCGTGTGGCTCTGGAGCAGAGCCCTCTCCTCCAAAACAGGACAAACAGTGCTAACAGGAGATGTGGGACCAATCCAAGACCACAGTAGTCCAGTGCTGCCACGTGAAAGCGACCTCCAGCTCCCCATGCCCACCCCACCAGGAGATTGAGCGCCCCTGAACGAGCCCCACGCAATGCCCAGGGCACTCACTGGGCATCAACTCTCTGCCCAAAGAACAGTAACACCCACAGCGCCCAACTTCCCACAGTTCACAGTAATTTAGCAGCATAAATCAGAAGGAGTTACTCAGCTTAATTAGATTGAAAATTACAACTTTTATCATCTCAGCATCTTGGCATCCACTGGCTGCCTTGAGATATGCTTACACCAACCGTGCTCACCTGGGGTGCAGCACCAAGGACCAGCTTCGCAGCAGGCACAGGGATCAGAATTTTTTATTTCTGTTTTATTTTAAAGCCCTTTTCAACGCTCATTTGCTAATACATGTCAGCAGCCCCAGGTGCTTGCTGACATCCAGCCTGCTCTGGCAGCTGGAGGTTTGCATGAGCCACCTGAAACCATCCCTGTGGGGCTTTCAGAAGAAACCGGACATTCCCATGATTTTTAAAAAGCCATCTTCAAACACATGAAGGGTCCTTCTTCTCTTTGAAGAGCAGTGACTCGCTGGGCCACATCCCTGAGGTGTAACATGCTATTGTGATAAGCAGCGGCCGTGATTCACCCACAACACATCCTGCTCCCAGCAGCCCTGTAAGTGGTGGTTAGCACATCCCAGCACCACCTCACACGCCCTGACACTTCCAGGAGGGAGCCTGGGCAGTGACTCACGGGAAGGGTGAAGGTTTGCGTTAGCTGGGTGTAAGTGCTCCACCAGGCGTGGAGCCACCAAGGGAAACTCATCCCTTCACGGGCTGCCCGTGGTCCAGCAGGGTGGGAGCCACTTGTGGTCTGAAAGGGTTGGTCAACCCCAGATGTGGAGAGGACGTTCTCAAGGAACAGCTAAGCTGGAAGCACGCGGCAAACGGAGACTTGTTGTGGGTAAGAGCCAAGAGGAATATCCAAAAGTCAGGGTGGACACAGGTTTCCCAGAGGCGTAGGTTCCCCAGAGCAGCTGTGGTTGCCCGTGGATCCCTGGAAGTGCCCAAGGCCAGGTTGGACAGGGCTTGGAGCAACCTGGGATAGCAGAAGGTGTCCCTGCCCGTAGCAGGGGATGGAACTGGATGATCCTTAAAGTCCCATCCTACCCAAAGCATACTGGGATTCCATGACACAGCACACATCACCTAGTGAGGATCCATGGAAGCACCAAACACCTGGAGCACCCAGATGTCACCTCACTGGTGCCACCACCAGTGCCTGTATGGGAACATGAAGAGAGGGAGGTGCGGGCTGTACATTAAGGAGGGCAGGAACAGGGTATCCTGCAACCTGCCCTGCACCACACAGAGCCGGGGAAGGCAGCAAGAGGGGTTGCACAGGGCTGCTGTTGATCTGCTGGAATTGCCAGAGCAATTCCAGGGTCTGAAGCACCACTGGCTTCCTAGGGACAAACACAGGAGACTAAAAGTCAGTGCTACAAAAAACTGCTCAAAAAAGTCAGTGCTACAAAAAATTTTTATATTAATAAAAAATTAATAATGGAATCTAAACAGAAAAATCAGATGGGGTTTGGTTAAAAATGGCAAAGGATGGTGGCACAGCAGGCCAGGAACACGCACTGCTGGAGGAGCTGCGCCACCATCCCACCACCCTGCACTGTGCCACGGGCTGGGAGTCATCACCTGAACTATGGGCTTACACTGCTCACAATTAAGGGTTTACAGACCTGCTGCTTACAGTTCTTGTAGTCCTATAGTCCATACTTGGACAGGTTTAACTCATTCCTGTGACTCCCAGGTTTCAGTCAGCTGGAGAAGACTTCAGACACGGACAAACCAAGCACAAAAGGAGAGCACAGCTGGAGAAAAGGTCACATTTCCAGGCTGCAGGCTCTTCCCTGTAGGGATGCTCTTCTCCAAACCCTCTGGATACCACAGGAAAGGCAAAGAGCAGAAGTACCAAACCCTCAAAAGCTTCATTAGTAGAACTGATGAGCTTACCGTGACCCAGACAACACAGTAAAGAGTTCTCATGCGAGGAAAGCCACATGAAGCCCGTCACCCACCAAGCCCGGTCCTTCCCACCCCTGCCACCATCTCTGGACAGGTCCCTGCTCATACCTGAAGGCTCAGGCTAAGCCAAAACCCAACCCAGTCCCACAAGATGTGTCTTAGAGCAGGCCAGAGATGTACAAGGGCAACTGCTGTACAACCAACCTCGAGACACAGAAAGCTCGCAGGGAACCTTTCTCAGTTTTGATAAGTAGCAAATTCTTCCCTAAAGTGTTCTGCAAACATTTCAGGTGTCTGCCACAGCTTGAGGTTTCGCTGCAGTAACAGCAGTCATTTTCCTGACCTGGACTGTAGTTCAGTCCGATGTTCCTTTAACCACCACAAAACGCCTCTGTGTGCAGGAAGGGTCAAAGACCAGGCAATAGCAGCACACAAAAACACCCAGCTCAGGGTTTCACCTGCATTACCTGATATTTATTACACCCATGGCTAACTCAGAAGGTCCAAAGTCCACCTTCATGCCCAAGTGGGGCTACTCCTGTGGGTTTCCTGAAGGACAACTATCACAGTAAGGGTACATTACCCCTGTCTTGGGCAGGGCTTCAGATTAATTGGTGTGTAAATTAAAAGTCCAGCACATCTAGAACTGCACTGCATTACAGCAAACTGAGAAGTTTAAACATTACATACATGTAAGTATAAAAATACAGTTACAAACATACATAGCCTTCTTTCTTGGTCACCAGAAGAGATGCATGAGTTCACATTCGGGGTCATTATTTTCTGTGCCTGGCAATTGGCAGCAAGAAAGAACAACAAAGCAAAAATCCTCCCCTGTAAATACAATCCTCAACAGCAGCCAGCCTGCGTGTAACAAATAACCTCGGATAAACTCCTTCCTCAGGGCAGGAAAGGGCAGGAACGACTCATCCCACCCAATCCCATAAGAACCAGCCCAGCACTGTCTCAGACCCACTGCTGTTCCCATCCTTCGCCCTGGAGTTATCCCAGCAAATCACTGCAGCTTGGGCTTGCGTGCACTGGGATTTCCACACCACAGTTTCACACCCCTGGAGCAGAATCAGGGCACGAATTCTCAAAAATAGATTTTTAAAAGAGCAAGCTGATTAATCCCAACCAGCAAGAGGGCATACAGCTGGGATCTGGCTAATTAACCCTGCTGGAATCATTCCTGGGGCTGTGCCCCAGCACCTGCACTGAGCTCCGTGTTCCTTCGCTCAGTGGCTCTCGTCTGACCCAAGCACAGGGGCTATTAAATGCACAACTGAGATGAAAAACTGCACAAACAGAAAAGAAAATGGGGTTATTTTTGCAGCACAAAGCCCCTGGAGCAGCATGCCCTGCGGTGGGACGTGCACCCACACAGTGCCAAGAGAGCACGGGGTGAACTCCAGCCGTACCCTGTCCACCGAGGGAGGGAAATGCCCCCCACACCACAACCTCTCACCTCCCTTGGACCTACTCAAGGCCCAGACCCAGCGGACTCAAGGATATTTAAGCCCCAGGCTTGGCTCTGCCTTCCTCTCGCCCGTGCCACCGCGGGGAAGCCGAGGGGGCCCCGCGCGGCTGCAGCGCTGGCCATGCCCTTGGCACGGTCCCCAGCTGCAGAGAGCTGGCTGAAGCAATCAGAGTTTACATTTCAATGATTTTCTCTCTGCCACTGCAGCTCATAATGAGGCAGGATCAGGAGGAGCCCGGGGATGCCGATGGACCTGGCTCCTTCAGCGAGACAGCCCCATCCTTAAATAAAAACCCCAGCGTGGCCTCCAAGCTGTCCCTGCCCTTTGTGGCATGACCCAGACATGTTCTCATAATCTAAAATAAAGAAGAAAAAAAGACAAAATCCTTCAGCTCTAACCTGCTTTTCCTAACAGGAGCTGCAATGGCAGGAGCAGCAGGAGTTCAGGAGCTCTGCAGCATCCCGGATGTCCTGGGACTGAACCCCAAACACGCCCTGACCCCAACACTTATTCCCAGAAATTTGTTCCACACAATCCACAGAAAATCTTCTCTCTCCTTCCCAGCTGCTCCTCAGCCCCAAACCAGCACACAGGCACACGCTAAGGATGAACCCTCCCTGAGCATTGCAGGATAAATAATTTTCAGAAGGTTTTATGCCAGAAGGTTTATGCCAATTCATTGACTCAATCAGTGTGTGATCACACTGGAAGCATTTATGCACTTCTGAAAAGTTTCTCCCCAGGGTCAGAAACCACCAATTCATTCCAGCTATTTCATTTAATACAACTTTAAGTGAAAACCAGAGAGTTTTCTATACCCAACACTAGCCATTAGAAGAGGATTTTTTTAAATGCATTAAGTTCCATCGTCTGTAAGAAAATACTTGGCAAATAGCAGCCACTTTGCACAATGGGAGGAAAAAAAATAATAAGAAAAATAAATACCCTGGCTTCTTATTTACCCAGAGCTTGCAAACCTTCTGAAGAGCCTATCTCAAGCTGCACAACAGCCCAACAGCAGACAGACCCAGATTATTCCCTAGCCTGGCAGAAGCACTGTTTTGCATGAGGTTCAGAGGCTATACTTACAAGGACAATTAACATATTTTAAGAAGCACCATTAAGAGAGCAGAACATCAGAAGCCAAAGCAATTACAGTTGTTTTTGTCCTACGAAGAGCTTCACCTTACAACATAACAAAGGCCAGTCATGCAAACAACTCTAATTTCTGGTTCAGTGCTGCAAATCAACCCCACTGCCGGAGATGGCACCTTCCATGAGCATGAGCGATGTCCTCATCCATCCCTCCTGCCCAGCGCCCAGCCCAGGGCACAGAGCATCCCGTTATCCCACGGCAGGGTCCCGC
>VZRS01012939.1:229824-268900 GCA_013398055.1 Ifrita kowaldi | reverse complement strand
ACATGGTGTGACTCCTGGAGTGTTCTGTGCCGGGTCAGGAGTTGGATCGACAATCCTTGTGGTTCCCTTCCAAGACAGCTTATTCTGTGATTCTGTATTTGCAGTTATTTTCTGCTTGAGCTACATTAATGAAGGCTTCAAAGTGGATGAAAACAAATACTGTGGCCTCAGCCTTCCCTTCTGTAACAAAAAGAAGTAGTCTGGTTTTGCATTTATGATGCTGATGGGTATTGTTGTTGTTATTGTTGTTATTATTCTTCCTCCTGTCATCAGCTGCTGACAGCCATAGCGTAGTTGTGAGAAAAACTGCAGCAATAGTTTTCAGTATGTATCACTGGTCTCATTGCCTGGGGACACTGTTAACTAAACAAAAGCATTTTAGAAGCTGGATATAAAATGATTAATTCAATTTCTGCGAACTTGCTGAATAATTTGAACTTGCTGAAAAATAATGCAGGGGTGCTGCTTGCTGGTCTGTTTGATTCAGGCTGACATTCTCTGTTCTGCTGCAGGGCCACCTGAGCCGAATTTTTATCAGCTTCTTTCACTTACAGTATGATGGACTGCATCTAACGTGCACATGGGACTTCCCTTGAATATTCCTAATAAGTTTTTCCTTTCTCTGCTTCCATTGACTTCCCACATCAAGGGACTAGAACATGGTCAGGGTGGAAGATGGGTGAGCAGCAGTTCTTCATGTTCCCATGGCAGCTCTCAAGTTCCCATAGGTCACCTGGTATGGTCTGATTTCTGCAGACTGTGGTTTATCATCGGGGTGCTACCCAAGAATTAAAGCAGCATTGCGTCAAGGAGAGGGAACAGTTGAGGAACTGATGATTTTAAAGATTTGAGCTAGAAGTTAGGCACTTACCAACAACTATTAACAAAAGTTAATCACAAGTTAGAACTTGTGATTCTTGTGAAATATGTACTTCGTTTGTGCCCCTGGAAAATTACTGTCTCATTGTCTTGATTTCCCACTCCAGAAAATGGGGTCCATTCTGCTATCTTCTGTTCTTTGGGTCTCTTCCTATAAGCTTTCCAGGCCAAGAACCATCTGTTAGTGTGTATAGGCACACTGGCTAATACAGCTAGTCCTGAACAGAGCAGGGGCTTTTAAAAAGCAGTTGTAACACAAATGAGTGATTCCTTCCATCAGAAAAGGGCTGCTCACAGCTGTGTGGGAAGATGGCAACACTGCTGCCTCCAAGGTTGCACTGGAGAGGCTTTAGGGCCCAGAATGGAAGGGAAAGGTCTCACCCATGCTAAGAATCAAATGAAAAGGATCTCCAGGGTTTGCAGCAGTCGTGTGAGTTTTATCTGTCAACCCATCTCCTGTTGAAGTGGATGGTCCAAAATTGGTTCAGCTTGGGAGGTCTCAAATTCAAAATAGAATTTCAAAGTGTCTTTTTCTACTTTGCAAAGTGCAAAGCTCCAATACCTGGACTGCTTTGCAAATGTAGAATTTCATCTCAAAAAAATTCAGAAGAAAATGTAATTTATAATTATTCTTGTTCTTACTGGGGAAAAATCAGCCAAAATATCTGCAGACTAAAAATAATGTCTTTCAATTTCATAGTGACTTTCACTGGAGGCTCTTCACATACTTTGCTGATCTGAATTAATGAAATCTCAAAATAGCTTTTGCAGCCTGGTATGTTTTTGTCCTTGTTTTACAGGTGAATTAATAAATGGATGACATTCTGGGTGCCTTGGAAGGCACTGGAAAAGCATCAGTAGGACCATCTCACCTTTAAAACTTAGGGCATCTAGTAATGAAATTTATTTCATTACACTGTGTGTTCTGATGTCATGTGGGGTTAGTTACTTTTCAGTTGTTAAATGCTTCTTTTTGCAGCTTGTCCAGTAACATAGATATCGCTTATGGCACCCAGATAATGGGACAAGATAGCTGGATATTTTATCTTTATTCCTATTTTGTGACCAGATTGTATTTGGTATCTCAATTATCTTCAAGGCTTCACCATCCACCATTAATTTACACTTAACTCAGGCGTGTGGCTACCCAATTTCAGCACATTGGCCATGGCAGATAGGCACACAAACTCTCTGAGCAGGGCAGTTATCATTAGAATCACTTAAACACCAACCAGAAGCACCAAGACCAGTGAAAATACCATCTGAGGCTGGCAAATGTGCCACGCTTGCTGCCCACAGCAGAGAACCTGCGGAGAGCTGGTGCAGAACCTTCGGGCTGCCAGGGAGGAGGAGTGGTAGGGAACTCGTGGGAGTGAAACAGGAGAGAATCAAAGTGCCTGAGGGGATGGAGGGTGAGAAGGAGACAGTGTAACAACTTGTACAGACTTGTGAGCTTCCGGAAAACTGCCAACACTGGAGTATGGAAGATAATTTTAGGTCCGTTAACAAAACTTTCAAAGATACAGGGCTTCAGACTGGTAGTTCAGAGGTTGGCTGACTTTAAAATAAATAGAAAAGTAGATGGTATTTTTTTTTTTTTTTTACTCAGACCAGAGTAGGCTTGCATAGTAAAATAAACCATGGTGTGAGTAATTGTTGCTACTGTTACAAAACTGTTTGGTTTTGGAAGGAATTGTACCTCAGATGGACTTTTTATAGGCCTTGCAATTGAAAATTTGACTGCTGTTGCCTGGATCAGATCAATTCATTTGCTGAACAAACCTTTACAGCCACGCTCTTTGAAGTACAGAATTCTGTGCACACAGACTTGGCTCAGTTAAAGGTATGAGAACCTTGTCACAATGGACAATAAGTGATCTATTCTGCCATCAGCCAGGAGAAGATAGCCTGGAAGTCTAGGTGAAGTGCACAGTGCTAAAGGGAGACAAGGTTAGGCTAAATATTATAAAGACTTTGAATGCAACTGTTCCAGGTTCTTGAGTTTGTTTTGTGATAAAGATTAAAAGATGAGGGGAGTTTAGTGTGTGTGTTTAACAGAGGTTGTTTTGGCTTAATTTTTTTTTTTTTTTGGTGATATGTGGAAAGTACAACTGCACTTTCAGATAACACTGCCTCCCTTGAAGTCTGCATGCAGCCTTTGGTACTGACTCCGTATTTGTACATGACATTGCTGCAGCTCATGTGGAACACAAAGAGAAAACCTGTCACTGTCAACAAGTGACTTCTGTTCTGGATGGGTTTGTGAAATGTAAGCTGAAGGAAGCCTCTTGCATGCTCTTTAACACTGACCTGGTTTTGTATTTAGAAACTTTATGAAGTACCTTTCTACAGGCAGACACCAGGTTTCAAGGCAAGACTCTTCTCCAGTTAGTTTTTACAGTGGCAACAGCACCACCATCTTATGTAATTTTTCTCTGTAATATTAGACAGAAGGGTTGGTACTGCATTTAGGGGTGATGATCTGAACCTTGAATTGCTGCAGAAGTACAAAATTGTTGTGTTCTGCAGCAGCTGATGTTAATTACCAAGTGGCCTATTGCATGAAACTGAGCAACATAAACCAGAGCAGAGCTGAGGTGGGGAAGCACACATGGTTGGCTAGAGTTTGGAGAGAGCGTGAGCTGCAAAGAAAACGTGTGAAGCAAGATAAGGCAAGCTTCCTGCACAAGGTATCATGCACAAGGTCACCTGTGACCACAGATTTCACTTTGACACTTAAGCATTTGTCTTTGGATGAGAACTTTTGTGAAGGATCTATTGGACGGATCAGCCGAGGTTGTTCTCAGAGTAACAGTACTGTCAAGGTATTTGTAGCTTCCATCAGGGTTACAGGAGGTGCTTGTCTAGTATCCTGTTCTGCATGACAAAGACTGTGCTGCTTTCATCATGTTACCTCTTGCTGATGGCTTGTAGGAATGAGTATTTTGTCCAGCTCCCTACTGCAACCATCAGTGTTTGATATGACTGGTGCTAAAACGCCCTGAAAATAAAAGCCACCTGAAGAGCTATGATGATGATGACAGAGGCACTTATCCTTCCTTAGCTTCCATAATTGCTGTGCTGTAGATGTTATTTTAGATGGTTTTTATGCACTGCAGAGGAAGCTCAGGTGCCTTGCTTGGATGATGCAGTAGGCTTTCCAAAGGTCAGCCAGACAAATTCCAAGGTGAGTGCTGGAATTTACATTACTTTGTTTGTTCACAGTTAGTGTGTATTCTGTTCTCTTGACAAGGGCATAGCTGGTCCTTAGAAGGAGAAAGGCGCTTGCTTGTTTGTCTGAGGCTGGCTCTGCCTTCTGGATTAGTTGGCACCCTCAGGGGAAGAGAGGGACCATCTCTTCCCTGAGGGCAGCAGAGCATGGAGGGCTGCAGAAGGAAAAAGCTTCATGAGGGCAGGGTGGGGAAAGCAGAGGTGGTGAGACCAAGTCACCACAAAGCCTTCAGAAAGAGTGATGAATGAGGAATGCCAAGAAGAGCAAGGAGCAGGTGCACAGCCAGGGCCCAGCTAGAATAGGAAAACTGTGTTCCTGAGGGTGTCGAGGGATCTGTGCAGTCTGTTGCAGCCCAAGAGACCCTCTGAATGATGCTGATCTGAAAGCAAAACTAAAAGAAGGAGCCTGCCCTGTGAGCACACTGTGGCTAGAGAGGTTTGTGATCAAACTCTTCTTTTTATTCTGCTTCATTCAAGAGGACCAGTAAATCTTCAAGGTTCCTTTGTTCTAGTTCATGTTTAAGAAGAACAAAGTTTTAGGCTGTAAAAGTTCTTTTTTGTAGTTTTGATCCATTCAGTAGCCTTTTAGCCTTTCCAGATACCCAATTAAGTATTCAGGACAGTGCTTAAAAAAAAAGCTGGCCAAATTTTCTTGAAATTTGCAGTTTCAGATAAATTTTCTTGAAATCTGCAGTTTTGGCTGGAATACATGTTACTATTCTATATAACTTCCATCCAGCCCATGACAAAACCCCAGCCTTTTGGAGGAAAAGCAGTTAGTGAGCTTTGCTTATGAATATGTTTATGATTTCTTTAGTTTGATTTTGACATATTACTGGCATTGGTGACATTTTTGTTTCCTTTCACTTGTGCAGAAATAGAAAAATTTTAGAAATGTGCTAAGTACTTCATACAGGCGGTGTTGCATTGGGCACAGTTACATGATAAAGAGAAACATGAAATATATGCTTCTGTATCTTGCATAGGATAAGGCTCTTCAAAGGGCTATCTGTACATCAAAGCCCAGCTTTAAGGAGTGATCAAATAACCTGCTGAATAAGACCAAAGAGGATGAAGCCTTTTGGAACAGCAGCCCTGGTTTGTTTTGCCATAGACAGTGTCTTCTTGTGTGAGGTGCCAGTTTTGTGTCATCCCCGTTTACACATGCACATGAAGCTCCAGCATGCACACCCCAGTCTGCTTTCATGCATATGGTAGAGCTGTAGCTGCTCTTAACTCCTCCATCATCCCACTCTCAACTCCTTTCAAAAAAATTCTGAACACCATTGCACAAAATGCATATTCCAGCAGCTAGACTCAGCTGAAAGCATAGGGAAAAGGTTTAAAAGGGGATGGTGGGGCATGGGGAGACCAACCCAAAGCCCACTGTTTGTATCTCCTTGTTGTTGCAGATGAGGCTCTATAAATAAAATGATTGGTAAGCTTCCTGTCATGGACCAGAAGAGTGTATATTAATACTTGCTATGAGGAATAAGTTCTGTAGTGAAGTCTCTTCTTCCCTGAAACATTCCCAAGGTTTCCAGCCATACATACACAAGGACACTTACATATGAGCTGTACAGCTCTTTGTACTGCCATCCATTACAGAGGCCTTGTTCCTTCATGGTTCCTGGGTGGTGCAGTAAGAAAGCAATGGAATAGTAAAACTTTGGAATTGACAATTATTGTACTTCTTTTGGCTATGTAAACATAAGCAGAGACTGTTTCATCCTGTTTGTTAACTAATGGCAAGAAGCTTAAATTCAGGACAGTGCTTATCAGGTGCTAACAGTGTAAGCCGAAGGACCTACCTTTGGGCATTTTTTACCCAGTGAAACCCCAGGCAAAACAGAATGTGTCCCTTTTTGTGCAAGGGTTTCAGGAGAGCGCTGGAATGTGTAGCAACCTGCATTGAAATTTGAAGGAAGAGCAGGAGATTGCATCGTGCAACAGCCGGAGCTTTTGCCCATGTTAGTGACAGAGTGTGAGTCCACAGGAAGAAACAGGAAGTTGTGAAGTAGAAATGAGAGCTTAGGACAAGTGGTAAGTCAGGAGACCGTAGCTGCTCTTAAAAAAAAAAAAAGAGGAGAGAAGAAAAAAAAAAAAAAAGGAAAGTGGGTTTGATGAGGAAGATGAGTCAAGGAAAATCTTGCGGAATTTTGATAAGAAGCAGTGTTTCTGGGACCTGTTGGAGGACAGAACAGGTTGAGCAAAAGAGTTTTTGATGAAGAGGAAATAAACAGAATATAAAATACCAAGGTTTAGCTTTTTAGACTTGAGCTGTTTCTAAATTGTTTCCAAAAGTTTCGTAGCCATGATCATTTTTTTCTAGTATTCCCAAACTTTCATTAAAATGCTTGAAAGCTCCAGTGCTATTGTCAGCTTCCTGACAGCTAGTTGTTACTGCAATCAACAGTTGCTTGAAGGAAGGCTTGATAAAAGTGTCACATAGCTGTAGTTAACTGGCATGTGACTTTTGTTTCTCCAGCAGACTTCCTTATCTCAAGCCTTTATTGAGGACCATGTAGAGGAGGGTTTTTTTTCTCCTTGGGGCTTTTTTTTTTTTTTTTAAGTGAAACTCCTGAACTTTCCTCTGAAGGAAAATTCGTTTGATGTTGAGTGTGTCTTAGTCAAATGTCCTTGACATTCATATCAAAACATCTTGTATAACCTGTGATGTACACACAGGAACAATGAGGAACTGAAACTTTTCCTCATCATGTTTTGGGTTATACACACTCCAAGCATTAAAGCAGTTTAATTGTCTTCTGGATAGGTAACAGATCATAATAATGGTTAATTGTTACGACAGGAAAATATGTAGCACTTGCTTAGCTCTAAGAAGTTCTTGCCCTTAAAGTCCAATTGTCTTAGTTTGTTAATGAGACATGACAAATGGGTGAAGCTGGAAAGTGGACAAAGGGTCGTCTTGTCAGATAATGCTCTTGTGAGGTCTTTTGGGACTAGCTTAAAACATTCACTGCCATCTGTGCCGGTTTGGCTAAAATCTAGCAATATATCCTCTGAGAGAAAACCAGGTTACAACCACCCTTCCCCCCACCAGGTTTGGGAAAAAAGGAAATTTTCCTCGAAGGAAAGTGAAAGAGATAAAAACTATTTATTTAACACACACACAAGAGAAGGATAATAATGCTAAATAATGAAATCTCTCGCTGTAGAGAGAAACCTGGGAAGATTTCAGAGTCCTTCTGTAGGTGTGGTGTCTCTCCTCCTCAGAGCTGGGTGAGGGCCCACCCCCTCAGGCTTCGGGGAAAATTCTCCCGATGTGTTCTGATGTTGTTGAAACAGTCCAGAAGAGAAGAAGGGAAAAAAACCAAAGTCCCAGGAAACAAAGTTCAGCTTTCCGTCTCACGCCGGAGAGAGAGGAGAGGAGAAAAAAAACCTGGCTGAAGAAAGCACGCAGGATGCTCCCCCTGTGCTACCGCAGCCAGAGCACACAGAGGACTGTAATCTCCGTGTCCTTGAGACACTGCTTTGAAAAGTTTGCTTGGTCCTTTTTTTTCCTTCCCTCTCAAACTCAGTTTAAAGACACTGAAAAGGCACAAAATCAATTGTTTGGCATAAAGCCATGATAGGGGATATACATGATGGAGTCACCCCAAGACACCATCCCAGAAGAGACTGTGCATCATGGACTGGTTCTCATTTGTACCTGTGCAAGGTTTTCCAGGTCATCCAAGAGCTACTGATGAAGTCACTTTGAACCCATTTGACACTGAAAGTTAAGAAATGTCTGGACAATCCAGTTTGATGACTCAGTTTTGGGAACAGTAACCTCCAGCTGTGACACTGTAACAAGCACCAGGGAGTGGCACAGTGAAACTCCACTGGCCACTTCCAAAGTGATTACGCCCTAATGTACCCAGTGCCTACTCAGAAAGGGGCTGATGAAGGGTCTGTTGGCAAGGAAAGAATTCTTTTCTTGGTTTAGTAGCTGTAGTGTGAGCTTGTCATCCATCTGTCCCCTCACAGGCACTCATGGGAGAACATCCAGAGGGTTTTACGGAGGGAAAACTGGGATAATTTCACTGTGCATGAGATAGGCTTGGAGAAGAGCCTCCAGGGTGTTGGGAAGAGAGGCCAAGTGCATGAGTGGCATAGGAAAGGGGTTGAAAGACGTCAGTGCAAGGTGATAGTGCAGAGAAGTACAGCAGGACTGCATCGTGGCTTGAAAGAAAGAGTATGGTGGAGGGGAGAGCTGATGGAGGCACTCCTCTGCTGTGTGAGAGAAATACCACAGTGAAGATGTAGCGGAGGAATGTTATCTCAGGACCTGAGTGTCTGCTGTAGTAAAAACACCTCTGGGAGGCTGAAGAGGTATTTGACATTGTAGACAAGAAGAGTATTGAAATGTTAATTTCAAAGAACAAAAGAAGATGTAGAGTCTGGATGGATCCTTAGAGGGGATCAGATGTTGGCACCAGTCACAGTGTCAGAGGAGAAGACTGAGAGGTTGTTCAGCAGCTGGACTTCACAAATGTCAGGTTCTGAAGCAAGTAGCTCCGTGTTAAGGGAAGCAATCTGCAAGGCAGCACATTTGTGTCTGCTCACTAAGGACAGCACATCCTGTGCTTGAGAGCTGCAAAGGTCTTAACATGAACCATCTGTGTTAATACAAGTGCCAGTAAGGTGTATCTGCGATATGAAAGGTCCTGTATGCTACCCAACATGGCTTGGTTAGCCCAATTTCAAGCAGGTGTTCATAGTCTTGGTTATGTTTTTTTCAGCAGTTGTCTATGTGTGTATTACAAGTTGGAATTTCTCTGTGGAATCATAGAATGGTTTGGGTTGGAAGGGATCTTCAGAATCAACTAGTTCCACCCCCTCCTGCCATAGCCAGGGACACTAGACCAGGTTACTGAGAGCCCCGTCTAAGCTGTCCTTGAACACCTCCAAGGATTGGACACCTACGGTATCTCTGGGCAGCCTGTCCCGGTGTCTAACCACTCTCAAAGTAAAGAATTTCTTCCTAATGTTTTTCTAAACCCACTCTCGTTCAGTTTAAAGCCATTCACCCTTGTCCTATCACCACATGTTCTAGTAAGGTCACTCTCTAGCTGTCTTGTAGCTCTCTTCAGGTACCAGAAGGTTGCTCTAAGGTCTCCCTGGAGCCTTCCCTTCTCCAGGCTGAACAACCCCGACTCTCTCAGCCTGTCATCATAGGAGAGGTGCTCCATTCATGGCCCTCCTCTGGACTCGCTCCAACAGGTCTGCGCTCTTCTTATGCTGTGGCCTCAGAGCTGGGTGCAGCACTCCAGGTAGGGTCTCACCAGAGTGGAGCAGGTGGGGAGAATCACCTCCCTTGCCCTGCTGGCCATGCTGCTTTTGGCATGTTGCTGGGTCATGTCAACCTTCTCGTCCGCCAACGCCCCCAAGTCCTTCTCTTGAGGGCTTCTTTCAATCTGTGCTTTCTTTTATAGTGTACTACACGTATTTTAATATACTACACTTATTTTAATAGCATAATAATATTTTACTTTATAAGATTCTCTTGCATCCATGATACAAATGAACAGTGTAGTTCACAAAGGTCTGCTGGTTTGCTTGTGTTCAATAGGCACTAGCTCGTCACCTCCGACCTGGAACTCTGCGTGCTGTCTTTGGGAAGGACAAGATTCAGAATGCTGTTCACTGCACAGACCTGCCTGAAGATGGACTTTTAGAGGTAAGGCTTGCTAGACAAACATGTTCTCATATATCACAGGAAGCTGTAAAGTGAAATGCTTTTCTTGTCACTGTTTTAAGCCAGTGTTTTCTGTGTGGAGTAGCTGTGTTATAGACCAGACTAGACACAAAAGGAGAGAGTTTATTAAGGGCATTTAACTCAGTTAATTCTGATACTGTAAAAAAATCCATCCATGCAGTTTTCTTGAATGAATATAGTGTAATGAAGTATTCGATGTAATGAAACTCAAGAGTCTTTGCTTTTTTCTGAATGTGTCCTTGGGACTGAATATCAGCACCTAACACTGCAGGAACACTTTCTTAGCCCTTTCTTGGATGACCACTATGATTCCTGATCTAGATTGTCTCTACAATGAGCTTGTATGGAGCTTGGAATATTACAGGCACTAGGGATTCAAATTCTCCAGATAGGGCCCAGGTATATTTGTGGACAGTCATACTTACATGCATCAGTTGATATTTCCTGGTTTTTATATTAACTTCCTAATTATTATCTGATTTTGGCTTTGTATGCTTTCATTAAAGTCCAATAAAATGAGAAAATGTTAAATTAAGGGAATTTGTAATGACAGAAGTACTCACTATGAAAACCAGAACAAGCTCATTCACTTTATTCTGTGCCTCAAAACTAAGGTCCATAGCAGGGGATTGAAGTGGTGTGTAATCTTGGATGGATCTCCGTGTCAATGGAGATGGTTTTCCAGTGCATGCACAGCTTGCATTTTACTGTCTATACATATTTGTGTGTGTTTTGCTGTCAGGCTATAGCAGAATCATGGAGCAGCAAGAGTTGTCCTACTTAGATAATTACACATTGCCAAAATGGTGGTGTCATAGGAGAGCAAGGAAGAGCTAACTGCAGCACCGTCTCTCTCCATGAAATAACCTTTGGGTTAAAGTGCTTTTGCTAGGAAATGGCATCTAGTTTAAGGCACAGACTAGTGAAATTCAACACTGAGAATGGCAACCAGTATAAACAAAGTTGCAGCTTTTTTGAGCGTTTTCAAGATGTCTTAAAAGTTGTCAACTTTTAGTTTGTTCCCTTAGGGTTTAAACAAGCAAGTACATTTTTCACCACATGCCTGAAGTTCCTCAGCTGTGGCTTTCCAGTGGCAGCAGAACAAAAGGCATAGCCTGTAAAGGAAAAATTAAACAGACCAACACTCAAAGAACATTTTAGTACTCCATCAGAATTTTCTGTTTCTCTCTCGTGTCCACAGTCTGTCACCTTTACATTGGTGCAAAGCAGATTTTGCTGGTTGTTTAAATTGAGTTTAGAGCTACTATAAGTGAGGCAAGAATTGCTTCTCCAAAACAAAAACTGAGGCTGGCATTCTTTCTTAAGGTCCCCATTACGTGTGTTTGTCCTTTTAGTCCTGCAGCTCAATCATAAGCAAAGTTGTTGATCTAGTATTACTCTGACTACACACCTTGCAGTTCCTGTTGCAGTCTGATCATTTTAACAGTCCTTTATTGATCATACTTTTTTGGGAGAGGGAGCTAAGATCTTTTTTTACCATAGGCATAATTGTATGTAGAATATGGCTCTTCATCAGTCTGTAGTTTCTTCTGTAACAGCCCAGGTTAAGCCAGCAGTTGCAAAGGACATTGCTCAATGTTCTTTAGTGAGTAAATAAAGCAGTGGATGCTTTGAATTGAGCCAGTGGGTCTGTACAGAGAAAGCCTTGGCTGTACCTGTTGGTTGGTGTGTGGAGTATTTACACTGTTAGTGCTAAAGTAGCTTGTTAGGTGTCCCTGCCACAGTCCTGACTGCTGCTGTGGCCGCGGGTCCTGTGTGCACGCAGGGTGTGTGCAGGGCCTGCAGTGCCCAGGGCATCCTGGAGGAAACGTGGAGGGACTGCAGCTGCTGGCACTTTGTGGATAGAAAGCCGAATAGGTTGGTTTGTGTGTTAATTGGTTTTGTAACTTTTGGACTTCCAGAACCAAATGGAAATGGAGAGGGTAGATCCCTGGTTGACCAAGTATTCTATGACAGGCCTTAAATACGTAGTGTTTATGGAAGCACAACAGAAGCGTGTTCCTGTTTAGAAGGGAACACACTGGTGCTGTCCTGAGAACTTGGGTATCTTTAGTGCCAGACACTGTTTATCTTAAGATTTCTCCACCCTTCTCTGCATTTTTCATCACCCAGTTTCAGATCTAGCTGAAATTTGAAGAATTTGCAATGGCAGCTGCTGTCTCATTGTCCACAAATGGAGACTTCTTAGAGGAGATGAGATAGGTAATTGAGGATTAGATAAAATGCTTCCTGAAGTTAATAGCCAAACTGTAGGTGACTTTGGTGTTTTGCACTTCATTGACTGTCACTAGGAAGGGCAAGGTTATGACCTTTCTCCCAAAAATCATGACCAAGGAGGACTTGGTGAAAGGAGACAGAACAACAGTGTCTTGGGAACAGCAAGGACTAATTAACTAAATAAGGGTCAGCTTGTGCACCTGGTTTAGAACACTATATTTAAATAATGTAGTACAGCAGTTTTTCAGTGTTTTTCTCTTAGACCTCTTTTCCAGGGACCTGAAAAAAGGAAAGTTCACTTTTAACCTTAAAACCCCCTCAAACAAACAAACCAACCCCAAAAGCAAATACGAGCACTTGCTCCCACCAGTATGACCCTTAACTCCTGTCTTTGTTCTGCTTCACATTTGTGGCTGTGACTAAAGTATATCAGAATTAATGAGTAACTAACTTTGGCTCAAGAGAGGAGGGGAGATGCAGTTGAGCCTTAAATGTGACTGGTCACAATACAAAAATCAGTGTGTTTTCAGTTGTAGAGCTGTAAGTGCTCTTTTTATTCCTAGTTTAGTGATACAGGAGGAGTGTGAATATTGCCCTGAAATCTCTTAGATGAGTTGTTTGACTTACTGGGTCAGGCATTTACTGTCATTCACTTAATATACTTGTGTGTCCTCTTATCAGTACAAAATGTATTTTTACAAGTGACAATGGATAGACACAAATAGCTCAGAACAGTCAGTTTTCTCAGCCTTGTCATCAGTTTCCCATTTTAATGAGGAGAGGAAAGAAAGGAGGAAGTAGAGAAGGGAGACTGATAGCAATGGAGTATTTGTGAGATGATGCAGTTTCATGATTGAAGGTTCAACCAGCACCTGATGTTGTGTAGGACATTCATTCGGAGCAGGGGGTTGCATTTGTTTCCCACATCCAAAGCAGGTAGAGCTCTACCTCTTGTCAAGTTTTTATTCTGTTTTATATAAAACAGGTCCTATTTGGAGCAAGCAATTACAGTACTCACCTGCTGTCACGTTCCTTCTGAGTCAGGTAGAGCCAGGACTGGAACATGCATATTTTATATGCCAAGGAACTGCTCTGTTTAGCGGACTAGAGATGTGTCATGTACATGTGGTGAAAGATGATTCTGTTTCTCAACTCACCATCTTTGGCCTGAGGAACACTTCTGATGAATACCTTGTTGAAATAGAAGCTTGCAAACCATTGGATCTGATGAATCATCGTTCTCTAGACAAAACAGGTTTCCTTAAAATTGATCATTCCTGGAGTTGTTTTTAATCAGAGTAGTGATACAAGGTATGTGGCTACCAGACTTCACAGTTTATGTCCCTCTTTAAAGAAGTGGAGGCAAATTAAAAATCAGTCATAAAGGTCTTATTCACACCACTGAAAGTACAGTGAGTAAAACTTCCCACAGGAGGTGGTGCTGTACACACACCTCAGCTCCCTGGGTCTCAAGTGGCTCAGTACCTTTCAGATTATGCACGAAACCACATAATTTAAAAAGTGGTAGCCTAGAATTGCAGTTATAACAAAACCAGAATTTTTGGGTTTTGGCACACTCTGCCTGTAACTTGTTGCTCATACTGTGCAGTTCAAGGTTTTTGGTTTTGTTTTTTTTTGTGTGTGAGCAGTTCCGTGAGGGCATTTGCAATGCAGAAGAACACTCTGGGGATGATAGAATGCAGGCGTCTGGGGTAACCTGAAGGTCTCTCCATTGCGGTGCAGCCTGCTGAGCCACCCACGCTGGCTTTGTGTTCCCGTGCCATGGTGTTGGGGCAATCAGTCAGTCTCAGGGGATTTCCTTGCATTATTACAAAGTCCTTAATAGTCATACATGTGTTTGTGTATGCGTACCGAGACGCAGAGGGAGAGGATGCTGCCCTCAGCGAGATGTGCATGAAAAAGGATTTGCTGTGAGATGGATAAAACTTGGCTTCTGGGTGAAACAGCCTTCCCCCTGTTGCCAAGGGAGACACTGTTATGAGGTGACTAATGCTTGGACAATATCGTGACAATTGCTGCGGGTGTGTGCTTACCTGTGCCTTTGTGTGCCTGCCGGGCTAGGAGTGGAACTGCAGAGGGGGGTGATCTCTGAAGCCACTTTTCGTGGGAGTGGGGGATGTGCCAGCTGCCTTCCCAATCTTGCATCCCCCCGGGCGCTGCGTGTGCCACCGCATGGCTGCCGGGTGCCGTCAGGCTCCTCCTTGGGCATCGGCACCGTGGAAAGACGTGTCAGTTTTCAGTGTCATGGGCAGCTTTCCAGCCAGGCAGGAGCAAGGACCTCCTCGAGTATCGTTTTCTGGCCTTCTCCCTTGCCTCAGAGCTATTTGTGGCACTCACAGACATGAAAATAACCTATCAAAGGGGGATGACTTTGCTGTTATCAAAGAAGAGCGGGTTTCATCTGTCTTCTGAGAGAGCTGTCGTGATGGTTGGTCTTTTTCCTATCACTTCTTTGAATTTCAGCTGTGCAGTGGTGTTCAAGTGTAGGGCTGGGGACTGGCAGGCTGCGCAACAAACTGCTGGAGGCTCTTTGTTCCTTTGCTCAGCCTTGCACCAATGAGACTGGCTCACTGCTCATAGGGCATTAAAGCAAACAAGTAATATCGTCTAGGGACGGATCAGCTATGGTCATCTGCTGGGCAGATGCTCACACAGCTCTGGCTCTGGAATTTCAACTGCCTGGATCCAGAGATGGGAGGTGATGTTGTACAGTAAGTGGTGACAGGACAGTCCAGTTCAGCAGATGTGGTTTGTCCAGGCAGATGCTGTGGACAATGAAAACCATGATTGTTTTCCTCAGACTTGGTATAAACTGAACGCTCTGTCAAGTGTTAAGAGCTGTGCTGCTCCTAAGCTTTTGGTGCAGTATGTATTCCACCTGCTAGAGGCCAGCTGTCCGTGGTCTGGCATTCCAGATAGTGTCAGGAGAAGCACGTCTTCTGTCTCCTTTCCCTTTCCATTTATTCAGGGAGGCTGGGGGGAGGGTGGTATTTTAGCAAGTTGTTCAGAGTGGACAGGGGAGCACTCCTTGGAGGGGGGAACACAACAAATGCTTCCCATAGCCACTTCCTGTTACAGAAGCGCTCTGCTGGCTGCCAACTTGCCCTGTCCTGTGTGCTGCCTCCTTGGCTGCCCACTGCCGTTGTCTGGACATGTGGGTGTGCTGCAAGGTGCTCGCTATCATCCACCCTGGAAATGCTTCTGTACGGTAATGAGCTGATCCATGGGTTGAGGTTAAAGTGCAGCAGTTTAGGACAGAAGGCATCAGAAGGATGTAGCTCTGTTAAACTAGTCCTTTTTGGTGCATTGAGGTATAGTGCAAGCAATTTAATAAAGCATGTCAATGAGTAACTCTCAGAAGCGTCAATGTGCTTAGTGTGGAATTTGTGTGTGTCACACTCGGAACAAAGGTCTCCTGCATTGCTCGTTACCGATTAACTTGTCTGGTATTATGCAAGCTGCCTCTGCCAGCCGAGAACTAACTCTCCCCATTCACAGGGCAGCCCAGCTTGTAAAACATTACACAGCAGAAGTGCATAGCATGGCAATGAACCTTTCACTGAGGGCATTAGAGCCGTCCGCATTTCCCTCAGGAGTCTTTAAAATATTTTAATAAAGAGCCCATTGTTTCACTCAGTCATACAGCAATTTTGCTATGAAGTCTTTTATTAGAGGCCGTACTGAGCTGCATAACCTGGGGTAAAATGCTTTTCACCGTTTCCAGTGAAAAGTAATAAAAATTGAATGGTTTGGGTGAGGTTTGCTTTAGCACTTTCCTTCCCCCAAGTTTTCATCCAAGGAGTAGCTATTTTTGTCTGTCAGTTGGAAATTTCAGTCTCTTCTGGTACAAGATGATTTCTAGAGAGGTCTATCAGATAATGGTTATTATGATTCAAGTGCTTCTCCATTTAAACTTTCTGAGACTTTTTATCCAACAGCTGTGGGAACAGGTTGGAAAGAATCTGGAGTGTAGGAAAACTTAATCTTGCTTGGGGGTGTTATTGCATATCAGAACGTGTTAGCCAGCACTGGAATGCTATCTCACAATGTTTCCTGATGCTTTATATATACTTGTACAGAGAATTAAATAATCCTTTTGCTTAGGCCTATCTGAAGTAAATTAAGAATTAAAAATAGCAGTAATAGATGGAGGTATAGTGAAGATGTTGGTGATTTCTCTTTTAAAACTATTGTGTTGTTAAGTCACTTGCAGCCTCGTTTTGAGCATAGGTTGTATAATTATTATACTTGTGGGCTAGACAGGCAAACTAAACCAGGAACTTGTTTAAACAGAGTTGTGAAATAGCTCACCTCTTTTGCTTCCACTTCTGGGTAAAATCCGAGGTCCAGTTACCCCTTGTTCTGCCAAGTCTGAGGTTTATAAGTGCCAGAGAGAAGAAGTTAATGAGTGTGAACCAAGCAGCTGCCAAAGCTCTTAAAGTTTCACCTGATCCTGAAGGTAACCTGTGTGATAAACAGGGCTTGGCTTTTGGCACGTGTTTGTGTTGTGCTGAGCAGAGTAATTTTGTGGAGGGGAGGTCAAGGTGGAGGGAAGGCGTGACACTTCTTGATAACTCATCTGAGGCCCAGTTTGTGTCTTTGAGGCCGCTGCCTTCTTTCTTTCCCTCAGCATGTTCTCATTTTGAACCAAAAAGCTCTTTCCATTTCTCCTCTTCCTCCAGCTGAAGCAGAACAACAGTCGGGCTGCTACTCAGCTGCACCATGGACAAACTACAGCAAAGACAAAAAAGCCCAGGGGAACAGCTTATACAGCAAGAGCAGTAAGGGCATGCTGTAGTTGCACAGCCACATAGAAGCTCAGAATATCCTTCATTTCTGGAGCAAGGGGCCCTGCACCTTATTTGGGGGGATAAGAGGAACACTGTTGTTCTGTAACACACATGCTGCGAGATGCACATAAATTTTTATGTGGTTTCCTATTATTGACCTCAGCCAGTTGCACCTCCCACCTCTCTCAGAGGTCAAATATACAAATTAGCTCTACTGGTGCTTCCTGTATAGGTTTTACCCCTTCCCTTCTCAGTGCAGCTTCCTTCACTAATTACCAGCAGTAATTAAGAGCAGAATTTAAGTCAGCTATTTTCATATGTGTGTTGAAATATATGTGGAACATGGGAGGAAAAACCCAAAGCCAAATGTGTTAATATGGATAGAAAACTCTGAATAAGGTTTCCTGTCTGTCATAGATGCTAATACCATGGGATATATTGAGCTTAGAGTTTGTCAGGCTCTAGAAACTACTACTTCTTTCGTAATTAATAATAGCTAATGATTCAAAATGTAGTTTCATGCCACTACTGGTTTTGTGCTTTCACAAAGTGCTGAGGGCTTAGACACTGGCTGTACTGATCCTGTGCCAGCAGCTGTGGAAACCCAGAACGGGATGGCAGTGGTCACCTGAAAGGATGTTAGCTGTAGTCTAGGGCTCCTTGGAGTCACCCAGCATCTTCTGGTTTCAGTAAGAGCTGCATTCTTCCACTTTGTCTTTGACCTCTAAGTGCACTGGCACATAGGCAGGAATGATGCATCCACAGCCATTCCTGAGATACTCTGATATATGTCAGCAAGTCTCTGAGCAAGAGGCAATTCTCTGAAGCATTCAGAGTTGCTAAGCAGGCAAGTTTCCTTCCACATTGGTGCCAGTTACTGCTGTTCTGCTGGGGAGAGACAGTGTGCCAAGACTATCCAGCCATAAACCAGGAACTGTGGCCTTCCTCAGGTAGCTGCCCTAGTCCAGCCATTGAACAGTAACTTGATCACTGAGGTGTCGAGTCTAGTCCTGCCACGGCAGCACATGGTTTGGCACTCAGCAGCAGTGTTGAAATCACTGAAAGCCGATGAGACTCAAAACAAACTCTTAGCATTTTCATACTGCCCCGTTCCACAGGGGAATGGAGCTTTCTAGATTCAGTGACACGTCTCAGAAGGTACTTGGAGCTCTATGCTTGGGGAATTTATGCCATTAGTTTGGTGGGATGTTTCCTGTCAGCACAGCGAGCCTCAGTCAGCACAGGGGCTTGTGGTGGTGCATGCAAGGCTCTGCTGGTGGTGCCTTTGATTACTTGTTTCTTTCAGGATATTTGTTACTGTCTCATCTTCATGAATTTAACACTGTTGCCATGTGTAGCCTATTGGGTCCCCTGGATAAATTATAGTCTGCTGAGCATCATGGTTGCTCAGGAAGGGCTTTAAATGCTGGCCACCTTCTACTTTCTTTGTTTGCTGCTTCCATCCTCGCTTGAATCTGTGATGTGGTTGGAAAGCATGTTCTTGTCTCTGTGTGGTCACTGTCTCCTCTCTTGGCCATAACCTGGTAGCTTGTGAGCACCATGACTGTCAGTGCTCCATGAGCAGGCTGGAGAGCCTTTGCTCAGCGTTGGCAGTGCCTGTGGCTTGTATGAGCACATCCAAACCTGGCTTTACTTAGATACTGCAGGTGCAAGCAGCAGGGGCCCTTTCCAGTGTTTTTATCCAGTGCTTGAGATGTGTTTGCAGCTTGCACTGACACATGTGGTACACTTACAGGGTCTTGTCTCACCTCAGCTCACTGCTCCAAGGGCATCCTACAAGACATCCACAGCAACTCCTGACTGTGAGGCAGGCAAGAAAGTGTCCCCCAAGATAAGTGTGAAGTGCAGAGGCAGTGATCCTGATCACTCAGTGAGCTGCTGGGGATCCTTAGGAAAGCAGTACTTGCTGTCATGTTTTAGTTTGTCACATCTGATGGGAGATGGGATCTTACACTTTATTTCATTCCAGTGGCTCTACCAGGCCAGTGATATGTTCTGATGGTGCTCAAAGATGTTACTAGATAAGAAGTAGAACTCCAGGTGGGAGAGTCCTGGACTAAAATGTTCAGCTCCAGCTACAGAGCAGTTGGCTTATGATGGGGGCTGAGAAGATTCAATGAACCTGTACCTTCTTGTTAAATCTACAAGTATCTATGCTTCAGAAATCAGTGATCTGAGTCAGCACAGTAGTTATGTATGATACAGAAATAACACCTTCTTATTTTAAAGTAGTTTTGGAGTTCACTTATTTTTCTTAGCTAAATAGCATAAAACTCGCTTTCTTGGTATTTGTGATTGTGGTATAATGAACTACTGTCTTGTCCTCTCATTTCCATCCTATTTGGAACTCAGATTTTTCTAATCTTTTATTTTATGGTACAATTTCCAAATAGCTTCCCTTGCCCTTCTCTTCCACTGTGTTTTCAGAGTCGAACATAACCATCCACAGTTTTTGAGGTGACTGTGTTAACAGCACACAGCATAAAAGCACAATGTGCTCTGTGTTATCCTGTAGCATTTATGTCATAAAACCTTTCCATTGCAAAATTGGGGTTTTTTGGTGCATAGGGGTTTTTGTCCCAGCTCTGCTTAAGAAATTAACTTGGATAGTTGAAGTGCATGTGTAAAAATTGTTGTCTTGGGCAGTCTGGCTGGCTTTATTTCTTACATTGTGTGACCCTTGGGAGAGAGGCAGGGGTGATGAACCTGCCCTTTTTTTTGAACAAACCCTCTTCAGGTTTGTGTAGGAAAATAATTTTTTATTTTCAGAACACATACAACAGTGAGTAAGTAGTCTGTTTTCTTTGACAACCAGTTTTCTTTCTGGAGTGCTTATGGCTGAAAGGATGGTATGAACCCATGGGGGTTTTGGTGTGTTAATCTAATGATGTAGTCATGTGAATCAGCTGAGTGAACTGTAGCTGAAGTGGGGTTTAGGTGTTAGGTGTTAGCAAGTGTGCTTGCTAACAGCATTGGCAAGTTCATGCAGATATACAAAGCAATGTTAATGGGCAGAAAAAGCTTTTTGTTTCCTACTTGTGATCTCAAACTGAGAAAACATGTAAAAATTTATCAGACCTAAATGTTTCGGGAGAGTGTACTGATGCTGAAACTTAGGGTCAGCAGAGATTCTGGATCATGTGCCTGGATGCCTATGCTGACCAAGGAGATACAGTGTTGTGGTGGTTTTGGGAAGAGGGTGCTGATGAGTGTCTGTCTAGCTGCGTGGAAGGCACCAAGATTCCTGACAGGCTCTAAATGAATACAGGGATGAAAAAAGCTTCCATCTCCCACTTGCCAGTTTTGGTTCTGCAGAGATGAGGAAGGACTGAAATTGCTGTCACCTTTCTCGTGATGGATGAGAAGTGAATCTGTGTATTCAGCCCTTTTCTTGCTCGTGTGTCACCCTGTCAGCCCCTGGCTTCTGCCATGAAGGAGACTAACAGGGTCTCTTACCAAAACCTGCCAGCCCAGGGGAACTGGGGGAATGGACTGTGAATGTTCAGGTACCCTTTCAGAGCCAGGGTTTCTTTGAGGCTGTAGTTAGCTGCTCAGCAGGCGCCTCTCATCAGCACTCTTTGAGTTGTTTTCTGGACAGAAGGAGAGTTACATTGTAGGTGCCTGTAATTCTTACACTTGGAATCTTCAGCACACTTTGTGCCTCTGCAGGGTCCTGTGTTAATACCTAGATCCTTTGCTCCCCTTGGAAACTGGCTGTCTTGCTTGATTTGCTTCCCTTTTGCCTGGCCTTTCCATGCACTTAGGGCACACGTTGTTCAGATGATGCTTGTGCTCAGCCAGGGCATTAGACTGGATTTTGTTATTGCCCACAGTATTAGCTCCTGAAACTTTGTGGTAATGCATGAAGTGCTCAGAGAGAGCAGCCAACTCCATTTACATGAGTTTTGCTGGAAGTGTTTGTGACTGAAACAAAACTTCATGGAACTGAAGCAGCTCTCAGCTCCTCCTCAGTGAAGCAGTTTATAGGGTCAGAGCCAGAAGGTCACGGTTATTCACCCGTTGTTACTTCCTGAGCATTATTGTTATTTGTCCCTGAATGGGAGCTAGAGAGGGCATAGCTGCATGCTGCAAAGCAGGTAGATGGTTCCTGGGATCTGTAAGGGGAGTACTGACGATAAATTCGATCCTGTCTCATCCCTGGGAAGCAGTGAGCACACCTGAATGGTAGCATCATTGGAAAGGCATTTGGGTGGCATCTGTGAAATGTGTTTGGTTGGTTTCAGATCAGCTCCTGTCGTGGATTTGTGCTCTGTCACCCTTGGATCCTGTAAAGATCAGAAGTGTGCTTGGCTCAGAGAGGCTGACCTTGCCCTTGGTCAAATGTGAGGCTTGTTCAGATGTTTTGTACTGGCAGAGCTCCTCTTTCTGTGGTTTGGACTGTGCTAAGTCCTTGGGAAATAGAGGAATTGCATTTCCTAAAATACAGGGTATTTTGGAGTATCTAACCCCCATCTGGATGCTTGATGCAAGTTATCACCAGTTCCTGGATCCCCTTGGAAAAGGACCTGGTACTTTTAGAATGGGAGTTCTTCAAGCTGTCTCCAACTGGGGCCTCATAAGCTGGGGGCACCCCAGATCTCTTGGTAGTGCTGAAAACTTGGTTCTTCTGAAGTCTTGATTCTTCTCAGAACACCACACCTGTGGTCGTGTGAGTGGGGTAACTAAGTTCTGGTGGTTCTTGTCCAGCATTGCCGTGCTCCCATGGGCAAGGTTCTTGGAGACCAGGATCCTTTCTGCGTACCACAGATACACCAGCTCTTAACTGGTTTTACTGGGTGGCAGCTGACCCACATAAAGATAATTACACATAAAGAGAACATACCAGCACCTGGTTTTGTGCAGTATGTGAGATGTAGTGTTGCTTGTACTGATGTCTGAGCCTTGCCAGTACAGTCTGTGTGGATCTTGAACAATCCAATAAAAGCTAATTGAGAAGGAAGAGGTTTTGCACAGGTTGTAAGTAAAGGGAGGTTGTTCAGCCCAGCCTGGGAAAATTGGTTGCACAAAATCAAGGGGCCTTTGGGGACTAAAACAGCACAAATTCTTCTGTTGCTAGTGGCAAATGAGCAGACATTGGGCAAGGCCAGTATCCACCTGTGTCAGTGTGTGCTGCAGGGGTGGGTCAGTACTTAAATCGCAGGGGAGCCACGCAGCTCCAGCTGAGGCAGCCCAGGCAGGGGTGAGAGTTGACTCAGCTTTATTAAACCTGGAAAGGGGGCCTGTGGTGGCAGCAGCTGTCTCAGCACCCCAGGCTGAGGCTGGACACCGAGTTACTACCTAGGAAGAAGCAGATTCCACTGCACTTGGCCTTTTTCTTTGCTCTTGGCACAGCTCCCCACCCGTGCTGTGGGTTGTGCCTGATCCATGCTGGACAGCTGCCCTTGGCCAAGCTGGGAGCAGAAGTCCAGAAATGCCAATGCTCAGAGCTGTAAAAGCAGTAGCTGGTGTGTGTTAGTGCAAGTGTTTGTGCAGATACAGGCTTAAAGGCTTGTGTTGTTAAATATACATATGTGTCTCTCTCTCTGCTTTCCATTTTACTAGTGCTTTTGTGTGTCTCTCTTATGAAATGCAGGTGTTCCATATAACAAGGAGGGAGATAAAATTCACTTTAATGGCTACAATTATACTTAACTATGCTGAGTCAATCTGGCAGAAAGAACAACATGTTCAGACTGGCAGTTTATAATGTAATGTCCTATTAGGCAGTAAGGAAAGCGCTGCCTTCCTGAGGCGAGTGGCTAGAGCACAGATTAAAAGAAAGAATCTTGAAGGCAATGCATGTTTTAATTTGGGTTGATGAAATGTCACATCTTGAGGCCCCTGCCCTGCCTGTAGTCCCTCTGCCCCCAAGGCTGTCGACGAGCCCCAGCCCAGCGGGGCTGTGTCAGAGCCACTTGTGAAAGGTCATTTTGGTATCAAGGCTGTTGTGTACCCAAAGCACTGGTGCCACTGGGCAAGCAGGGTGCCCAGCCAAGAGTCTACACCTGCTTGTGGTGGGGTGGGGTGAGGCTTTTTGGACTTTGGTTGTTTGGCGATTTTTTAAACCATCCTGCAGTCTCCTAGTGCTGTATCTCTAGTAGGTGTGACAAATTACAGCAGCGTTTCTAATGGGGGAAGGGGGCATGTCTGACCAGGTGCATTGTGGGGTGTTTCTTTTGGGGGCATGGGGGGTGTGGTCCTTTGGTAGCAGAGTTGTCCTGAAGCCTGGGACCAGCTGGGTCTTTTCAGTGGGCAGCTGCAGGGCATGGTGCTGGGATAGCTACTGCCCTTCCTGCCTGGTTAATTAGTGATCTGAGCAGCCATCCTGCTTTCACTGATGTGGGACGAGAAAGTGATTGGGGCGGGGATGTTGGGTAAAGGTTTTGTCTAATTTCGTATGCAATTCCTAAGAGTTCGTTCCGTGAGTCCTTTTTGACATTTGCTCACTGAAGCGAACACAAGCACTGTAAGTTTTCCACAATGGTTGTCCCAAGCCCTGGAATAAGCCAGAATCTTTATTAATAGTTCATGCTTGGACTTTGCATTCATATAGAAAATTAAAAGGCAGTAGAGTGCCTAACCATGAGTTGGGTCTTATACAAGTAAAAGTTGGGAATTTTGGTTGGTTGGTTGGTTGGTTTGGGGTTTTTTGTTGTTCTGTTGATTTTTTTTTTTTTTGGTCACCGACTGTTCACCTAGGAATTGAATTGTAAGGGCAGTTGATCCTACCAAACCTTGAGCCATGTGACAACATCCCCACTCCCCACCCAAAATGGTAGCAGTAGGAACCCATCAAGTGCTGGGGGCCAAAATGGCTCAGCTTTCCTGTAGTTCTTTCTGCAGGTGAAGCTTCTATCAGGGAGTATTTCAGGGCTTTCATCAGAGCTTGTTAAATCCTTGCTGTAAACACACAGCAGCAAAAGAAAGAGCTGAAGGTGTGATTCCTTTCTGCTGGCACCTGCTCCATGGGAACACAGAACAGCTAAATGGGTGCATTAAGCACCACAGTGTACCGTAACCATGCTTTTCCTTCTAGCAGATGGCAAAAAGTTTAAGCATCTTGCTTTTCCAGGGTTGTGTGTTCCAATAAGGAAGTATTTTTCAAGCCCCTTGCTCTAGGATAGTCCTGTTTTGTCACTTTATGTGGAGATATTCTCCCTGGTAATCTGCGTCATGCAGCACAAAGTGAGCCTGACTCCTGCACGAAGCCAGCTGCCACATTTTGTCACATTTTGTCACATCTGAACATCCCCAGCTGGCACAGCCTGTCCTCAGCCCTGGCCACCAGCCCAGCAGCAACAAAGAGCAAGCGGCTGCCCTGAAACTCCCATGGCTTCAGTGTGCAGCCTCCCTTCCGGCTGCTGGAAGCTTTAGCCTGCACCGAGGATCGCACTTCTATCTGTTGTGTTATGTCTGGAACACACAGCCTGTGCCTCCAGAGGTGGAGTGTGTGCAGTAATGGGGAAGGGACTTTTTGGGATCCTGAGGGGCACAGGCACATGTGCCACAGCAGCCTCTCAGCTGGGGCAGGGAGAGGGGGAAACAAGTAACTAACAGATGCCAATGCTGCTGTGTAACAGCTCCTTGTTTCAAATGTTTCAACTCCCTTGTGCTGAGGCTGTCTGGGAATGATAAAGATGCATTTTCTGTTTGAAATAGGTGCAGTACTTCTTCAAGATTCTGGACAACTAACAGGCTCCATCCTCACCCACTGCAACAGACACGCACACAGAACTGTGTGTTCATTCATTTATTTGTCCAATGTTTCAACCTGACTGAAATACAAGATCAACAAGAGCACTGTACTCCTGGCTATTATTACATGTTAGAACATAGAGTTTTGCACTTTAGACAACATTTAACACCATTCTATGGGGTACTGCATTGCTTTTATAAAGTTTAAAATAAAGATTTATTTTCAAACATGTGACTTTGGTTTATTTCATACATTACACTTTCTTGCAGAAAAAATAAAATTGTACAACTGCATAAATATAAAATTCTTCCACCATGAAAATGGCTAAAACATTCAATAAAGACATTAGCACCACAGTGTGCGATGCCTTCAGCAGGAAAAAAAAACAAAAGAAAAAAGAAAAAGAAAAGAAAATATACAAAGCAAAGAGTTATGCCTATCACTGAGGACAGTGATAGTCTGACCCAGTCTCTCACACAACATACTGGAGGATAAGGGAAGAGGTGGAGAGAGAGACAGCATTCGCTACAAAGCACAGTACACAATCACCTATTCTCTTTAACTTCACTTAAGTTAGTTTCCCTGCCACCCCTCCAAATAAAATACCCTAACACCACAGAAAAGCCAGAAGCCTTATGGAGTGCTGTTAAATATCATCTCACAGGTGGGCCTTTCTTTGAAAAGGAACAAAATAATGAGAAGTTTCATGCCAGTTCTAGTCCCATTGAGTATTTACACCTTGGACAGCAAAAGTCTTTGCTCACAAGAAGTAGAAAACAGATACAATACATGGCTTGAAAAATGACCAGAGTATGCACCTATAGTACTGTACACTAAATAAAATACACAAGGCAGCAATACTTAGGGGCCAGAAACACTGCTTACTACAAGTCAGTTATGGAATCATAATTTACAGTAAAAATGGGCATGTCCCAAGGCTCAATTTTGTTTTCTTTTGTCATTTACAGTAGAATAAATATTTGTCGCTATTGCTACACTTTGTTTACATTCTAACCTAGTAAATGCAGAAAGCTAGTGTAAAGCATATAGATTACGTGTAGGTCCCATACGTATGACAGTTTGTTCAAGACTAGTAGGTTTTCTTTTTTGTTCTTTTTTTTTTGTTTTTTTAACCTTTTTAAATGGCTAGGAGGAGGAGGGGGGAGGAAGAGAGTTGTGCTTACGATCAGCTGCTTTTTATGTCAAATTTAATATCAAAGCGTCCCTGGAAGCGGTCCTTGTCGCTGTATACGATGTTCTGCCCGTAGGCCCTGCACTCCACGCGCACCTCCACGTCGTAGGTCAGGTTGGTGAACTGCACGGCCACCAGCGGCTGCAGGTACCGCGGCTGCAGCAGCTTCCCGTAGTAGGGGTAGTACTGCAGCCCGAAGCCGGGGTAGCCACCCATCCCATAATACTCCACCGTGCCGATTTTGTCTGCGTCTTCCTCTCGCTGCAGGGGGGAATGGGAAGCACAACCAATGACAACCATCCCAGCTCTGCCTTTGGCAGCCCTCGCAAGACCGTGACCTCTCCTGTGGTCAGCGCTGGGCCCCACCATAACAGCACGTGAGCGTCCAGTGGTTCAGAGGACGTGTCAGCACTGCCTGATCAGCACACACACAACAGCACCTCCCAGCACACATCAGCCAGGAAAAAGGCTTCGCTTCATTTAAAGCCTCAGCCACTTTACACATTGAGAAACCACCAGAGCCTCCTGTGGTACGAATGCACAGGCTTTGGCTACAAAAACTTTGCTGTTTCTCAGCTGCTTTACACGTGCCAAGTACAAAATATCTTCCCTGGAAGCCTTTCTTCAGCTACGGCACAGCACTTAGAAGCAAAATGGTTACTTTTGAAGATACCGTTAACTATCTTGGGCTGTTTTTTACCCCACACTGTGAGGCCAGCACTAACTCATCCATTAGTGAGGCTTTGAGAAACTTCTGTTGCTGAGGGGGAGATATCACAACTAAGAACCACCCCATTTGTCTTTGGAAAGGCAGGCAGGGGGGTAACTACACGTGGACAAAGGCTTAGTCATCCCCTGCAGCTTCCCAGCTCTGCTCTGTTGTATTTCAACTTACCTTGGCAACGCAGTGGACAGGGATGAGATTTGGGTTGTATTTTGCCATAACCTCGGGAGGGAGGCTTTCATTTACTGGAGCCTAGAAGAAATCCAGAACAAGGGGATGTTACACACTGGACACTGCTCTGCAGACTGAAGCACCTCTGCAGCAGCAAAGATCAACAGTACCAAACACACACCATTAACTGGAACCCCTTCTAAGCACAGTTCCAGAGGCAGCAGCTCTCAATGGTTCTTGGGACAGACAAGTTGCAAAACACAACTGGAAGCGGGGGAACTTAGCCCAGGCAGAACTGCTGGCTGTTCTTACAGCTTCACCTGCTGAGGATACAGGCAGGCCAGGCTGGGTTGGTGTCCCTGGGGAAAGCATTTCATGGCAGAGTGTCTATAGCTAGTGGGGCTTGTTAATGCAAGCTCAGGCAGTGGCAGCACGAGATGCACTGTGGTGCAGGATTTGCCACCTCCCTGCCAGGTGCGTGCAGTCAGGACTGGAAATGCACAGGAAAGAGCAAAGTGTGGCAGTCTCACCCTGACATTGCTGAACTTCAGCACCACTGACAAGGAAGGACAAAAGCTCTGGGTGTGTCAGGGAAAGGTGTGAGCACCAACTCTGATAGTCCAGCCATTAATCCAGTTGGTCTTTGGTCTTTTAAAGTGCAGCAGTATTGCTTGACAACATTAAAGTTTCAGATCTGCTTTACAAACACTTTTCCAGGTGCAAGAACTATGAGGTCTCTGCTGGAGTGTGGAATGATGAAAATAAGTAACTGCCGTGGATACCTAGTTTCTAATGGAAACATGGAAAGTCATCCCATGACTAGACAGTGTTGTGTAATGCAGCCTGGAGCTCTCCAGAGCTCCATGGCAAAGAAAAAAGAGTGACACACAGAACCCTTCTCTTTCCCAGTCATCAAACATTCACATCTCATGTCATCCCACAGCCACCATATACCAAGCCACCACAGTACATTCTGCTAAAATGTTTCCATCACAGATCCAATAAACCAAAATTGAACTCGTTTCTTTTAGCACAGGACAGGCTCCCTTTGGAGAAAAACATTCCTCAGGACTCATTAGACAGCACCATTCCCCATCCTCGAGTGCCCTGACAGATGGAGGGGAAGGTGGCATAGAACACCATTTGCACTGTTCTCCATCCAGAAGATGGAGTGGCTGGTTTTGCACACCACCTTATTCAACAGCACATGTTTTGCTACTGAATCCTTAAAAGAAATTTTTAGCATTTAAATGTGTTGGGGAAAAAAACAGAAGGAAAAGCCATGAATGTCCAGATTAACACCCTTCTGCATTACTGCAAACCCGCCTTCGGGTGAAGCACAGAGCAACCAGGTGGCAGAGATATCCTACAGCCTTTGGGAAACTACATTAAATTAACTAAAGAACTCCTCACCTTTCTTCTTCTTTCAGGCAGCTGTGCCTGACTTTCAAATGTAGTTTACTCTTTAGAGAGCCTGTGTTTCACTCTGGTATTTAATATTAGCACTTCATTTAATTAAGCAGTTTTAGCAAAGCAGACAAGTCTACACTGCCTGAGGAAAATAATGGAGTGGATCAGGGCATAACAAAATGTGCTGATGGTACCAAAGACAGGGTTGGTCTGGGACAGTCCCATGGAAGCTTACAGGAATTTAAAATGGAATTTATCATTTGAAGAAAATGCCCCTTTATAGCAACTCCATTAGCAGGCTCAGAAGTCACCAGATAAATAACCAGGAGGTTGCACTGTTAGAGTCACTGCTGCTTGTTACTGACTTGCAGTGCACAATTTTCACTGCTTTTCAATTAAAGGCATTTTTAAAGCAAATTACTCCAATTGTCTCACAATTTATCCTCTGCAGAAAGGGTTTAATACTGATCTCTTTCCAGAGAGCAAAAAGCAGGCACAGCAAATCTGCAGCCAACCTCTCCTCCTGATCAGTAGCTTCTGCTAGAAAGGGAAGAGATACTTGCCTGAGGTTTGAAGCCAATAATTCTGTTGAGCTTGACAAGGATGCATGGTTTGCCATCCTTGTACCCATAGGTGGGATCATTTAATCCAGAACAGTTTTCCAGCCATTCACGTTTGAATTTGCAGACCTTCTTCTGGCCCTGGGCATCATTATATGGTCCTCTCTCTTTGTATTCAGTAGGTGTGTCTGTCACGGTGGGGGAAGGAAAAGACAACCATATGCAATGGGATCTGATATGTGTCAGGAACAGCAGCACTTACACTTCCCTGGGCAGTTGGAATTTCCCCCCTCACCAGGGCAGTTAAGGCACTCCACAGACCTAGGCCCAGCCAGCCCCCAGACCAGCAAGTTTTATGGGATTTTGTTTTATAACTCAGATTTCTTCCAGAATCATCTGGCTCAGAGACTAATTTTTTTCTGAGCAGGTTTTACAAGCAGGTACCCCTCAGATTTGATACAGATGTATTAGGAGGTGAGTCTCATTCACATGATTGCAAATAAACTGTTAAAGGTTAACACCTAATAAACTGTTAAAGGTCAAACACCAGATGTTTGACTGCATGGCATGAAGAGGACCAATACTGGCTTTAGCAAAGTCATCAGTAAAACCATGGCTTTCAGAGAGGATAAGGTCAGTGCCACGAGCTTCAGAGTCAGCTGCAATGTTCTCCAAGTGAAATGTGGGACTTCCCAACCATTTAACCTCTACAATAAGCTGCAAAGTTTGGCCCAGTGTGGTCTGCCCAAAAGAAATTAATGAGCAGCCATATCACTGAAACCAGAGCCTGCCAGTTTACCAACATGCTGCTGGAACAGCTGAAGACCGAGACCACAGCTGCTCACCCTCAGCTTCTGGTGGGCCTGACAGAGGCATCATTCAGAGCCCTCAGCTGTGGGAAACAATCGAGTCTTACCTCCACAGTCCTGAAACACGATGTTTTCAGTTTGCTGCTCAGCGCTGTAGTCCCTTAAGAAATTATCAAGGTTCCTCACATAGGGTTCATAACTTCTGGGTTCAGATGCAGTAAAAGCAATTTCTGTCTTTTGAACCTGAGGGACTTGAGTCAGTCCTAAGAAAAGCAAAATCAGGAAGGAAACATTAAGTACACCTCAGAGCTGCACAGCCTCCAGGCGATACCAGGAACATAACTCCTAATAATAATAATCTCTATTTTTCAGACTTAAGAACTTTGACAAAACAGCTTAAGCTCACTGGAGGAGAGGTTCTCCTCTTTCCAACAACAGTCTGAAATATTCATCACAGTGTTTGCATCCGGCAAAAAGACAAAAATCACAAAATGGAGAAGTGAGGCTACAAGTAAGGCTTCCTTTCAAGAAAAACAGCCAACCACAGGTCCACTGTGCACTTCTGCTTCCTCCTCGAGGACAGAAGGGAAACTGTGTGAGACCAACCACGCAGAACGTTGAGTATCCCTAACAGGCTGCCTTCAGTGTCTGCAAACACTCTGTTTAGGATACAGCACAGCTGCCCACTCGTGAACTCCTGCAGTAAAAGACAAGAGAGGTTCCCCAAGTCCAGTCTCACTCTGCCAGCTGGAATCCACATGGCCTTAGTGTGTCTCCCATGTGGGATGTGGGGCAGGAGACATTTTCTCCCTCAGTAAATTCAGCTGCCTGAGTGCTGCCTCTGCTCTTTTCACTGCCTAAGTGGGTATTGCTGACTGCAAACCTCATCTTCTGAGCTCTCTTATCAGCACCTCATCACCAAGGACGTGAGCAGGAAATGCCACCACACAGAAGAGTTGTTTAAAAGACTGTCCAGATTCTGGGCTGTGCTAACCGGTTTAGATTTAGACTATAATGATAATGCATGGAAAAGAGAAGGGACTATAAACAAGAAATGCCTACAGATGATGAAAAGCACCAACTCCTTTGCTCTTCAATGTGGAACTTGGAAATAGTTGCTCCTATGCAATGTTTAGGTCACATTTTAATTGAAAGTATTGATGCATGGCTAACACTTTCATTTAAGTAATGGGAATCGAGTTCATGCTGCTTTTGTGGCAGCCACTGTAATTATTGAGGTCTTGACTTCAGTTCAGTTTGTCATCTTCATTTCAGCAAGATCAAGGAAAGGAGCAGGGGACCAGCATTTGCTCTGACAGCTTTCAGAACAGGCCTGTTGCCAAGAAGCTCCTCTGGTGCAAAACTCAGGCAGCTTAGCCGGCTGGCCCCAACCCACAAGAGCTTGTGACTCCAGCGATTTTTCCAAAGCCACTTGAGTGCTTCTGCTAAGTCCCTCCTCAAGACAACTCACCACTCCCCCCACCCCCCCTTCCACTACCCACTAACTTGGAATTTGTAACCTAGGACAAAGATTAGCTTTGTTCCCCTAAACACAGCTCCTGGTCACCAAAGATTGCGAGAAGTTCAGCAAGGAGCTTCGGTGTTTCAAGTTTTATTCCATGAAGCAGCTTTAACTGCTCAAAAATCCCTCTGGCACAAATGGACCAGGTTGAGTTTACAAGCTTAGAAGCAATTTACTATTTCTCTAGCAGAATGACATGCTACCCTCCAAAGTCAGCGGCTTTCAACCCCTTTTTGAGCAGTTACTCATTTTCTTGCTTCACAAACAGTTATATATATAGAATAAATACACCAGTTTCAATTTTAGTAAGGGACTTCAATCCCATCCTGCCAAGCCCTTCTCATGTTACCACTCAGCTGGGAAGCAACAGACTCAGTCACCTGAAGTGGCTGTCTGGAATTGCAGCAGAGGAAGGCCAGGCCTTGGGTCCTTTCCTGGGTCTGCCTTTTCCAGAGTTCAAGTTACAGGCATGTCATTCAAGTGTATAAATACCAAAAAAAGAAAAAAATCAAGAAAACATGGCCAGGCTTGTTAAGTTCCAGTCAGACAAGTGAAGCTGTTCATTTTGCTCAGGACCTCCCCATCTCTGTTTCTTGTCTTGGCCAAGGTAACACATAGGGCACCCACAGGCCTGGCAAAGGTGAAGTGAAGGTCAGCAATAGACACCCTGTGGTTTGTAGAAGCCACACAGCAGAAAATCCCCGTTCTCTCTTTAAGAGAGCCTGGCCACTGATAGCTACAGTCCAAAGCCAACCCTCTGCCCATTGGACAAGTGGCTGGAGAGCAGACTCCCATCCCAAAGCATCTCTGTCTTGCACATCCCCACAGAACACCAAGCAGCTGTTCCAGTGGCCAGCACAAGGGAACAGCTGTTCCTGACAGGTAGGCCTGTGTTGTTTTCTGCCAATTTGGGAGCATTTCCAGGTGGTTGGATGAACCAGACCAGGCTTTGGCACACAAGTGCTTGTTTTGTTTAGGATCGGAGCAAAGTGGAGATCAATCTTCCCACTTACAAAGCAGAAAAGAAAATCCTCATGAAGATAAAAGACTTGTCATGAAAAATAACTTTATCCTAACTTAAAAAAATGTGTTACAGGCTTCTACCACAACCTCCATTCTCACATGCCTGCAACTGACTAGATGCAAAGCCCTAAGCACTGATGTATCATTTCCTTCTGTACATCCCATAGTCAAACTAAAAGCTGCAGTGCTGATAGCAGAGCAGCACTATCACTGAAATCTTAAGCAATCTTGTGTAAAAAACCAAGCGTGTTGTATGATGGCAGAAGGTAACCTCTGCAGAACACTAAGCTTTCTGGAACATTCTCTCACCTCCACTAGGGAACTTAAGCAAGCAGGGACAAGAAAAAACATTAAAAAGCTGAGCCCTTCCAGTACTACCTGCCATGTATTGCTAGACAACCAAGGAAGTGTGTGGCTGGCACGAATGAAGCTTTTAGGGGCTCCATGCACATGAGGAAGCCATTCATAAGCAAGTCCTAGGGGGGGGTGGAAAGAAACAAACCCACAAATGCTTTCATAGCCAGGAGTCTAACAACCCTCTCTCCATCCTCAGACTATGATCTGTATGACACAGCTCTGCATCTCATGCTGTTACAACACAAATGCACCATGGTGTCACGTGGTGATGCTGTTCTTGCCATAGGAAAGAACCATGTAACTTATTGCTAAAATACTGACAAATTAGAAAATTGCTGCAACTGGCACTTAAGAGTGCCTTGCTAGGAAATAAGACTCTCATCGTCACTTGGCTGACATTGTCCATATAAATGATGAGCAATGCCTTGAGTTGGTGATGGACACCACCTTCTGTTGGTTGTGACTATACGAGGATATCAAACACCAAAAAACCCCATCTAAAGGCATTTGGGGCTTTTTTTTCAGCTACAGTTCCACTTCCAAAGTGCCGCTGCAGATTAAAATCCTGTTTATTCAAGTTCATTTAAAAAACAATTTTCCACATACATTTTATCATCCTATGCTGCAATAGCAAGACTTCAGAAGTGTCCTGGGGGTAAAGAGGAAGAAACCAAAAGTGGGAAGTCCGGCTTGTTATTAGGAACGGTTGTAGAGGGCCGTAGTAACCCCTCTTGCTCCATCACACCATGCTCATTTCCAAGTACAATGTAATCTTGGTTCCAAATGAGTCTGAGCACTCCAGGGATGACACAGATGACAAATTGAGTAATTACTGCATCCTCCCCCAGCTCACTAAGTGAGGATAGATTTTAAAAGCCACCATATCAAACAATGTCCTTCCAAGCTTCCAGTCAACCTCATCCCCAAAGTGCAAAACACAGGTGCAAGTCTTCTGCAAACGCAGCAAAACTTGCTTGGCAGTAACATCCTGGAGCTTGAGACTGAGATTTTCCTAAGCACAGGTGCTGCTGAGATAAGAGACAGAAGCAAAGAAGTGCAACTTCACAGGAGGCAGCACACCTCCTTTGAAGCCTCCCTGCCACCTTGCTGCTGCTGTCCAAGCTAAATAAGCCAAGTGAGGAGCACATACCAAAGCAGCCTTTTCCATGACGCACTCACTGCCCAGCAGTGCTTGAAGCAGGGACACCTGAAATCCCCTGGCTCGAGCAGGGATTCTTCCTTCCAGCCACCCCTTACAAAGCTTTGCCTCGGGCAGCAGCGAGCTCTGTCCCCTCGGCCAGCCCGTGACGGGATGCTGTTCCACGGGATGCACACCACAAGATGGCAGGATACACAGCCCAATTTGTATTGGGGTGGGGAGGGGAGAATGAAGGATTATTTTTTAGGGATGCTTTTTAAGAGGCAATATGTTCATCCTTCACTATTAGCAGGGTAAGCCCTCTGTGTTCAAAGCAGAGTCCGAGCCTGCAGCACACGTGGAACTGGGAGCTGGGGCTGTTGCAATGGCAGGGCTGGACAGGCAGGTGAACTGCACTGTCCCTTCCCCCACCACAAGACAAAAGAAAGAAAAAAATAGTATAATGGAAAGGTACAATACTCAGCTTGCCCTGAAGCCCTGTATAACATTCCTGTTGTGTTCAATGCAGAAACCAATTACCATATTAATGACACTTGGCTACAAAAATAGCACTTTATGGCTTTCAATGTTATACCCATGTCAATAACTCAATACAACACCCTGTAGGTTCTGTTGCTGTTATGAAATCTGTTGTATTTCAGAACAAGAATTATATTGTAGCAGCCCCTACAGCATTTTCTCTTGCAAATCCTGAAGGCAAGTCTAGTTTTCTCTTTCTCAAAACATTCTGGGCTGACACAACAGTGACTTGCCCAAGAAGGGCAGAGCACTAGAACAAGAATAAAAACAGCTTTTCTGGCTCCCTAGAAAATTCAGGACTTTATCAAGCTGCTAATATACTCAGTTAGCTCACAAATTTTCCCACAAGAACCAGGAATTAGAATTGCACAACATCCTATTTTATATAGTTCATCATCTGCAGGTGTCTCAGATCACAGAAAGTTCAAGTCTGATGCTCACCATGCGTGTGTTTGTTGACAGAACAGCAGCTGTGCTTGCAGCACTGGGGAGAATCCTGCACAGCTGGGGAATACAGGGGCTGCTGACCCCCCAAAAGCAGTGCAGCCACTCACTACCTGTCAGTGTCTCTGAAAGCCTGCCTTAAAGGCCTATTTTGGACCTGCAGTTTCACAGCTGCTGTGCTACAGGACAAGGAATGTACTGGATATAACATGCCAGCCTCCACCATGCCCCACACCAGCTTGTCCACATCTGTAGGAAGAGCTGTCAAGTGATGCTCAGCAAAGGACCCTGTGCTATTTACTAATTATTTCTTTAAAGTTTTATGCATATACCATTGCCGCTTGGTTCAAAACCCTTGTTTACTGGCTCCCCACTGTCACACATTTAAGGACCTGGATTTTGTTCCCCTTGTTTTCAGTACATGTCCTGAAAGCTCATTACAAAAGATTCCTGACAACCTTTTCATTGTTCCTTCATTTTGATTTCTACAGTACACACTACAAGAGTGTCTTGAAAATCAATTCCTTTTCTTTGTTAAAAAAAAAGAAAAAGAAGCCCTAAAAAAACTGGTGCAGTATGCAGTTAAGATAGGGATAAAAATCCTGTGCAGGGTGAAATCTTTCACAGAAATTTTACCAGAGTTGCTTTGAAATGGGAATTGGCTATTTCACAGAAAGCAAACAGTTTACCTAGAATGGGTAATTATGCAACGTCTGGCTGAACAGCAGGGCTGTCTGGGCAAGACCCCAGATCCATGGGCTCCTTCGCTAATTATTTCATGAAGGGGAGAAACACATTACTGAGCAACAACTGCCCCAGCATTAGCCATGTTGGCTTTTCAGATACAGCCAATGGCTCTGGGCAGTACCAGTGACAGTCTGTCCTGCAAATGTCAGGGTCCACTGCAGAGACTAAGTGCAACACACTAACACAGCACTTCAGCCGCTGTTCTGTCTTTCTAGCACGCTGATAGAAAAGCAGTTATCTGCAAAAGATGACTTAGCTGAGCTCTAACACCATTTGGTGACGGTGACATTCCCTGTGTTTAGGGCAGGGAATCACAGCACAGCACTGCAGACAGTGGGGCTGCAAGACACAGTGCAGCACCAGGGCCAACTTGTGTAGCTACAAGCCATCAGCCTCACAATTGTCACTTAAATACCGCTGTTATTAAAAGCTTCTGAACTGTTTTACAGAGCAACTGGAGAGAGATCGTTAGGGTGCCCAGTGCCAGGCAGCCTCAAGGTCATTTGTAATGTGGGAAAGCAGCAGTTGCGCAGCTCCCCCCTGCGCTCCAGCCGCCGCTGGCTGCGGCGGGGATTGGAGAGCGCAGCACAGCCCGGGCAGGCGGAGCGCGAACCTGCGGCAAGGGCCACTGCTCCTTCTGCCCTGCCCCAGGCTGGCTGGTCACAGGCACTGCTCAGGCGTCCCTTTGAGCAGAGATTTATTCTGTCTGTGAGGACAGGTCACATATCAGCAGTGACCAGAGCCATCCCCTCCCTTCACCTCCCACGCCACTAGCAAGTGCCACAGTGCTCTAGAGTGTGGGGTACTTTGGTGTTGGATAATGCAATTCCATGAGCACTCCCAGAACTGGCACTGTCCCCTTTCTCCTTGTGCACGCTACTTCCACAGATAGAGCCAACATTTTATCTTCATCCCTTCACTTACCCATGTGAACAGAGAGGCTCTGAAGAAAGAAAAACTGAACCCATCCTCCTCATACTGTCCGTTCCCAAAAGTGAAGCCTTTTAGCCTCACCCCATCACTTCAGCTTAGGGGAAGGGAAAAGTGAACCAGGTTCAAGCGCCTCTCAGAGAGGAGACATTTTTCATGTGATGCAACCTTTAATTCTAGCAGGATTGTCTTCAAGCCCCAGTACTGTTAACACAGAAGGCTGAGAACATACCCACCCCCTACAAATATGTGTTGCAGCAACGACACGCTTATTTCATCCTCCTTCTTGAGGTGAGTAACCAACCCCGCCTTCCCAAAACAGCTTGCACAAAGTCAAACACGGGCCTCCTATTTAGTTACCTGGAGGTGCCACTCGATCCTGGTATTTAGGCTCAAATTCACTGACAGTGAGCAACATCACTTGGATGGTCCCGATGAATATACCTGCCAGGCAGCCGTAGAAGATGACATAGAAGAGGAGGATCTTAACTGCAAGAGAAAACAAACAAAGAGGAATCAAATCAAGCCCTCACAGCAGTCATGTTTCAGGACAGTAATTCCACCTTTTGCCACTTGCAAGGAAGAGCCCAGCACATGGAATTCAGATGTTGCAAAGACATCTATTTAACAGTGAGATTATGCCCTGATGCAGACAGTAAATGTGAAGCATTCCAGTTGTTTGGTGGGGGGGAAACATGGGCCCCTGAAAACCTAGAAATCCAAGAATCAGGGTTTGGGCTTATAAAATATAAAGACTAAACCACGTTCCCCCACACTTTAAAGGATCCCTTGGCTGACCTAGCTCTACCACCACAGGCCCTCGTACTCTCTGTCAGCGATCCAAGGGCCCCACAGCAAGCATGGGTGTGCTTGAAGGATACTCATTCCACACAGCTCTGGGGCCCAAAGCTATTTCCAGGAGCAGTAACAGTAAATGTTTCATTCAGGTTTACAAGCAATTATAAAGCCTAATCTCTTCTAGTAATTCAGGCCATCACATCCAAAAAAAAAGACAATGGGAAAAGAATTCAGGCCCAACTAGCTCCAGTACTCCATCTCAAATGTAGGAAAGTACTCTGAAGGTGTCAAAATACTGCACATTTACCAGCCTTGCGTACCTACAAAGGCACTCTGGCACTGCTTATTCCAATTAAAGAGTGAATTACATAACAATGAAAGACTGAATGTAGTTTCAGTCTAAAGGGAATGTCTAGAATAATCTTGTGGGGGGAGCAGGAAGAACAGAGAAGAGCCTGGAGATGCAGCCCAGCTCTGGGTATCAGTTACCAGCATACAAGGATTATCTGAACTGATTAACTGCAGGGTAACATGCCGTACTACACACCACCAGGCCGCCTACAAGGGTAGCCAGGCCATGCCAAGCAACTGTGTTGCTCATCAGGCTGCAGGGACAAGCAGAGGCCAAAGAGAACTTGAGAGCGAGCCTGCTCGATCTCAGACTGTCCTCGCCTAATCACAAACAAAACACACGTAGTTTATTTGAAGGACTCGAAGTGATGAGCTACCAGGGAAGGGGAGTAAGTAGTGGGGTGGAAGTATTCCTCCTCACTCCCCAGCCCCATCACAAAAAAGAAAGCTACATCATTGGAGAAGCCTCACAATGAAAGCTGGCAGTTCTGGTCGTTTTAAGTCTATGAAAGACAGGCAAGCAGGAGGGCCACCCAGAGAAACAGAGGCTGAGGGACATTGTCAGAAAGGCACTCCATCCTCTTGTCTTCCTCATGTGCACCGGAGGTAGCCAGGGCTGGAGGGCAGAGCTGGGTGCAGTAACGTGGTGCTCCAGGAGTTAAAGCACTCTTTGGTATCCAGGCAGCGTAAAGCAAATGGCCGTGACGTCAGGGACGTGTGGAAATTTTTTCCAGAGCACGGTCATAGGAGGTGCTGTTGTAACAAACCAAACACTAATGCTGTTGTCTGCAGCGTAATGCCTTTGAGTTTTGTAACATCAAAAGGCAAACGCTGGGAGGTAGCTTATTTAATCAGGTTCCCAGCCAGGATGCTCTAAACGCCAAAGACACCTTAAAGGTCAAAACCACTCCAAGGTCTCAGAAAATACGCAGTGGGTCTAGAAATCGAGCACCACAGGGTTGAACGAAAAAGCTTCTTGCAACAGGTAGACTTATAACAGAAGAATCTGATCATCAGCCTGCAGATCGACTCAGCAAATGGAAATCAGTCCTAGGCGGATAGGTACGGGCACTCTGGGAGAAGGACCTGGTTCAGCCTCCGCGTTTGAAGCACTGCGCAGTTGCCTGGTGCCTCAGGAGCAGAAAATACCTCTCCATGCGCACCCACAACCCCATTCTGCTCACGTAAAGATACAGCAGAAGCCTGCTCCAGTCCGCCTGCCAGAGCAGCCGGCTCTGGATGTGGCACCTCCGGCCGATCCATTACAATAGGAGCTGAATTCAACATCGCAAGGGTGGCAACACCAGCTGTGGTTGGCAGCAACTGGAAGACTGTCTATTTGCGTAGAGAAATTAAAAGCCTCTTTAAGCTAAATGCTATTTATACAGCACATATACATATACAATGAATACATCATAAGCACTTATGACGAATGCACATAGAGCCATTTCCTTCTTGCGGAGATATTAAAAGTCAATCGCTCTTTCTCAGAGGAGTAAAACTCGCTTAGTTTCATTTATCCAGAGAAAATAGAAAAAAAGAAAAAGCCTCTGTGAGGTCTAAGGCAGATGAGGGCTGGGAGGTCAGGGTCCCCCGACGGCGATGCTCCCGGGTCGGACCAGCCACCGGGAAAGGAAGGAGACCCAAGGACGAGGCGCCCTCGACAAGGTCGGCCCGACCCCGCCTCACCCCCGGACCCACCTGGAGCCGCATTCGGGGGGCAGCGCTCGCCGGCCCCCGGGGGGCCCCAGCGGACACC
>VZRS01012939.1:5672-229259 GCA_013398055.1 Ifrita kowaldi | reverse complement strand
TGGCGGGGGGAACACGATTCTCACACGCCACAGCCGCCGCCCTTGCGGAATGACCTTCAGGGCGCTGCACAAACGCCACTGCCGCCCCGGGGCCGGGGGACACCCAGCCGCCGGCAGCGTAGCCCTGGCCCGGCCGGGTGGGGCTTGGGGGTTCTCTGTGGGGACACCTCTGTGATCACAGGTAACCAGTGTGCCTTGGTCCCCTGGTACCATTACAGGACAGTTAAATTACATCTGTACATCCAAGCATACTAGGGTTTACCTCTGAACTTCCTGTCGGGTTGCAATATTGTATTCCACATATTTTCTTGCCCTTAAGGTATTGATACATTCTCTGAACTTTAGCTCCATCTTTATTTTTTTCCTTAAGGTCTGGGATTCGCGATGAACACACATGAGCCTTTCCACAGTACTTCCTAGCAGGTGCACGTTCTGGCCGTTGCCTGCAAGAATGACTTAGACTGGAGTCAAGGACCACCCAACCTCAACATGCTCTTCTCATGTCTCAAGAAGAAGTGGTCTGGCCACCATCACCTCATACACTCCCTAAGTCATTAAAGCTAGCATTTAGGGGACAAGTCATAATGGGGCACTCTTCTCCAAGTGATCTATGGCTACAGCCCACAACCAGCCCCTGAAGCAACTGAGGGACCTGCTTTTTTAGGCTCTCAGCCTTACTCTTCTGGAGCCACTCTAGGTCCAGACAGGCCAGATACCCTCAAGCTCACACTGCCATTCATGGCAGTGGCCAAGGATGCCTTTCTTAGCTTTAGGTGTGCAACCAGACTTCTCAAAGCTATGAAGGCTTGTGGGTTAGAGATACAGAGAAGTTTGTGCCTCGAAGGCCGTGTGTGTTTAGTTGGGAGTGACTGGTTTGATGAATGCTCCATGATACATTATACATGATCAAAGGGAGCCAGGTGTGCCACACGGATTTTCATCCTGTGTTAGGAGAATCAGCTCTCAGTGGTGTTTATGTGATGGGAAAGAGCTGGACAGCCACAGGGAAGAGGACAATTGGAATCTCTCTTTTCTCCTTGGTGTCTGGTCAGAGCTGGTCTTTTAAAGAGTCCTAGTGATGGTGGTTGATAACAAAAGCAAACACAGACAGCAGTACCTGATACCCAGGTGAACATCATCTACACTGCAGGGAGGGCAGTATCAGTTACAAGTTAAGGCAGCTGTGATTACAATCAAGCCAATAAATACACAAGCACTGCTGAAGGGAAAACCATTTTAAACTCTCCAGAGCACCATGCAGTTGCTGCTCTTGCCAACTAGTCTGTTTCTCTCAGCTGCTGGGCTGCAAGTCTGCAGTGGCAACTGGGGAGCTGAGCCATCTTGCCTTCTAATGCCCTGGGTGCAATTTACAGTCCAGGTATGCTACCCTACAAAGGACAGCAGTTTGGGAATTATGTATGGATGTGTGTGGTGTCACCCAAGCGTGAAATCTACTCACCAGACTGCCTGCCCTTCAGTGCTATGTCTCGTGTTATCCACGGGCCAGGACCCGGTTCATCTGCTCTGTGGAAGAAACAGCACGTGAGTTAGTTCAGGGCATATGCAACAGCAGCAGTCAGTGCAGCCCTCTCCTTCTTGCCTTCTGCCTGAGCAACAGGGTCATCCGAGACAAAACAGGCATGGGACATTCACGGAGGTTCATGGTGATACTAAAATCCAGGGAGATTTGAATGGGGATACACTCTCCCACAGCTTTATTTGCTACAACCACAGAGAATGAGTTTGGAGAAAGCAACTAGAGAATATCTAAAGATCTGTATCACAATTACACAGTAAATGGCCACCCAGAAACACGATCTTCCTCTGAGCACACGCACACCATCTCTACGAGCTCCAGTGCTACTGGTGGAGGCCGAGCTGCAGGAGCTCCTGGCTTCGTCAGTGTTTGTTCAAGGATCACCAGGAAACTCTCTCCTCTTCCTGCAAGCATCTGTATTTCTGTATAAATACACAGACAAGTCCTGTTGGGTTGGCGGTGGCCAGCAGCATCAAATCCCTGTGACTGCACAGGCTGGGGCATGCAGGATGTGGAATGGGCAAAATGCCCTTTGTGAGGGTCACAAACCATTCCTGCCAGCTCTTTTACAAAACTGAAGACTCTGTCCTGTGCAGGCTCAGGATATGCACTTTACTTGATGTCTGTGAATTATCCTCTTAGAATCAGAAGAACTAGTAGGCAATGAGGTGCCAAATTTTATTCAAATTTATTGTTTGTTTGGCTGCTCAGATATCAATCAGGCAGTCTCTAAGGCCACCACTGTATGATCTGATTTTTTAAGGCGATAAGGGCCTGAGGCAATGTTGGAAATTGCCAAGAACAAAATGTGCAAAGCAATGCATGTCCAGGAGATTAGCTGCAGGACGAAGGATGGGGTTAGGGAAAGCTGTGCACTGACACCTAGGAAGGAACAACCTCCAAGATGGGAGTTGCTAAGTATTTATCTCACTGACTCGAGCACAGCCATCAATGAGATTTCCTGCTTCCTTTGGCTCTCCTGCCTTGTGCATCTGGAAGAAAACAACTAGAGCAAGAAAAGGTGTCTCACTTTGGGGTAGGAGGGTGGAGAATTGTTTCTAATGGTGGAGAGCAAGGCAAAGTAAGGATTTGTCTGGCTTGATTTCTGCCCCTTAGTGCCATTTTTCGGGGGAAAGGAGACTGTGCTGCTGACGATCACACACAGAAACTTTGGGCAATGTGTGATCTAGAAACATCTCTGAAGGTGGCTGTGAGTGATGCTGTGATGAGCAGCAGCAAGAGAGAGACTTGCCAGGGCAGGGACAAACTCGGGCTGTGGGACCAAGTGCGAGTTACAAGGTGACAGAAGTGTGCAAAATGGCCTCAAGTCATTCGTATTCCATGGGCTGCCCCTGCAAACAAATGGGGATGGGCCTCCTTGGACTGGCATGCCCGGGAGCTGGAAAAGGGCAGCTGCTCAAGAGCTTGGCACCAAGCCTGCATCACACACAACAGGTGAGAGAGGGCGAGGAACAGAACAGCAGCCCCCGGACTGCCATCAAGATGCCAGGTGGCAAACAGCCATTTTATAGTCCTCTGGGTGCCTCGAGGGGGAGAGGAGTGACCCTCAAGAACTGCCCTGAGGGTCCCAGCAAGAGGGGGAGAGGAGTGACCCTCAAGAACTGCCCTCAGGGTCCCAGCAAAGCACGTGCCACTGTTTGGTTCCCATGCCAGCTTCTTGGTCCTGCCTTGGGATTGTCCTCCAGTTTTGTGCCTGAGAGGTTCAGGAGAAAAAAAAAGCCCACACAGGGGCTGCTACACATAACACTGGCTCAAGCAGGGTATGTTAGCTCCCAGGACATAGCATGACAAAACTGTCTTTCAATTCATCCTCCTTCCTCTCCTTGTCCCCCTCAAAGGTGTGGAGTCACTAGGGATTAGATTTACAGACAAATGCAGTTGGTTCTCTGAACACAATGACTGCACAATTTGAACAGATTAACTGTATATAGCTGTGCAAGGTGAGGTAGCTAAGGTCAAAGATTCATGAACTGGTAGGCACTGAGAAAGTAAATATATGTAGAAATAACCTCCCCCTGAGTTCAGACACAGGGCCACTATTCCTTTCCTTAACATCAAGTTTGATAGTTATGTAGGGGTACTTGCATAGCTCACCCTTGGCAAAATGAGGTGTAAGACAACACCCAGTAAAAAAGGTAAGTGACTCTGAAGAGCGTGTATGGATGGCAAACCCAAAAGTGTCTGAGAGGCATTTGCCCCAAAACTTATCTTGCTGAAGAGGGAAACAAACACCAGACCTCAGCTGATCATGCTGAAGAGGATGGCATCTGTCAGCTGGATTAAATGGTAACCAGGGAATGACAAAGACAATTTTCAGACAAAGAATGAGCTGGTTGGAAGGACTGTATCAAAGAAAAATAAAAAACAGTAACAGAGCAGGGAGAGTCCTCAGACTGTCAAAATCCAGTCTGGCACATCACAGCCTCTGTTGGGGTCAGATGCAGCAGTTCCCCATCTATAAGGCACAGTCAGCTGCCAGCACCCAGCACGTGGCCTGATGCCGTGGGGTGCAGCATGTGGGACTCACACTTTGGGAGGGGAGTGACCTGCTGGTGTCCCTTCCTGCCAGAGGGTGCATCAGCTGATTGTAGGGAGTGGCGTGGGCACCCCTAGAGCCGGAGTGGCCACAACTCCAGTGGGAGCAGGGCATAAGTGGGGGCACCAGTGCTCCCAGAAGTGACCCTCATGCCAGTGAGAGAGGGGTTGGTGCCCACGTGTCTGGGGATTAGTTACAAAAGGGTGTTTAGGAACTTGCAGGAATTTATTAGTGTTTTCTGAGTGTCTAACCTAGTGGTTGAACTGCTGTATTGCTGACATAGACCCTGAATGGATAGTTCATGGATTGTCAGTTAATTACATGTCCTTAATAAATCAATAAACCACTTCAGTCCTGATTTGGTTTAACCTATGTGAGCTGAGCCACTTTTCCCTGCCACAATGACCAGCTGATGCAGGCTTTTGACCAATCCTGGTGGGAGAAAGTCTAAATGCTCAGTGATAGAAAAAAAGGACTCACTTCATGTTGAACTGGTGGCTATGTACAGAACAAAGGAAGTTTTTTGGGGTGGAGTGGATGGTGGGTGGAGACAGAAAAGGGGGATGCAATAGAGACAACGTGATATGTGCCTGGTGATTGATAACTGGGATAAATACCTCTAGTGGACAGTATAGAGTTCTGGTGATTGCTACAGTGAAACCTGCCAGCTACCAACACTGTTCTGATGGAGGCAAAGGCAACTTGTGAAGGCAGCAGAAGTCACACCATATTGCCAGAATTTAGCTTTTTGGCTGACACAGAAAAAATTACTTCGATCTCACAGCAAATAATATGAAAATACTGTCTTGCATGAAAGCTACCCTGTTTTCCTTGGCACATCTGGAAGTGATCACCACACAGGGAAGCAGCATTACCCAGGAACTAGCTATGAAGCTATCAAGAACACATGTTTTGTGATAAGGCACACCTGGAACCTTACTGGAGCAGTAGCCAGCTTCCTGGTATGCAGCCACCAAGCTGAGGCAGCTACATGAGCTCCTGATGCAGCCAGCAGCTGCAAGTCTGGGGCACTGATACAACTTCACCTCTGCTGGCCCAAGCAAAATTGTCCCCATTTGGCTCCTACTGGATATAGGAGCACTGTGCACCATCACAACAGGCTGCTAGCACTTCTCTGTTCAGGCAGTAAGATCACAGGACATCCCTCTCCATTTGGCCCTAACCATAAGCCCTGTATAGGGTTTCTGATGAGGGTTGTATTTGGGCACCAGGCTGCTTGTCTGCTCCTGTTAGAGCTCTGCTGTCTCCAGCACCAGCCAGCCCGGGACATCCAGCAGGAAACCAAGTCAAAGAACGAGAACTGAACAAACTCCAAAACTATTTTGAGGCCTGGTCTAAAAGAAAAAGAAAAACAAAATTTCTGAAAAGGAAAACAAAATCAGGGTGGAAAAACATTTCTATCTTTAGCCATCAGGAGCAAGACTTATCTAAGCAGCATCACACAGGAGCTGGCAATGGGAATGATAAATTAAGGTTCAACTTGTTCCTAAACATCAGTGGGATGATACATGATTTATAATGCCTGCCAGAGGCCTTTCTCCTTCTCCTCATGGGAGGTCTTTTCCCTGAAGCTATTCATGGATGTATGTGGTGATTTTAAAGATTATTCCAGCATAGTCCACACTAAAACTTCTTACCAGCTGAAGGTAGATGCCTCTGCAAACCAGAGAGCCTGCTGCCCACTGGGGACTTCTTGGTGGACTGTGATTTGGCTTGGGTTGTCTGGTTCCACTGTGACATCCTGCAATGACCAACACCGCACCCTCACTTGAAGTGACAGGTGACATGTAAAAAACAAACACATTTTCACTGGAGAATCCCTCTACAATCCTGAACATACAGTTATCATGACCAAAGACATCATGCAGCTGTGATGGAAGCTGTCTGCCTTCATTTCCCTCATGTGAATTTGGTGCTGTAGTACCCACTCTGGAGTCTGAAATTCCCTTTTCTCTTTTAGCCAGTCCTGTGGACTGCAGCACACCACACAGCCTGAGAGGCATTATCATGCAGGCCAAAGGGGGCAGACACATCCAACAGGTGTTTAAAAAACACTTTTCTCATTATAATTCTAATATAATTTTTTATTATCATTAGTAGGAGTTAAGAACCTGACCTGTGTGAATGATTTGAAAAGCTGGATGAGCCTTAGTGTGTGGTGTTTTTAGATGGTTGTATACCTTGGAAAATCTGCTTTGCCTTAGTGCTCAGATAGCCAGGATATGTTTGACATGGACATTTGTCCCAGATCTGTGTCAAAGTGAATCCATTTGGCAACATCATGACGGGCCCTGGGCACTTGTGTCACGGGTGCCCACAGATTGATCGGGCATTTCTCAGAAACTCTCAGTCCTGGCTGAATAAGATACCACAAGTGACGGCCACAGGGAAGTGAACACCATGAGCAAACAGCTCCACCGTGCCTGCCCTAACAACGGGACAGCTCGTGCGCTGTGATGCTGCTGTTATTGACATAAGGCGACACCTTTGTTTTTCCGGTATTTAAACCCTATTTATCAGCTGGATTACACAAACCCTTGGAGGATAGAATCGTGACAAGACCTCCAAGTTAGCTAGTTTTGAGTTGCACTTTTTCCTCTCATGGGAAACATCTCCAAAATACCAACATGCAAATCTGTTCTTCTGCATGTTAAAAGAATTCCCCAGGCAACCGGGACCAGGAACTGAATAGAAATTCCTTTTTCTCCCCACCCATATTTCCTTTTGGAAAAGCAGTCACTATTGGTAATCAAAGATTAGCTACTGTTGCCTGATATTCAAAGCACTTCACAAATGAACCAAAATGGTCTTAGCTGACCAGTTCTATTACAAGGTTTGGTGACTGTAAGCACATAAGACTGGCAACAACTGGAACTCATCAAAGGTCCATTAAATCCAGTGTGTCCTCTCCAGCTGTGGTCAGAACCAAATATTTAGAAAATGAGCCTAAGAACAGGGCAAGCAAACAGTGACCGATGTGACCTCCCAGGTGCCCGTAGCCTGCCACCTAGGGATTTCCCAAGCCAGGGAGCGCACCGGCAGCTAGGTAAACTGGGCGTAGTCCCCAGCCTAACCTGTGGCTCACTTTGGAGAAGCAGAGCGTTTCCAGCACATTGCACCTCACTCTCCAGCTTAGTGGTGCAACTGCAGCCCCTGCGAGTTCACCTGGGGGAGCTTTTGAGGCCAGCAGGGATGCAGGGGTGAGGGAGGTGTCACCGCAGCCACACACTGCACTGCAAGAGCCCACACTGGTGCCTGTCACTGGTGCGTTTCACCACGGCCCAGCAAGAGGGTTCAAAGCTGTCCCTGGTCTGGCTGAGTAAGTCACCATTAGCCTCAGGGTGCCCACAGATCAGCCTTCCCATGGGGTGTGCAGTTACAAGTGAACCACGAGCTTCGGTGCACACACAGTGGTTCACCTGATGAGTGAGGTACCTGTCTGACTGTCACCGTGCTGTTGGAGCACCCACGTGGCAACACCACCAGACAGCAAACAACAGCCTACAGCACAAGAGTGCACAAAGAGAATCTTTCTCCTTCTTCAGATGCAGCCTCCTCCTAGCACATGGGCATTGCCTCTCATTTTTCTGTCAAAATGACCAGCTGAGGTGGCCTTTGTGTCACCTGTGGTGACTCACCGACTCACAGTCTGTCCTTGCTGCATGAGGCTTGCCACATGGAAGGACACATTCTGCTAGGCACATACTTAATTTATAAGTGCTAATTAATTGCATAATGGATTACACAGCTAAGTCCCTGGTCTATATTGTGTTCAAAATGCCATCTGGAAAAAGGCTGGTGTGGTTAGTAAGATGGCTGCTCTCTTAAACCTGATACCTTTGTAAGAGAATCTGTCCCAGCATTATTGATGAGGCAGAACTGTACAATAAAGATGTGTATTTTATTCTCCAGGAGAATGCTTTTGAGATGGCAAACATTTGGTCATTGGGAAGGCTGATCAGCATGCTTCATTCCCATGGAAAGCAGTGGGATGAATATCCTGTTATAAACATAAAGCAAATAGTTTACTCGAAGAGCTTCAAATGTCATCAGTCTCTTAGAAAATGCACGTCAGTAGTGCTCATGTGACTCTGAAAGCAGTGAGGCAGTTTAATGTAACTTTTGCCTCCACTTAGGCCCACTGGGTGCCTATGAGTAAGAGCAGCTGTCTTTATACTGACAGCCCTGTTCAGGTCAGGGAGGCTCTGACCCGCCTCTGAACTGACAGTCTGAAGCACTGGACAGATACTGCTGTTTCAGTTCTTCCACGTTTATCTCAGGGATCAGGTTTCCAGGAATCTGCTGCAGCTGAGTTCCCATCACGAAATGGCACGGGAAAGTCACCCACATCAGGCACTGAACAGGCCTGCAAATCCCCTTCTCCCCCCTTGACTTCAAAGCACACTGAAGAGTAAACTCACACCCATTGTTCTGGCCCTGTTTCTGGTCGGTGCATGTGGGACATGGGAAGCTGGTGGCAGAAGAAAGAGCAGAGCCAGTGGTTTTCCCCCTCAGACAGGGCTCTGTGCAGGTGACAGCAGTGTCCTTGCCAGCTGGCAGGTGTCTGGGGAGGCTGCAGCTGGGAGCCTTGCACAGAGCCACGAGCAGCTGCCCAGAGCCTGTGTCTGCTGTACTCAGGAGAGAGGGCTGCGCACATCTGGCCCCGTGCCTCCAGCAGAGCAAAGTGCTTTCTAGGTATTGGGGAACTGGGTCTGGCAGCAGCACCCTTCTAAGGCAGGGAAGTCCCCATTTCACCAGCAGGAGAAACTGTGGGTTTACCTACATGGAGATGCTCTGGAAACCTAATTTGAATGAACTTTGCAAGTGATGAAACTTTAAAAACTTATTTAAATCACATTAAAGACACATGTGGGCAATTTAGGTTAAGAAGAACATTTGATTTTGCCCATCCTTATTCTTATTAAAGGTGTCCACTTTATTGCAGTTGACTCACCTATTTAAAATTCATGCCTCTAGTTCACTTAGATGACTTTTCCCTCCATTTTCTTTCATAAAGAAGCCATTCAAGAGAGAGAAGGGACTTGTCTGGGATTATCTAAAAGAAGTGTCAGGAGCAGAAGTTGGGGAGACGAGACATACACAAGTATTCAGGGAAGAAGCTTTTCTCTCCACTGTCGTTCCACCACTGCAGGAATTGTTTTCTGCAGATCTAGAACTCTTTTTCTACCCTTTCCACATCAGGCTTTGCAACAGACCTGAACAGGAGGGGCAAGATGGGAAGAGTAAGATAGTGGTTGTCTTGTCTGGCTCCAAGGAACACTGTGCAGAAAATTCATGAAAATGTCACAGTCCTTTGAGACTGCAGTCTGGGGATCATTTATTATGCCCTTCCAGCACAACACAGACAGTATAATTTCATTCCATTACTTCTTCAGTCTGCCTGACAGTTTATCTTTGGCTGAAACATAAAGTCAGGTATTCGCTGCAGTCAAATTTTCCAGGCATTTTGCTGGATACATGTTTTCCATTGAAATCAATTTTGCTTTTAGAAAACTACTCTTTTATAATATTTTTCCCTCTGACAGACATGCCTTTCTGTGCAAAATCATAGTCATTGCTTTCTTGGGGATGCAGCTTTGGTCTGCAGCAGTTTAAAAAACCTAAAGGGGGAACACCCATCTTTTTCCAGGGGGCCTGAAATTATTACACCAGAATGAATGCAAATTTCTCCAAACCTCAAATAACTCTCTCTTATTGTCACTGCTATACCCAGGTTCTTGAGGACATAGAGTCAGTCTTTTTTTTTATCTCAATGTGTCAGCAAAGCCTGGAAGCTTTACAGGGTGGTCCCAGCCTCAGGCACACGGCAGGAGCCAAAAGGAGGATCTGGTGGGCAGCTTCAAGGTTCCTTCACATGTAAGCCACAAATTCAGCCTTTTCTCTTCCCCCACTCAAATGGCAGCATGAGGTTGGGCAGTGCAGAGAGATGCAGATACACGTTGGAATGGAGCATAAAAATGAGCAAGACAAAAATGGAGAATAGCCTCTTCAGGGTAGGTAATTCACTCTCCAATATTTCAGTCTTAATTCAAAACTTATTTAAGTCTCAAATATCAGACCACCCTCACCGTGCTGCACTGTCTCAGCATTCTGGGATCATCAGTAACGCTCAGAGCATGTGAGCAGTTTTCCAGTGCTGGATCTTAGCATGATACTAAGGATGAGAATCACTACTTCTTACCTTTTCCTGAAGCAGAAAGCAAGAGATGGGAAAAGTACTTTGGCCTTGCTCACAACTGACAGATGTTTACCATGGCAACAATTGCAAGTCAAATTACAGTGACAGTGTGTTTGGACCACAACTCATGGACCCATCTGGCCAAAGCCAGGGGTCCACAGCAGAGCTGGGCACAACCACCAGGTAGAGGTCTACAGACATGATCTTCTCTTGCAACATTCACAGACACCCACCCATCCTGCCTTTCTACTGCCAGGACCCCCTGGGCCTAGACCTTTCCTCAGGCTGCCAGTCCTCCCTCTGGAAAACTACAGTGCTCTGAAAAGCCCTGTAGAAACAAAGTTGGAGTTATTAACCTGTCGGGGACCTATGCCCAGACCCTTCTTACAGTACCCTTACATGAAGCTGAATAAAACAGTGTATTCAACTGAGTCTATAACAAATGCATTAGTTTGCCTAATTTTCTCATTTGCCACAGGAACAAGTTGGAATTATTCTTTCTGAGCAAATGAGTTTTAGCTTTTCTCATTAGCTTTTCATAATATGTAATGCACAGATTGGGAAGAAAGGACTTTCAGCATTTTGGCTGAAAGTAAGATGACTAAAGGTCAAAACCCAGAGCAGAAGGGAAGGTTTCACTGGTCCAGAGAAGCTTCCAACCTCCTTCTATCACTCTTGACTTCATGAGGAGTTTAAAAATGGCAAAAAATGACAGAACCAGACAAACTCTTACCCAGGCAGTGGAATGGGCTGTTCAGGTCAGATGCTGTGAATCACACAGGCTGATCCACTGTAAATAACCAAGTTAAAAATTAAGAGCTTATCTGTGGTAAAGTGTCACATTCAGATCACTGTGGTGAGTTAACTTTGTGGTGACACTAGAGCTGTGAAACCTCTCGTGGTCTGAGGCAGACACAGGATGTGTGACATAGCGTGGGGCATCCTGCATAGGCATCTGCATCTGCTGTCTGACCTCAAGCACCATCCACTCTCCTCCAAGCCACTGCACCTCCCGCTGCACTGTGCCCGTATGCTGGAATTGAAATAAGCTGAGGTGAATGCACTCTTGAGAATGTGGATGCAGCATCCTGAATCAGAGGCAGGTCAGAAGCCTCTCACGTGTCCTCCTCGAGCCTAAACTTTGCAATAGATGTGTGCCTCTCCTAGGAGCTGCACCAAGGACACCAGGCTGCTGCCTGGATAGAGCAGGTGCCAGCAGCACACAGCTGGAGCCACGGCCAGGCTGGACTGCGCACCCTTATCATCCCTGCACTGCCTGATCTGCATGACGTGGGGCTTGCCACTGCAGCAGTGAAAGCCACAGAGAAGAGCACCTCAAAAGGAAATTAGTTCTTGAGACAAGTTGTTTTGTTTGGGTTTTTTTGGCTGACATAACTGTGTCAACACTAGGGCATTCACAAGCTTTTTTTTCGCACTCCCATCCAGCTCAGCTTCATGAGCAAAATGGTGAAATATAGGCCAATGCTCTACAGAGCCAGCTAATCATTTTTATTTCTATGAGGGCAATCAAATGTATCCAGCTGATCACATGTAGGGAACGTTGCAGCCCACGGCCAGCGGAAGCAGAACATGCTCCATGGAGTGCTGCTTTCGGGCAAGTGGGACGTTTGCTTGTGCACAACCCTGAGAGTGGGCAAGGCTTTGGGAACTCGAAGTGAAGGTCACCCTCACACACCTCCTGCATGGCCTGCCTTGTCCCGCTCTGCAGCTTTGGGACACCAGCCCAGAGGCTGCTGGTGGTGACTGAGGCATCGAGGGGCACGAAGGAGCCCTTTGCACAGAGGCACACACAGCACACAGGTGCCCAGGCTGCTACCTGTCACACCACGTATGACAGAGGAAACGAGACTTAAGGAAGATGATGCCTCTTGTGGAGTATATCCTATGGCAGATGAGCTGTAATTCTTTGTCTGTACAATGTTAGAAAACGGGGGCGGTGTTTTTAAAGATATTTTCTTTACAGGAGCTAAGAATGGCAGGTTTCACAATGAAGCTGTTGTTCAATTAAACATGAATCAGTGTGTTTGCAGACCTGACTGAGACAGGAAAGTAATAAAACAAAGACACTAAAACTTATCAGTAATTCTTACCATTTCTTAATGATGTTTCTAATCTATGCCTTTGACCCTTCAGTAATTCTACTTGGTTCTCTGCTGCTGTAACATTTAGAAAGTAACTGAAAAATTTTATGCCACTTGTTAGCTTATCATATTTGCTTTATGACAGCCCAAGACAAAGGCCAATATATCACAAGATAAAAGTCCAACTCCATATTTGGATTCCTGTGTAAATTACTTGAATTTCAAATGAGCAGAACTCACAATCTCTCTCACTTCTTTTAATAGAAACTCAAGGGTTCCTGAGAAATCAAGTCTTTTATCAGACTCTCAGATATGGTCTTGGGGATGTGGCCTTTTAAGCAAATCATAGGCACAGGTCTTCAGTGAACTTCGTGCCATTTGTACAGGCATTGAGTGGGGAGGCTCCTTAGACCTCATGAAGATATTTTTACTTTTTCTTTCACATGACTTGAGCTTTGCACCCTGTCAGGCTGGTTTAGCCCCAAAGGCTGGATTACCAAAGACTTCTGCTGGCCTACAGGTGGGTCTGGATGGCAAAGAAGGGGGAGCTGCCTTGCTGGCACCGCTTTTGCAGCAAAGCCCTGTTTTCTGCCTCTGAGTTCCAGGCTGGTACGAAGCACAGCCTTGACACACACCACCTCCACAGCAGAGACACCTCCCTGGTAAAACTCACTGGTGCTGGAGAAGTGTTTTTACAAAGCTGTGGATGAAAGACAAGCTTTTTTGACTACACCTGCTTTCTACAACTTCCTCGTGAGTGGAAGAGAAGGGGCAGGCACTGATCTCTTCTCTGTGGTGACCAGCGACAGGACCTGAGGGAATGGCCTGAAGTTGTGTCAGGGGAGGTTTAGGTTGGACATTGGAAAAAGGTTCTTCCCCCAGAGAGTGCTTGGGCACTGGAACAGCTCCCAGGGAAGTGGTCACAGCACCAAGCCTGACAGAGTTCAAGAGGCATTTGGACAATGCTCTCAGGCATGCGGTGACACTTGACCTGTGCAGTGTCAGGAGTTGAACTCGATGACCCTGATGAGTCCCTTCCATCTCAGCATATTCTGTGATATATCAGTGCTTTACACTGGCAAAGCTTTCACTTCCAAGAAGAGAGGAGAGTTAAATCATTGGCAGACCTATTCAGGCCATTGTAGTGGAATTTAAAATGGAGAGTTATACTGGTGTGGGCTTGGCTAAGTGAAAAACAACCTCCCCTTGACACACATACCACATATATCCACAACATATCTGCAACAGTTTCCCAGGCATGCAGCTATAGACGAGACAGCAGCCTGAGAAGTGTCCTGGAGACTTGCATGCATTTGGTCACATAGTGGGATTATACAGAAGAAACAGCATAAAATAAAGTTACGAGGTGGCAGATTCAAAGCTAACAAAAGGAAACGCTTCATCAAATGGATAATTAAATTCTGGAGCTTGCTGCCAGCAGCGCCATGGATGCCTAAAATAGACTTCAAAAAATGATGCTACAAAGTTGCAAACATATCTATTAAGTGCTATTAAACAGCAAGATTTTAGGAAGCTTTCAAGAACCCACAGCCTGGCAAGTACACCAGAGAATTACCACTACATGCTTGCCTTTCTCATAGCGTTTTCTCTAAAGCACTGATGAAGAGAGGATACTAGACTAGACAGACATGCAGAGTGCTCCAATGCGTCCATTTTTCACTTAAAGTTTCCTATGTTGGTGCTAATTTACCTTAATGATGAGGGTTGTTAACCTCAGCGGTTCACCGGCTGCTTTCCTCAGGAGCTGAGCCATCCCTGCAGCCCAGGCAACCTCTTCCAATGACAAACTTTAAATCGATCAGGAGACAGCCATGCCATGTTCTCCTGGGTTAATTTATCTGACTGTTGCCTACAGGAAGGTGGAACTTCCCAGGAAGGTGGAACTTCCCAGGCATTTACTTCACCTGGTGCAGACAAACTCTAAGGGGTTCACACAGCTCAGATGCAAAGGATTGCAGCAGGCAAAGATATCGACTCCAGGTCTCCCATGTGCTTTGCCAGGATCCAAACACCTGATCTGCTGTGCTTCTCAACTCAGGAGACAAGTGCAGGACAGGGAGGAGGAGGTAAAACAGGCAAAAAATAGCAACTGTGCAAACTCTTATAGGTCAGCATATCATCACAGCCCCCTGCCCCTGAGGTTTACAGTGCACACCTCACTCTGGTGGCCTTCTTCACTGGTGTGAGCAGACCTGTCTGCACAGAAAACCGAACATGCCTGGGAGTCCTGCTGCAACAGTGGTCATTACTGCTGCTGTACATAAGGTCAAACTCTGTTGCAGCAAGGAATTTGTCCTCTGAGCTGTAACATGGATTGGATTTGCACACACAGGTGAGACAAAAACATGCAGTAACATGGTTAGCAGAGAACTGGGCTGTAACGTGACCCCTTGGCGCAGAGATCTGCCGGCGTAAATGCCACTCCAGGCATGACAGGTGGAGGGAAAGCAGTTTCTGCTGCATTATGCTACTGTTTCCAAATGTAACAGATCCCAGACTGCCGTGATTTCTCAGAGTTTTGCCTGAACCACTGCACCTCTTACTATGTGGTATTTGGCCCCACGGGCATGAAGCCCCTGAGGTAACTCCCCAAGAAACACCGCTGGGAAACCCAGGTTTAGTTTCCAGTTCTGCCCTAAAATTTCTCATCATTGCTAAGGAAACTGAAGAGGTTACAGGTGACATCTCTGTACCTCCACTTCTCTCCTGTGAAACAGGGCTTGCAGCAGTTCTTAGCTCCTTAGGAATGTGAGAATGCAAAGATTTGAGGGAAGGGTGGTACCAGAGGGATTTGGTGGTACCAGAGAACACCACGGCATGTGAGACAGACAAGCCCTGTCGATGGTGCACAGAACTGGGATGAGCTTTTCCCCTGACATGCTGGCCAGGTGGCTGCAACTGCAGCTCAGCCTGCCTATGGGAGACTTTCTACATGAGTTGGGGTAAATCCAGACCTTTTCTCTTCCACTGTGCTCGAGCTTTGCCTTGGGATGGCAGCAGAACAGACAGCTGGCCTGTGCAGCGTTGGGTCAATTACTCAGGACCTCAGCTGGGAGGGGAGTCTTTGCACCACCATCACAAGCACCTTGTGCTGGCACAACTGCAGAGCCCAACATCAAAACATCCCCGCTCCAGGTCATTGCTGGGAAGAATGACAGTTTCTAAAGGCATCCCCAAATAACCACAAAAGTGCATGTTCCAGCACAGCTTGTCCTACCTCAAGCCATGTGGTTATTTCATCTAGCGGTGGGCTTTGGGGCAGCTACTTTATCATCATCTGCAGCAGGGCTGAATTGTTTCCTGCCGTTGATTAAGGAAATAAAAGTCACCAAGCACAGATCTTCCTGAAATCCTTGTGTGAAGCCCTTCCCCTGAGTATGCTCTCCACTGATTGCATTGCTTTGCCAAGCCTTGTTAAGCCTTCTCCATTGTTCTTCGCATGCTGTCAATCAATCACAGTTGCCTGTACACACTGGCAGGCTTTGCAAAGACAAATATGCAATTAAGAGCCTTAATTAACACCACATAACATTCAGATCTATTCACTGGGGAAGGGACATCTGAAAGAAATCACGGAAGAAACTGAGCACAATGGGGGGAGGGAGGTGGACCCCTTCCAACGATTTTATTTGCAGAAAGATATAATTAATCTAGAATAATACGCAAGCTTTTTTAAAAAGAAAATGAACATCAAGAGAATCTGAAGCTAACAATCAGCTGTCTCCTCTTTGAGAGTAAAATGCATTAGCTCCAGAGGCAGAAAAGAGAGAGAAAAATAGGTTTAGGATTTCTGTATCTTAGAACAAGTGGAATCTACACTCACTGTTATGACACTGCAAATATTCCACTTAATTTACATCACAGGGGTAGGTCTTGTCACTGAAGGCAAATGTCCCTTTATTTGCCAGTTAAAAACATGTTGTTGACAGACCTCATCCTACCCTTCCACTTTCTCTCCAGCCCAGCCCAGGCTTCCTCTGCCAGCTTTACTGCCTGGGGTATGTGTGAAAGGCAGCACTGAAGGCAGGGTGAGCAACAGGTAGGCTGGGTTTGGGACTGAGGGAAGATGATACCTCATTGTTCATCAAGACTTCACAGGGGTGGGAGGGAACTTGGTGAAATGTATTAAACTGTTATTCCAAAAGGGAAACTTTGGATAGTGATTTCGAGCGTGTCTAAGAGAGTTAGATATGTAGGTGACCTCCTCAGCCAGCTGGACACCTGGTTCCTCTAGGGTGTGTCTACACCAAAAGTTTTCCAGCATATGTATATATTGCTACAGCCATGACAAAAATACTTCAGTAATGGAGATGCCATCCATACCACAGAGAAGTTATTTTCTCAGCCATTTAAATAGACTATGCTGTAATTTTTTTCCCAAGCATAATTTAAAATATGCTAGGGCCAGAACTGTGATGAGTTGGATGTATATTCTCCTGTATACTCCCAACTTGTACCCCAACAAGACAGCAAAAATTTTTAATACAGAATAATCCACATACATGTTATCAGTACCCCCATTACCCCTTAGAAATGGAAAAACAAACCTGGGGACAAGTATTCACTCCAGTGTGAGAAGTCACACAGCTTTGCTGAGGAGCCAACAACAGTAACTCAGATTTTTCCCCACCTTTTATTTAACTCTTCCCTTCAGTGGTCTGTCCTCAGCCCTCAGGACCTTGAGGATGTCAATGGTTCCTTTATGGTTTTGAAGTTTCTACCCTGTCTAGGCATTATCAGAAAATAATTTCACACCCATTAACTAAACCCATCAAGAAATCACAGTCCAATCCACAAACTCTGCAGGACAATGAAGAAGCTGAACAGCCTTTAGAGCATGAACAACATAAAGTGCAGCAGTGGCTTGTCAGAGTTTCCCCTCACTGCTGTAGTTGTCTATTAAGCAGACATGTAAAATATTACATTATTATAGATGGATTCGCTCAAATGCTTGTTTTCCCCTCTTCCTTAGCTGAAGGGTGGAAGAAAAGCGTGCATTTCTATAGTTCTGGAATCAAGATTGGTTTTGCTAAATATAGAGCAAACCAAAGGATCTATTTTTTCAGCAGACCGACTGTTTTTCGAAAGGGAGTGACCAAGCAAGCATATATTGCTGTGATAAGACTGAGAAGACCAAAACAGGTGACAGGCTACCATTCCTCATCCACTTGAACCCTCTCAGCTCTGGCTGAGATTTAACCACTCCTCTGACAATGGTCCAGCCCATTCATGTGAACAATGCACCGAGAACTCGACAGCAAAGCAGTGAGAAAGAATTCCCAAATGCCTATGTTGAGAGACCTTCTCTAACTGAAGACAGGATCTATCAGTCACAGTTTCCTTTAGTGGAGGGCAGGGGAGTGGGCTGGTCAATACATTTGTCAGAGCACAGACAAAAATGAAATAAAAAGTTTAAAGATGTGGAGATCTTAATTGTTTTGGAAACAGGAGAGGGCAGCTACTAATGGCAAGCAGTTTTTAAATGTAAGGATGAGTGCTCCAAGTGCTGGAAGATTTTTAAATAGAAAACGAATAAAGAACAAGCAGGATAACAATGTATTATTGCATACTTTGCATGTAGAGGTATAAGGCCTGTGTTATTCTTTTAAAAAGGACAAATAGCATATAAAGGAAAGGAGCATCTACAAAGCAAGATCTGGAATCATAACTTAAGCAGCAATGAAATTACCTCCCCTAGTTTTATTTGGGAGAAATTATTTATAATTCCTTGAGGTTTTTAATTGTGGTTTCTCAGTCATTTCTAATGGGTCATATTTCAGCTGCAGCATAGTGTCCCTAGCTTTCTATTTAAGTAATACTTTGCTTTGGCAAAGAGAACAAACATGGCCTGGGAACAGTCTGCAATCTCCTCCAGTCAAATTCACGAACATAATTCTAGGTTTTTATCTCCTGCTGCAGTCTGCTGCTGGAAAAAATTACGTTATTATAGATGTGATTATTAAGGTAATCATAAAATACAACATACTGACTTTGTTACAATAAGCACACACCCCCACTCCACCTGCCCCCCAAACTGGCAAAAATCGTCTTTGTCTGCATCACATCAAGGCTGGCTCTCACACTGGCAAAACACTTTTTTGTCATCAGTGGCATACTAGGATACTTTATCCTGGGTTTTATCCATGTACTCAGGAATGTTTGACACGACTATAAATAATTCAGTGCTGACACATAGATTTTCAAAAAGATTTAGTCTCACTTATAATGCAAGATAAAGCCAAGTGCCTGGTAGGAAGGAGGCAGCATGAGAACCATGCTCAAACTATTTTCTTTACCTGAGTGACTAAGCAGGGAGGATGGTACTTCGGAGACTACATCTTTTTGGGAAAATGCACCCAGCTGAAAAGCTGGAATAGGCAGAGCTGGTGGAAAATCCCCGGCACAAAATCCCCAGCACAGCTCACAGCCCCTGATGGGAGAGTCAGCAATGAATAGTTAACACATTCCTAGCCTGAATAGATTTCCTTTCCACAAGTCATGGCTTGTGGAGGGCAGGATGATCTGAGACAACACACTTACAGGACACACGTCTGCATTGGAATGCATTGAGGAAAACAGGGGTTAAAAAAACATACAATCTCTGGTAAGAGAATGGGAAGTTTGCATGCTCCCAGGATACAAACTGCATGTGAAAATTCCCAAAGAGGCACAAGGGTAAGTTCCTTAATTCTGTCTGCACCATCAAGGGCCTCAAGACAAAAGGAATTCAAAAGAGAAAAAGAAATAATCCAGCCTGGCTTCATCCTTTCTAGCCTGATAACAATGAAGACCAAGTCTCAGCTCAAGGTCTAGAATTTGATATTTTGCTTGTTCCAAGGAGGCTTCCTTGGCTTAATGACCTCCAGAGCAGGAATCTCCAGCTAAGAGTCTGACTGGTAGAGGACAGGGGCTAGCTGTCCTTGCCTGATGCCCTTTTCATCATTTCGTGCCAGTCCTCAGAGCAGGAGGAGCAGAAAGAGCTGTTAAGGCTAGGATGACGTATTTCTGGCCTTCTGCATGACATTTAGGCAAAATCCCTGTCAGTCACACAGAAACGCCTCAGTGGCAAAGCGTGTTGCTGCATTTACAGCAACATCAGCTTGTCTTCTGGAGTTCGAGGAGAAAATGCTGCAGAACAGGACTCCCACCTTGGCTTTTTCCACTACCGTCAAGGGCAACTTGGGACAGCGAAAGAGAGGGGCCTTGAGAGTGGTTTTCCTGCAAGGACGCCGTTTCCCTGCGGACCAGCCCGCAGCAGTGCCGGTGCCCCGGGCGGTGCCGTGCCCTGACCCCGTGCACACGCGGCCGGAGCTGGTGCACAGCCCCGCCGTCCTTGGCTCGGCCCGCCGGAGGCACCTGAGGCTCTGCCGTGCTCCCGCTCGCCCGGGCTGACCCGCAGCTGGCCCTGGCACCGCCACGTGCTCCTTCTGCCCTCTCGGATGCCGCACTGGCTTCCCACGGCCCCTGTGCCAGCGTGGGGCCCTTCCTCAGTGGAAGGTGCTCCCTCGCCCGTGCGGCCCAGCCCCGCCCCGCAGAGGCGCCGAGGGGTGCGGGGTGCTGGTCCCTGCTGCTGCCGTGCCCCGCCGAGGCGCCGCAGGAGCAGCCAGGCGGCCGGGGCAGCGCTGTCTGGCACCGGCTCTGGTCTGGTATGCTGCCCAAACCAGTTACACCAGCACCGCTGTCCTCCCAGCCCCCACGCCGAGCTGGCCAGGACACTGGGAGGCCTCCAGGCAGACAGGGGTGGGGATGGAACCTGTGGAGCTGCTACAGCTCCTTCTTGGGTGCTGGCCAAGAAGGAGAGCCACGTGGCACCTTGACCCGCGTGGTTTGGGACCAGCCATTACAGCCACTGGCTAACATTGCAGGGTTAAGTTGTGGCATCAGCAGGGCTGTGCTGCAAGTACTGGTGCACAGCGTAACTGAGCAAAGGCTGTCTAAAGAAAAATGTGAACCTCTCCATAGGACTGCAGCTATCCCTATGCCTCACATTTTCCAAGAGGAATACTGTTTTGTTTCCCTGCTCTTAGCAGGGAAAACAGCCTTTTGAAATCTTTCAGCCTTGGAGACCTTTCTAGTAAAATCTGCCATGTCTCTCACGTAGTTCCCTTGGGTCCAGAACTCTTTTCTATAAGTCCTGTTCTTTCCTTTCCTTCACATACCCATCCTGTAGCCTAGGATCACACAAGGATCTCATTTTTCCTGTGCATTTCTTTTCATACCTCCCTGATCCATCTTCTGCTCTCATTTCCCTCTTCTGGTTCTCTAGATATTCCCAGTTCCAGGGTAGCTAAAGCAGAGATTTCTGATGTGGACTCTGTGGGTCTGTGACAAATGTGCTTCTGGCTGGGAAAAGGGGTCGAGAGAGAGAGCGGGGGGGACAAGAAGCCTGACTTACCAGGCTGATGACCAGGCAGTTTTTTCCAAGGCAAGCTTTTCTGGGGACTGACACAGTAGGTGGGTGGAAAGCAAATGGCTTTCAGAGAGAAGCAGGCAGTGTTGCATCAAAGGTCACAAGGAGCATGCATGACCAGGTCAGGCCAGGTGCATGACTCCAAGCGCTCTCGTCCAACCCAGCACTCCCATTCCACTGTGAACCATACACCAGCTCCTCAGGCTGGAAGACATCTGGTTCATACTAAAGAGAGGACTTTTCCCATCAGTTGCTGTTTGTCACTGCTTTCCCTCTTCATTCTGGTGAAAGAAAATATATTATCCTCCACTTTTGCTCACATGTGATTAGAGGTTGTTCTTAATGAGAGACGGGTCAGAGCGCCTGGATAGATGCAGAGCAAATGTCAGATATGAAGGGAAAATTTCCAAAACACAGTAATTTCACACCACCAGGTCATAGCCCTTCTCTTAAAACAAAGGACCCTACCCTTTTCTAGGTCTTAATCCACTGATGAGTTTTCCACAAAAGCATAAAAGCAACATAAGCATTACTGAAAGAACTGACTTTATGCCAGGCACACATTCCTACTCATAACTGGTGTCTTAAAGTCACAACCATGCTTATCCCCTTCTCCCCTCCATTTTGACTGCATTTGAAAAGAAAACATGGTCCCCTAGGTATGAATGACACAAAATGCCAATATCCTTCACTCATACTTACAACACATGTGGCAACACTGCTTTGACGACACATCTGTCTCGGCCTGCAGCTCACCTGGTATCGGCTGTTGTGCAAGTGCTTCCTGGAAAACCCCACAGTGTTTTTCCTGTGAAGCCAGCAGGGGCTGGAATTGGGTCAGGTTCTGAATGCAGATCACTGCTTGGGTGGGCAGGGTGTGAGCAGCTGTCTGAGCCAGCTCCGCTCCGATGCTTGCCCTTCCTTTCCCACACCCCTCTGATCTGTACTGCTGCAGCACCACCAGCTCTCTGGGTAAAGGCTGCAGGCAGCCAAGCAAGGAGTAGGTAGGGAGGTTTCAGTTTCAGGGAGCTTATGCTTGACACCATTTGGGTTACAGTGGGATGGGAGCTAAAGCCCTGCTCTCTACCTGGGAGCTTCATTCAGCCATTCCTGCCTGCATTGCTGGCGTGCCTGGGACAGCCCTGGCTGCTCGCGAGACAGACCGTGCAAACATTGCAGACAAAATGTGCTCCAAGCCCTACCTTGTTGCAACATTTCTGGGGTTATAACCTCAATCTGTAGATGTGCATTGTGAAAACTGGGCAGCAGAAGGGGTGAGAAATCAAACCCACTGTGAGTGCCCGGGTGGCTCCCGTGTGCCTTAATTGCCTCTTCACTGTACTGTGCTATTCCCAATGACCTTGACTTCAGCAAGAAGGCTGCCAGCTTAGATGAAGCACAGACTAACAGTGCTTAGCTGTCAAATTCCAGTTGGTGACTGCTGGCAGGATGAGAAAAATGACTTTTAATCCTCGGTGGCTCATATCTCACTTGCAATAGGCCCAAATTAGCTGTTTGGTTATGGGGCTGAGATCTGAATGGTCAACTGAAGCTGCTCTAACCCAAGAGAAAGGGCAAGGATTTGAGAGGCTCTGGTATAACTGCTTGTCTTGCAACAAACCTGTCATGGAACCACGCCCAGGTCACCTAGTTTTAGGCCCCTTACCTTGCTTCCCTGAAACTGGGATAAACACTGTTACAGCAGACTGCTGTACTCTGAGGTCTGTAAGAAGTTTGGCTGCTGTACGCGCCCAGCAAAGTGCACAAGAAAGAACTGGCTATCATCAACACTTGCCCCTTTCCTGCAGCAAATCACATGCATGGATGCAAGGTCCCAGTTCACCTAGAAAATGCAGGATAGGAACATTTGCTCCAGCCCTGCCTGTTTCCCTGCCCTGTGGATAAGACAGAGTTTCAGGCTCCAGGTTTGGGAACAAGTTACTCTCCTCAATGCTAAATTCATTTCAAAAGAAGCAGCATCAGTTTTTTTCTCACCTCCTCCCTCCCCACAGGAGCATGAAGTGCCTTTCAGGTAACAGGCCAGACCCAAGGATTCCTCAAGATGTTAGCACAGGAAATCTTGGGTTAGAGAAAGCTGCTGTTGTTAGGACAACATGTATCACAAATGCTGCCATTGCTGCATACTCCCTGCCTGGTCCCAACCACTCTCCTTATGCTTCACGGCCTCTCTCCCACTTGACAGGCTGAAAATGAGGTCAAATGCTCTGGAAATGGTTTGTGCCACTCTTTTCGGTGTATTATAAAAAGGCCCAAAGGAAAGCATTTCTGAAGTAGCACTATATGAGCAAAGATGCCTAAGCTGAAGTGTTGTATTAAAGTTGGTGTTGACCAAACTGCTGCAGCTGACTGACTTTGCATGGGCAAACCAGGCCACTGAGGTTGGTGAGGCATTCATGCCTGCAAGGACCGAGATGCCCTTCTCTCACAGACCTGAGCAGCAGATCTGGTTAATGATAATGCATGGCTTGCATTTGCAAGGTGCACCCATTCCATAGCAGCTTTCTCGCTGCAAATAGTGAGGCTGCGTGTCTGGCCCAGTGCTGCTGTCTGGCCAAGGAGTGGGCTGAATACAACCTATCAGATCTGCAACTAGAGGGCACAGCAGAATGGAAGGAAGGGAAACTAAGTCATAACATCTGGGACATGGCAAAGGTGTGCTGTTAACAGACTGCAAAGAAAATTAAAGCCATGTGATTAGAACTGGTACACAAAGCATCCAGATCTCTAGATTACACGTCTCACTGAGACATGGCTTGTAGCAAATTTTTCTAGCAGTGGTGGGCCTTTCCTGCTTCAGATATAAGATTGCCACCTGCTGACCAGTTGTCCCTACTTTGGGCAATACCCTAGATCCTGACCCTCCATTCTCCCGTTATCAGCAAGTCTCCACTGCATTTAGTTTGTGCTATCTGATCAGATTGCAACCAGAGGTCATATAACTGTACAGACCATTAAGCACCAGTTCACTTGAGCAGAAGTAAATGGCTCCATTCTACTGAGGTACCATTACTCACACAGTTCACCTTAAGTACTGGGATATCATCTCAGCAAGGCAATGAAGGCAATAAAAATGCAATCTGCCCAAGACATGGTTCTTGCTGGGGAGATCTGGATGTGGAAAGTATTTCCAGATCCTTCCAGATCTGCGCTGCTTAATGTGTAATGAAGCATGTTGTAAGCAGCTAGATCTAAGTGTTTGGGACTGGAATATTTGGACACATGCTTTTGGTTTGTGGTACCCTGCCCCTACCTGCCAAATGCAGAGAGTAGGTTTTTAAATGACTTTTCATCCAAATGCATGTGGAAAAATATCACTGCTGGAAACCTCTCACTGTAGCACAGTTCTGTTTGTGCTGGAAAACCCAGCTATCACCACCCAATAAACCAGAGGAGTGATCTTGGAGGGATTCTTCTCAGCAAATGTCCAAAAATAGCAGATATTGCAAAAGGGTACAAGGTCATGTAACACCCATGCTACAACACTTCTCTGAGTCCTGTTCCTTACCTACAACAAGCCAGCCACTCCTTTTCTTGCTGCTTGCTAGGCACTTTCTAATTCACACAGTCTTTCTTTAGCTGCTGTTTTGCTGAGTATCTCACATTTTTGAGGCCCAGTTTTCCAAAGAGCTGGGGTAGCCACACTGGGCTGAAATCTGTGCATTTCCGAGTTTTCTCTCTCATTTCAGTCACAGCCTCTGACTCAGACTGGTGTTTCTGATAGGATCTCAGAGAGGGAGGAAACAAGAATAAATAGCATCACGCCCTCCTCACGTGGGTTGTGGTGCAGAGCTGAAACAAGATGAGGAAGAGCCTGGGCTGGAGAGGGAGGGGGCTCAGCTGAAACTAACCCACATTTTGAGGATTCCTCCACTCTAATGGGGCACTGAAGCAGGGGCATTACCAGCCTCTCCTTCTCTCATCCCAGGGCCCAAAGTGGCTATTACTGGCTCCTAACTAGAGGAAGCATGAGCTGTCTGTCCCAGCCTCCCAGAGCTGGCGACAAAGCTGCCCGAAGAGGCAATTAATGCTGCCGGGCAAGATGAGGGCAGGTTAGCATGGCAAAGGTCACACACCCAGGGCACCCAGCCCTGGCCCAGGGTGACGCTGTGTTTCCTCCTCTCCAGGGAGCAGCATTAAGGAGAAGTCAAGCACAGGCCACTTTGAACGAGTAACGCTTTGCAACAGCAGCGGGAAGCTAAACAGCTTTACTGGCAAGTAGGGATAGAGAGCTTGAGGATTTTGATGATAAACAACTGATCCTCTGACCTGATTCAAAACCTGGTCTGGTGAGATTCAATGGTGACTCAGCCTCAGAGGACTGATTAGTACTTTACATGCCAGGATATGCTGGCCTTAATTTGGTTCTTTGGAGATACCTGCATGATGAAGAGCTCCTTATATCTGGCACATATTGAGAGTTTCAGGAGGTCACTATGCTGAAACTGAGTCAGACACTATTACAGTCAGTACCTTTCAGCCAGAAAAGCCTGATGATATCCCAGCTATGGATTCCTTGGTATCTCAACAGAGGCAAGTTGGAATAAGAAGAGACACACGCAGAGTTTTGTGAAGGTCCCTTTGGAAAGGCCCCATATGCATGTGGATGTCCTTAAAACATTATCAAATGTTTTATTTGGTACCTACAGCTTAGTTCCTTCACTCCTGGTGGTGCTGCAACTTTTAATAAAATCCTGCCTCACTGGCTACACAGTTTCAATCTCATTTTTTGCCTCCACTAAACAAGATACAGCTACAGGGGCAATGGTGTAACTAGCAAACCTCAGTACTGCATTTGAAGTTTATTTTCTCAGATAGTAATAATAAGCCACACCAGTAAAAAGCCTCCTGCTGCTGCTTTTTCCTCTTACCAGTGCATTTACAGTAAAGCTTGTGCTGACTGCAGTTGACCGGTGGGAGGAGAGGGAGAGAAAAGGTATTTTCCGCACTCCTGATAGCTCTATAATTTCCGAGTACAAGATAAGGCTAGGTCGTGTCATTGATCCCTGTGACTCAGGACATCCCAGGGTAGAGAGAGGCAGGCTGCCCATTCTGGGTGAAGGACAGAGCCTTGCAGAAGAAAGGAAAGCAAAAGCTCACACAGGACTGAATCCACACCGGGAGACAATTTTTCTCTTTTCAGCAGACCTATTATGGTGGAGATGAGCTCTAGTATGAGGTAGGAACAGCTGTTTTTAACAGTGTGTGTTCATTAACATCTCTTCAATTGAAAGGACAAGGTAAGCTGTTGGAAGGAACTGAACACCCAGCTACTTTCTCTAAGAATTCAAAGACTTCATAGTCACCATCTCAAGGTCACCACGAAAGACCTCCAGGAAACAGACTCAGTGTCTGTGACAGTTCTAAAAATAGACAATAATTTTCAAAAACTTAAGCATTTTCAAACCTTCCTATATGCCCTAATGCAACAAAACAAGAGGAAATTTCTTCTTTTCCAGATGACAATTCTTTGTCTCCAAAGGGGAGCAAAACAAGGGCGGGAAAATGAAATACAGTACACTGGGAAACACTGGATGTTAATATTTACCTGTTTTGTTACATCTTTTTTCTTTTGATACTTCTTGTCATGTAGGCCTCTTTCTGGTTGGCTGGTGTCTGCCTGAGTTCATGCACAGGAGAATTTGGCTAGTGATTTGGAAGGCACAGCTCTAGTATATTCTAATTTTCCCAAGGCCCACCTGGGGAAAAAGAAAAGGAACAGTGTGTCACTGTACACCTTCACCTCATTCTCCTTGCCTTGGGCTTTTGCTATCTCAGCCTGTTGCACGTCACAGTTTGAATAACACTGCTTGGCAGCCCTTTGCAGCCATGGGCCAGGCGCATGTTCCCAAAGGGATTTTCCCTCTGCTCTGACGTGAGCATCTGGGTGCCTCTTGCTTTACATAACTCTGAGAAACATCTGGAGTTTAAAATTCCTAATACCTCAATTTGTTAAGGAAATTAAACACACTTGTAGGATAAGGATGATGTTTGGAGCTTACACCACCTGTTGAGTCAGAGGGAGGAGGAAGAGAGGAGAGGCTGGGTTAATGTGTGCAATTCTGTGTCCCAATTTTTTTGATAATGGTTCTGGGCAGCTGATTGTGCCCTTCCTGCAGTACACAGAAAATGCCAGAAGACTGCTTTCTGCCAGCTGAGCTGAGGGTCAGGCTCTCTGCACGACTGAGTGCACAGGAGGGCACGTTTCAGGGAAGTATTTTTAGTACAGGGGAGCTGACAGACCCAGAGAGGGAAGGCACCTCTCCAGCAGATAAATTGGGCAAGTGTAGAGCATCTGTCCACCCCATCCCTCTGCCAAAGCACTCCCAACTGGAAAGAAGCCACTTCTTACAGCGGTGAGCAAGCTGCTCGCCCACCTGCCCAGGCTCCCCCTTCCCCAACACCTCTCCACACTGCTGCAGAGCACGCTGCCAGCTCTTGAGCCACAAACACCTGCCTGGCAGGAGCCCAGCCCAGCTCAGGGAAACAAGAGGTGCTCCTGCAGTGGTGAGCAGCCCCCCTCACTGCTCCCAGCCAGCCTGTGCAAGGCTCACACCAGGAACTCAGCCGAGGATCACTGACAAACATCCACCCTTCCCAGGAAGACAGTTGTTTTGGGTTTTTAACACAGTTTCTATTGTTCAGGAGATTAAGGATGTAGTTGAGGCTCATGACATTTTTCGCCTGGGATCTAATTACGGAGGAGGAAAAACAAATCTGTGTAATTATTAACTCTTCCAAATCCAAAATAAGACATAAGAAAGACCCCAGCAGAGGTTTATTTAGCCATTGTCCGAGTTCTGACAGTGGCTGCTACCACATGTCCAGGGATATGGTAAGACCTAGGAAGATCCACGGTGGATACTTTGTGGAAGGCACCCCGTCAGCCTCCAGCCCTGCCCTGTGCCAGTGGCAGTGTGCCAGGAACTGGATGATACCAAAAAATCTGTGTACTTTCATACAGGAAAGTTTTGCAGTATTTTCCTTAGAGCTGCAATTCCTGGTATCAAGGGGTTGCGTAGGTACTTTGATCAAAGGGAAGTGGGATTTGAGCTGTCATGACTGTGTAAAAAACCTTGAAAACAGAACTATCTCCACCAATGTCCCCCATATGCAGGGGCAGTAAAAAAAATTTTTTTTCCCTATTTATTTATTTGATCATTTGATTTCTGAATTTTGAAGGCCCCTTCCTTTTGAAGGCCTTGATGACTAAACACCTGAGATTAGTAGCAGTACACACAAATATATTTTTTTGAGTGAAGATAAACACTTTTTTTCAGTTTAAGGCACCTTGTCGCTCTTCTTTTCAGAGACAGCAAGCACACGGCTCTGCCATGATCTCCACTAAGCTCTCTGCCTACCCCAGCAAGAGTCTGAAAACACTAATATTTAAAAGCAGGTCACATTGAATAAAACCCAGCTTTGAGGCCACCTACCTAAACTCAGCTAGAAGAAATAGTGCTGACAGGCTGTACATTAGATTTCTCTTTCATGGCCACTGGTACACCTTAGCTAAACAACTCACTACTAAAAAACAAGAGTAGGTATTTAATGCAAAATCTGTACAGGGAAGAGTTCAGTAAACCTAATTTCTCATGCACCTTGAACCATCTTATCTGCACTCAGTTTCAATTCCAGGAAGGGCTGCTAACACTGTAAATCTTTTAATTCATACAGATGAATGTTTAGAAAGAACCAGAAAAGTTTCCTTTGTGTCTCTCTTGCAAATCACACTGACATGTAGTTTTTGATGCCCTTCGACCAGCTGGGTTAGGGTACTTGGTCCTGTGAGAATACAAAAGGAGTTTCTGTTCTGAGCACTACACTTTTAAGATGACAGACTATGAAACTGTGATGCATAGACCGAGGTACTGTACAGGACATTAGTACTGGTAATTACTTTTCTTTTCCTACAGCCTCAGATTCACCTGAGGGATTTTTTTAAAAGCAAGGGTGTGAATCACAACAATATGTTTAGGAGTGCTCTAAAGTAACTTTTGATAGAGAGAACACGCTGATGTACCAGCCAGGTTCACTGATACTCAGTTGAGAGGAGCTACATAAATTATTTCCCATTTTGCCATTTCTGAATGATACAGTTACTCCCTTGTCCACTTTAGATCTGAGGAAATACCAGTTTTTAGATATAATCACACATTTTTCTCAGGGTGGGATTTTCTTTATTTTAAAATGCAAGTAGTTGAACAAGCACTGGTTGAAATGGCTTAGTTCTTTCTGCAGATATTTAGGTGGGTGCCTTTGTCTGCAACCGGGCTATTCAAAACCAAATAATCCCTGTAACTCAGTGGTATAGATGGGGAGTGGAACAAAGAATTTTTCCAATCTAAAAATCATTGTATTCAGGATTCATCAATGCCTGAGGTTTATACTGGCCTGTATTTAAATCTTAACTGTGACCTCTTCCGAAACATGGTCAAAGTAAATGAGATTACTCCCTCTGCCAAAAAGATGTGACATAAAAATTCAATGTTATTTAGCTTAATTAATCTGAATAGCAAGCCTTTCCCTTTCTAATTACATTGCCCAACTCTGGTTTTTCATACTGCTGTTTAGATAAACCAATTTGTGTGTATATGTGTGCAGTGTCAAGAACTATAAAAAGAATTAAAATTCTTCTTTCATTAAATTCCAGAAATTAGCTTTTGCTGTTTTATTCTAGGAAGTCTTGTAAAACAACAATCTTGCAGTGAAGAAAAAGAAAGAACATGTCTTCAAATAAATGCAGTTTTAATGAGAAATTATTTTTGAGCAAAGTATTAAAAAAATCTACAAGTGTTTTTTAGTGTAACTGTGATACACAGGCAAATGAAAGAACACCAATTTTTCATTTTCTGACACAACTGTAATTTATGCAATGATATCCTCAGTCAATCATGTAGGAAGAGATCAGAAAGGAAGAGGTTAAACTTTTAATTGGTTGTTTACTGTTTCATTTCCAGGCAGCATTTATGTATCTGCATAACACTGGGACGGCTTAGGAATAATAGTGGGTGTACTGACTGTAAATAAGCTGCAAACTACAATCCTGTGAACAAGTCATGATCTGAGGTAATAAATCACAAGTCAGACGCTCCTGTGGTTTGTGACATCACGGGCAGTCGAAGTGCTATTTATATAAGCTCTATGGTGCACTGTCCAAGATTATTGCCAGTTCAGAAATTAAAATGTTTAGGATTCTTTTCTTATGGCCTTTCTTAGATAGGGTGACCTATTTGGAGCAAATTTAAGCCAAGACAAAGGCAGGATTGCTTGGGGCCACAGGTCAGGTGAGGCCAGGCACTTGCATTCGAGGGAACCTAGTGGAGTTGAGTACACAGGAGCTGTGCTGCTGAGCTGATTATCACTGCTGCTCTTTCATAACCAGTTTTTCTTCCAGCTTCACTAAGATGACCTAAAACACCAATACAGAAATATTTGAAGAGTGCAGAGAGGAAAACATGGAAGGTGGATGAGGATAAGATGATGAGAAAGCAACAGAAAATGATCTGAAGAGACAGAAGGCTGGAAGAGTCATCCCTGCTACTGCTGTGCAATCAGGTAGTGCAGATTGTAGACATCACCACCCACAACACTGCTTGTGGTGGCTCTTCAAGGGGGAGATGGTAATAATCAAATTCTTTGATACAATACAGAGTTAAATGGTTTTGCCTACACCTGCTTTGGTTATAGCACCTTAATCTGCTTTAACACAACTCCGAAAGCAGGTGAAGCACCATTGTAATTCAGGGAAGGGCTGAGCCGTCGTTCCTGTATGTTAGATATCACTGTATGATGGCAAAGCATTGTCTGCTTCTACTGGCAGCCTTATTCAGATCAGGATCAAATTATTTCCAGGATCAGTCCCTTCCACAGAGTTTAGGGCAGCAGTGGTGCCTCAGCAGAGAAGGGCAGGCAGCTGCTGGCACAAAGGCACTGCTGAGGTAGCTGTGGAAAATCATCCTGTGTGTGCAAGGCTTCAGAGAGAAAGAAACCACAAACATTTCTAATCTGATCAAAGGGAGACACTGCAAAATCCTCAGGCACAGTCACTGATTGATAAAACAGACAGCAGGAAAAGAGATTTAAGATAGGAAGGAAGAGAGAGTAATAATAAGCCTCAGAGGCTTATAACTATTTAATTCAATCAGAAAAGGTAACAGATGTTTAGTTAAAAGCAGCGTTCCTGTTTAATTACTGCAATTGTGCTGAAATATTTTATTTACACCAAATTGATTGCAAGTTTCCTCTGTGCTCAACACATTTATATTGCTAAGCAGCATACAACCTAAACACGTCTGCTCCTCCCCACAGCTGCTCCTCCCCATCTGGTGGGCCAGCCCCTCTCTGAGGTTTTACGTCCTCTGGAGGGACTCTCACAATGGTCAATACATTGTTGTGGCTAGGAAATGGTTAAAAAGTCCCACTTAAAAATGCTTTAGGGAAAGTAGGTGTCCTTCCTGATACTATGTTGCATGAAGGTTTACCACAGTTTGTTAGCAGCTTCTGTAACCAGGGTGATCTACACTTACCAGCAAGGCAATCTTCGGGTACCTCCCTCCCTCTCCCTCTGCAACTGGGGGAAAATGGACATCCCCAGGCACAAATGTCTCCTTTGTTATCCCACTGGACTGCAAGACCAACCTAGGCATATTTTGTTTGCATGTGATTTTTGCAAGAAATGAGCCTGCCAGCTGACACTATTGTTGTTCTTCAGAAGAGGAAGCCCATTCCGCTGGTACAAAGGCATCAGTATTATTGCCAGCCAAAATAACAGGCAAAAGGACTAACTGCAGGTGCCAAAGTACTAAACCCCTGAATGCTTAAGTAAATCCTGTATAAAACGTGCATAATACAATTTCCTTGTTCTTCCAGGATCATGTGACTAATTGTAATTAGTTGAATTGTTGAGGTAAAACCCATCTCCTAAAGGAACTTGTAAAGGATTTCCTAAAAGAGGCCTCTGAAATTCCCAAGTCTCTTTTATGTTCACCAAACAAAACTATAAAGCAGCCAAATAGTCTTGAACTGGAAGTGTCTCCTCTCTTTCCCTGCTTCAGAAAGGTGGAGGTGGTGCTCTCTTGACTTAAGTGATGGCTGCAGCTTTGCCCTTCAAATGACCTCTGTATCTCAGTGGGAACAGCGCTGGTATAGAGCAGGAAGGAACTAGGAGTGACTTGTCACTGCTGTGATAAAGAATTGTTTCTGTGGAGAAGCTTTATCAAGCAGGTTTGCTCTGCTCTTGGGCATGAACAGAGTCCATCCTACCTCCTGGCAAATGTTTCCAGTCAAGCTAAAAATTCCCAGTACCCAGCAGTAGTTAATTCAGACTTGGCATTTCCTAAACACATTCATCGCCGTAGGACAGACTCTGCTATCTCAAGGGCTCGAAAGGGAAAGCAAAGGCCTGGGACCTGCAAGGCTGGCAGGTCAGGAGCCTGGTTAACAGGCTCCAGTTGAGCACCGATGGCTGCAGATAGCGACCAGAAGCAGATCCCAGCTGGCAGGGGTTCAGCTTCCTGTGTGACACAAGTCAGTGGCACTGGGCCAGGGACCAGCACACAAAGTACCCTCAGTACAGCAAACAGAGGCACTGGGGACTGCGTGGCCTAGCAAGAGCTGGGCTTTCCTCTGGGTTTTTAGACACAGCCTCCTACTGCTAGGGCAGCAGTACTGTTCAGGGTTTTTGGTTGTTGAGACCATGAGCAGAGGGCTATGTGGGTATAAGGCTGTTTAGAGATTTTCACTGGGGCCAAGGTGAGTAGGTGGAGAAGAAAAACTGTGCTGCTGGCTTGCTGATACTACTAATCTCAACCTCCACACTACTCCTCCAGAGATTTAGAACCCTGAACAGCAAGTGTCAACCCTCTAGACCCTCAACCTCAACCCTCTGTTCCTCACACAACCCGCTAAGGTTTTTGTTTCAGAACTGGAACTGAGTGCAGTGCTACAGAAAGCAGTGGAGCCACCCCCCTGGTCCAGCCTTTTGTGCCCTTCCTCTCTGTTACACATTACAGAGTTCCAGGCCTGAACATGAGACGGGAGACACCTTCAACTTTAAGTAGCTTTCTCATTCTTCTGAGGTCTAAAATGCCACACTTAGACATTTCTGAGACAGGAAGAGTTAGCATTTCAAATAAGCAACCTGATATTCAAAGCAGTTGTCTCTGACAGATTCAAAATCTTTAGAACAGGGTTATGCAGGGACACAAGTGAAGAGAAAACACTCGGATTAATGAAAGAAGTGAGTAACAATAGATTTAATTAATCAATAACCACACAGACACCCTTTGGAGCCACTGCCAGCCAGCTGGAAAGTTTCTCTCTTGCGTAACAAAGTCAAACTCTAAGTGCCTTATTGCTCAATGGAGTTTTTTTTTTTTAAGCCTTAGGTTTGCATTTCATCTGGAATTACTGACCTTTCAAAAACATTGACCCTTTTGTATGTGCTCATGGTTTTTTTTCCTTCTGGTGAAAGGATGAGAGAAAATGTTCAATGACATTGAACTGATAAACAAGGTGTAGATGTCTCAGAAGTATTTATGTATGGCTTCTCCTGAACGAACAATATGTGCTGGAACACGTTCTGAAATGTGGACTCTGAGCTGATAGCTCCAAGGACGTACCTGCTCCTTGTGTCCGTGAACACATGCTGGAAAATGTTCAACAATTTTTTTTTACTTTTCTTGTTATAAGAGGCTTTCCAAGGACTACACAGGCAGATAGCCCAAGGCAGAAAAACTGTCAATGTGGAGACAAGACCTGAAGAGACAAGATGGCCATAAAAAGGAGAGCAAACAGTACTGAAGAGACCAGGCAAGGTAACACTGAGCAGCACCTATAACCTAGTACAGGAGTGGCTTATCTTAAACCAGAAAAAGGCACTCCTTTTCTGGAATAACTACAACTGCAGGTAGAGCCAGATATGTCAAGGAAAGGCACCAGCAAAGTGAAACATGAAGAACATTAATTTTAGCCTAGTGAGCAAATCAGCTGTTTTAAGACTGTCATTCCTGTGGAGTGTGGATTTAATACAGCCTCCCCAAACTAAGCAAATCAAACACATGCAGTAGGATAGGCTCCCTTCTCATGTGACCTAGCCTACTACACTCAGTGGGACACTCCAGTTCATCCCCACATAAACAAATGAATCTGTTGTGCAGAAATGGATTCACTCGGAGTGCAGTTTCCTTGTTCCTCTTACTGCGATCCATATTCATCACATATAGGTAAAGAAAAGGTGGGCACTGATTCCTGATCCTTTACTAGTGACCTGGTGTTTGGGAAGCCAGGCATTGGAATTTGAGCGCCTTTTCCACAGTTCCCAGTAAGTTCAACAGTAATAGCTCTCACAAGCTTTGGGCTAGCTTTGGTTCAGTGCCATGAAAAGACACATCATACCTCCTTACCAATACTTTTGAGACCATATGTTTCTTCTGGAAGGTACTTCCCAGTTGTCAGTAATCTGGGCAATAAAGTACCTTGCCCTACAGTACAAATTTGCTGCCCTTAAGACATTTGACTAGGCATTTAAGATCCAAACCCGCCCTCCTGATGCTACTCCATACACGTTCATTCTCCAAGTTCCAATAAGTATTCTGGATCAGACAGATATTTAAGAAGCACAGAGAAAATCCCATTGGAAACAAGTACATATTCATAGAAATTTTAAAGCTATGATCCCTGCTTAGATTCTAATCACTGTATCTAGTAAAAATAAATCCAACAGTCAAGCATCAAATTCCACAGTGACATCAGCACTGTAAGTTATGCAAGGCAATTATGATTTTACACACTGAGACACTATGGAAGGAGCAGAGAACAGCAAGGAAAGCAAATAACAGAGAATTGCAAGGGCATGGAAAACAGAGGGTTTCCTTCTTATTTTGCAGTTTGTAGCAGCCTTGTGTTAGCTGTTTTCTCTTTTTTTTAAAATTTCCTTTTCCCGTCAACATGCGATAAGCACTACTGAGTAACCATTTGTATATGGCTCTATATAACCATCTATAGCTCTGCACCAAACTGGGTTTTTTTGGACTATCTGCAAAGAGCTGAACCCCAGTGAGATGAGCTAAGAGCTTTCAGATCCAGGCTATACAGCTTGCATGGGAGAGGCAGGAAACAGAAAGCGTCCATTTCTCTAAGCCAGGAGCTCTGGACTTGATGTTGTTCTGCATTTCCATTAATCCTTTCCGGTGGTCCAAGCCCTGCTACTCTGAAGCAAGAGGGAGATGAAAAACAGTCCTAGACACAGGATGCAGATGCTGCAAACTGCTGTTCATCCAAGAAACTTGAGAGCAAGCGGAGGCCACATGATTCAAATAGGCTTTTGCATTATTCAGTTCTGGGCCACACTGAATAAAGCTCTGATAGACAGAGAAGTGGTGACAAACATCTACCCTAGGATGGATCTGAACTCTGAAACAGTTTGTTCTGTGGGTTTCCCATCAGGTTTTGTGCTTCTCTGCCCTGTGTAGTGGAGCATGGGACAGAGATGCTCATGGCAGGGCTGAGCCAAGGCTCTTGTTTGTGAGCTGAACCGAGACTCACCAATTCACACCATCCTGGCTAAGCAGTCCATCCTTCCATGCCATTAGCAATGGCAGCATGATAGAGCCTGCTTTTTTCACCAATGTGGACTTTAGACAGGACTTTCAGATACTCCAAGCTTAATTTTCTTGGAGAATATACATTTATTAGGTTATGTAATACGAAGATAAATAATTTCTACAGAACCTGGGCAACTTCCTTCTGTCATAAACCAGTGATATGTATCTGTTATCTCAACTAACTGATGTTATTCCAAGTGAAAGTGATCATGTTGAAAGCTGCAGTCTGAAGAGAGAAAGGACCTTAGAGATCCAGATCCAGTTTCACTTACCCTTGCATCCATCAGAGGAACTGCACCGAAGATAAGGGAGTGCACTTCATTGCTATGATCAGATCTGCACTGCTTCTCTTTATCCCGACGAGTACTGATTGAACTGCTCTCCTACCCGGTGCTTAGATTGGAGCCCACAAATAACCAGCTGAATTGGACTATTCCCAGGACAAATACAGTTTGCTGGACTGGGAACACAGTTCTTATCACCCTCCAGAGTTAAGTTCACAGTGTTTCATTTCTTACACGTATGCTTGAGTGCTTGAGGAAGGATCATCAGTCATGATCTATCACTGTTTAGGAGCCTCTATGTTTGACATGGAAACCCCTTTTTTAAGCAAAAACAAAAAATAAAGGCAAAACCAAAAACCTTGAAATCACAGAAAATGAACAATCAGTAAATTATTTGGGACGAAGAAAGAAACCTAATGAAGCTATCTCAAAGCAAACACACTAGATTTTCATGTATATAGTGCCAAATCATATGTAGCTTTATTAACTGAGAGAACTTACACTTGAATAAATCTAATGTTTCAACTCAAACCCAGTGGATGCTGTTTTAAAACACTCATCAGTTTTATATTTAGTACTTATACATAAGGTTACTCATAATGTAATTCAGAGTTCATGAATTTTATCCATGTGCTCTTCAGCTTTCCCCTCTGACTTTGGACAAGGAATATAGACATCGTAATTTCACAAACCTCTCTCCTATTCCAGCTTTGAAATTATGAACCATATTAGCTACCTCAGGATATTTCCCTCAATAAAATTTGCTGTAAGTTTTGTTATTTGCACATTTTGAGTATCATCACTGAGATACAGCTGGATCCCACTGCCAGCCCTGAAGCTGCCTGTTTAAACACAGGATAAGCCAGTTTGTCCTGCCACAAAATTTAGGATGAGATGTAGGGGTCTTTTCCCCCTCTTTAGCCTACTCGACCTAGGACACTCCCCACAGGTACTCCTCAATAGAACTACAAGGTCAAATTACACCTATAAATCTTTAAAGGTTCTTGGGGCATTTGTTTTCACAAACCATCTGTTCCCCTTTCCAGGTTTGGTTGTTTGGAACACAATGGAGATTTCTGTTTATTTATATAATGAGATTACATCTTTCAGCTTTGCTGTGCTAGAACTGCAGACCCGGTACAAACCATGAAATATGGGGCTGGAAGGACCTTAGAGGCCCCTTCCTTATGAAAAAGTAAACATACCAACACCATCACTGACTAAAAAAGCTTTGTTCTTAAAGGACTCCATAAACAGGGACTTCACAGCCTTCAAGGCTGCTTCACTGCTTCTCTCTTCCTATTTTCAGAATAAATCTCCTTCTGATACTTAACCAAAATCTTTGTTTATGCAAACAAAGCTGGCCACTATTTGTTGCACACCCCTCCTGTCATAGAAGCAGAGAACAATTAATCCCTGTCCTTTTTATACCTCAGCTAGAAAACAGTTTCCCATGTTCCTCCTTAAATTTCTTCTTCCTAAACCCAGTAAATGCAATTCCTTCAATAATTTTTCTTCACCAGGTTTTCTAGACCTGTGAGTTTTCATTGCTGGTTTCTAAACCCACCTCTGTCTGTGTCTGACACTAAGACATGCTCTAGATACGCTGATGTTTTTTTTCTCTGATGTCAGCAGAGAGCTTCTTAAATATGTAAGGTATGTCAGATGATACCACAAACTGTATCAGGTTTTTTCCAGCAAAGAGAACAAGTAAAAATTCAGTAACTTTCTTCTTAGAAATTTTTTGGTATTATCATAAGTGTCCCAGCACTCTGGTATGTCCAGCACACCATCATTAAAAACATTACAGACTGAAAATGCCACAATTGTGCACATCACATTACTTTTGTTACCCTAATCCTTGATTGTCTCATTGCCTCAGTCTACCCGTTTTCTTCAGTGGTTGTGTCTTGTCTTTGGCACCTCGTGGGTATTTTGTGGAAATGCTTGTCCTTTGCTGGATCTGTAAACTGTCACTTAATACATTGAGACTTCACCTTGGTAAGATTGTGGGCACTAAAACGTGGGGGATTTAAGTAACATAATAATGTATCAGATGACAAAGCACCTAAGAGCATAGATGTCAAGGAGAGTTAACCTGGTATTTTTGAGAGTAACAGGAAGAATTCAGCCTGGAAAAGAGCAGAGCAGAGCAGTCGGTACAGCACATCCTTTGCCCTCTAGTGAGAAGCCCAGTGAAGAGAGGCAGCCCAGGGAATTGCCTGTGTGCTGGCACAAAGAGCTCCATGAAATCACTTGTTAAGCCGGAAGGGGAAGAGGTGAGGCTGTGTTCAGTACGCGGATGCAGGCTCCTTACCAGAAATGGCTTTGGTCTTGGGTTGTCATTGAACCTCTTTGTTCTCCTCTGATTTACTGAACAATGTGATTCTGTTTCTCTCCATGAATGTAACTCCTTATGGGTTACTGCAGTTTTGTTTGTTCTTTATATAAAACTTAGGGACTGGCCTTTTTTCCCGCTATCTTCATGGCAGATGATCTTGTCTGATCTTTCATAATTGTGCTGTGCTTCTCCAGAAGAGCAGAGATAGCTGGGTCGTGTCTGGATTATTACCATAAAATACAGTCAGGAGGAAAGAGAAGTCAGGCTGTTGTAAATAGTGCCATACAATGTAGGACAGCTATTTAGGTACTCACTTCTCCCCTCACAGGGGTTCAAGTTGTCATCAGCGTGTTCTCTAGCTTGCCAGCACAAAATCACCAGGTGCTACAGGAATTGCAGGCAAGCCTGAGTTTAACAAGTTTTGTGCTTACAAACAGCATCCCAGTGAGATTCAGGGAGGCGAGTGAGCTGTTTAACAACAGAGATGACAAGTCACTCCACAGTTAGTAGCCTGGCACACTTTCGCAGCAAGCCAGCTTTATAGACCTCCTGTTCATCACTGTCAGAGAGGCTGGGAGAGAGTGTCAAAAATGCATAATGGAAGTGTGGTGGTCTAGGGAGATGATCAGGCCATTTAGTCCAATGTGCTTACCCACTTAAATATTTTGCTTCCACTCAGCCCTTCTTTCTTACTGTTTCCTGCGATCCTGTGATTCTCCCCCTTCTGCCTGCAGACACACAGCTCTAGCTGTTGCTTGATCTCATTTCTGTGACATTTCAGGCACTCTTCCTGCTGACTTGTTCCATCTGGTTATTACCCTTTGAGTGAGAAGTAGCTCTTGCCTGCATCTCCGCTGAGTCTCTTCGTCTGTGTGCGGAGTGTTTCGGCTCCTCCTTTCTGAACAAGCAATCTTGAGCAGGTTTATAAATAGGAGCTTTCAAGCTAATGAGAGAGGGTGCGGGGGTGAGGAAGAGAGAAACTGCACTGAAGTCACTTTGGAGGCAGATCCTAATGCTCCTCAGAACGACAGCTTTGCAGGCACAGCCACAGAGGGACATTTGGAGAAGGGATGGTTAAGCACTGAAAGGGGGAAGGGGCTTAAGTCTTGGCTCTGCCACAGGTTTTGTTCCAACTTGGGAAAAGTCATACCTCCTCTCAGTTCTCCATGGGCTGAATCCTCTTCCTGCTTCCCTCCCAGCAAATGTACCATAATGGCTGTGGGGCAAGAATGGTCTATTCCTATGCATTTACTTGCAGATCAGTAAAACTTGTCTCTTGCTGGGATCTCAGTATTGCCAGGATAACACGGACTTCTGTTTAGAGGTAGTGCCCTGGCTCATACACATGGCATCCTCTGGCTGGGGCACAGCACGCCCCTTGCACTTTATGACTTCTCCCCCTCTGTTCATTTTTATTGTCCTCTCTTAGGGCTGGTAAATAAAACAGCACAAGTCTGCTGGGACTAAAAACCTTGTACTGACTTCCAGCCCTCTTTCCAGAAGGATAAAACATTTTCCTTATCTGTACTATGAAGACAAAACAGAGCCAGGGTGACCTAATTCATACAGCTGGCATGTGGGTCAGCAGCTTCATGTTGGGACAATGCTCTGCATGGGCTATACAGTTTGTAAATGCCAAGTGTCACTTTATTTGTACTCCAAACCAAAAAGCAGCGACCTACACCAAAATGACAACAGTGCAGTGGCTGTGAGGCAGCTCTCTAATGCCATAGGATTATGTGTGATAAAAAAGAGGTGGGGGCTGGACACACTGAAGGCAGTATCTGACCTAAACACCACATCCTGCTCCTGAGAAGCCTTCCAGGAGTTACAAGGTTATTGGACAAGTACTCTCCACTTGCAAGTTCTTGGACTCAATGTGACACCTGCAGTGCTTAGCAGATATATGGAGGTGACACAAGGTCAGATGTAGACTAAAAGCTGCATGTACAAGTACAGTGGGTCAGGGATGATTGTCTGGAACTGTGCCTGATTGCCTCCAAACATGAAGATTCTGCTGTAAATCACAGGAAGTTCTGTCTTTGTCTGCAGTGGAAATAATCCAGATTCATTCTGGTGCAGGAGACCCAGAATGCAGATATTATGCTTGAAATACTCTCTGTACCTAACAAAAGAAGCGATGCTCCTTCATGCATTACTTGTGTACCTCGCACAGAGTAAATCCCAAGCATGCTGTTCTCTTCAGTCACCAAATTAGGACTGATTCCTTGGAAAGATGATAGAAGGAAGTCCTCTCCCCCTCGTATTTTCTCTTTCAGAAAGTCCTTTCTGAAGAGGTTCCAAAGTTTTCATTTCCAATCATGGAAATGTTTTAAAATCCTCATATACTGTCTCTCCTTCTGAGAGAAATCCTTGTTTAATCCACAGTTAAAACTGATCACTGAAAACAAATCCTCTGCTTTCCAAACACCCAGCTGCAAGAACTGGCTGCTCAGGAAAGCAGCAAGAACCACTTAAAACATTCTGGCAATGTGAGATATGAAGCATTAGTGGCAGGTTTTCAGGAACCTGTTCAGCATTTTGACGCATATCCAATGAGCAAGAGAGCAGCCCTCATTTCACTATCCCATCTTAGAAAGTCAATATCCAGTTTGTTCCTATATTTGTATCCATCAGGGCTAAAGGCATGTTTAGTAGGAAGATGAGACTTTCTCCTCCTCCTGGATATTCACTTCTCCACATCACTCTTGCAAAAATTTTCATGACCCTAACAGATAACTTGATCAGCCCAGTAGCTTACTGAGGAGGTGTAAGATGTGGTAATGATGTCCCACCAGCAGGCTGTGTTCAGACAGCAATTTGGAAGGAGAATGAAAAAGTTAGTCCTTGTATTTTATTAGGTGAATGTGATGCTCCTCTGAAGCCTGTTGGCAAAGTTAAAAGGTTGATGGCATCTTTAACAAGTAGGCTGAAATGCAGCCAGCTCATGCAGTTTAACTGGAGACATACTGAACTTTTCAATGAAGTACTACACTCCTACTGCCTCCTGTAACACAGGAGAAACAGGTTTTCTACACACTGAAAAGGAAATTTGTTCTGGTGGCACTGGGATATGGAAAGAAAATCTCCAGTGCTGCTCCTCTTGTTATCACTCTAGGAAATCCACTACTGTTAACGTCCCAGGAAAATGTCTCTCTGTAGTAACACAGTATGTCAGGAAAGATCTTTTTCAGAACTTCTCCCATCCAGAAAATATGTTTCATTACTTGCCCTTTCCAGAAGCCAGTTTTCTATCCAAAATTGCTTCTATGGCTCTAAAATATTGGGCTAAGTGCTCATCTCACCTCCCCACAAGCATCAGCCACACTTTCTGCTTTGCAGAGCTTGATGCACAGCTGTAGGTCCTGCTTGCTACCCAGTTTCCTGATTGCCAGATCACTGCTTTATCCACAAGAACACATAGTCTAACAACAAACAAATGGAACTGGACTAACTTCACACCTACTTCTGTACTACTTGCAGCCAGGAAAAAATGTCTCCATTTCACCAGGGGATCTGTTTACTGTGGTTTTCAACCCACGCTATGTGAGATCCCAGGGGTCTGTGAATTATTTTTAAGGAGCCCATGGATAAAGACCAAGAAAAGAAAACCTACTCTCTCCACGGGAGCCCACACCTCTGCTGGGATTTTTAGTGGCTGGCAAATTGGAAGAACGTGGAAAACCATTTGTCTGGTGTAATAAGATAGGATATGTTCCCTCAGGCACAAAATTTGGGGGAACTGCTGAGGAACTCTGCCAAGTTGTAACAGTTGCAGTGCCTAGTTAGCACCTGTCTGTGAGAGCAGCATTTGTGACACATCTCGGGGTACACTGAGCATGTAGCAGCTATTTCTTATTCCATGCCTGGATGAGACATCCCATATAAATGGCAAGCTTTCCTTGGGGTCATTTTGAGCCCGTGTCAGAATCATAGAATCACAGAACTATAAAACACCAGGTTAGAGGGGACCACAAGGATCATCTGGTCTAACCTTTCTTGCCAAAAACACAGTCTAGACAAGACAGGCCAGCACCCTGTCCAGAGAAATCTTGAAAGTGTCCAGTATTGGGGAATCCACTACTTTCCTCAAGAGACTATTCCAGTGGCTAATTGATTTCATTGAGAAAAATTCTCTCTTGTGTCTAATTGGAATCTCCCCAGAAGTAACATAGATCCATTACCCCTGTCTTTCCCATGTGATTCGGTGCAAAAAAGGGACTCTCCACCTTGTTCATAGCCACCCTTTAAATACTAGATAAACATAGTGATAAGGTCTCCCCCTAAGCCTTCTTTTCTCGAGACTGAGAAAAGCCAGTTCTCTCAGCCTTTTTTCATGGGACAGGCTTCCCAGAGCTTTGATCATCTTTGTGACCCTTCTCTGGGCCCTCTCCCACTTGTCCACATCTTTTTTGTATGGCAGGGACCAAAACTGAACACAATACTCCAGAGGTGGCCTGACAAGCACTGAGTAGAGTGAGATGGTGACTTTTTCATGTCTGCTGGTGATGCCCTTGTTGGTGCAGCCCAGCCTGTTGGGCTGCTGTGAGTGAACCATGTGCTGCTGTGGTGCACTGAGCTGGTCCCCAACAGCACGTCCAGGTCCTTTTCCACTGATCTGCTCCCCAGCTTGGTAGATCCCAGCCTGAGCTGCACTGCAGGATTATATTTTCCCATTTGTCTTTGTTGAATTTCATAAGGTTTTTGTTAGCCCACTCTTCTAGCCTATCCAGGTCTTCCTGCAGGGAAGTACTCCTTTCCAAAGTGTCCACTTTTCCACTCAGTTTCGTATCACTGGCAAACTTCATCAAGGTATGCTTGATCCCATTATCCAGATCACTTATTATTAAACAGCCCCGGACCCAGCACTGATCCCTGGGGGACCCCACTTGTGACAGGCTGCCAGCTGAAAAGGAGCTATTTATTACCCCACTCTGACTGCTGCCTGTCAGTCAGCTCCCCCTCTACTGCTCAGACCCCTTGTCCAGAGTGGACACACCAGTTCCCCTGGGAGGAGGCAGTAACTAAAGGAGAGAATGCTCTAGGAGAACGCAGTATATTAAATCACATGAAAACTCCCATGTGCAAAAAACTGCTCCTTGCAGGCTCCTCTGACCCTTCCAGCTCCCCATAATGCAACCAAGCCTTCTTACAGGGTGTGCATGAGCCATTTGCAACCGAGACCCAAACATCTGTATTTTGGAAAATACAACGTAAAGGTGCACTGTAGTTGCAAGAGTGTACACTGACAGCAATAACATTCTGTCTAGCAGGATTGAAAAAGAGAATTTTCCATTTTCAAATGTTCTAAAAATCAAAAGGTCAGCAACGAGAAGGAGGAAATGCTCTCTCAGCCACTTTGAGTGCTCTACCTGAATGTCAACTGCACATTTGAAAAACCATACTTCATGGAAAACATTAAGGTTTTGTATAAAACCCACATACAAAAATAAAAATGTAGCAGAATAAAATGTCTTTTTTACTCTCCTCCAGGTTATTACCCCAAAAGTCTTTGTGGGATCAGTCCTCTAACTTGGATTTTTTTCCTTCCCTTTACAAATATGCTGCTCTTTGGTATAGTGCTGGATGTTCACTTGGCACCTTTTACATAGGAATCTTCCCCCCACACCTGAAAGCTTTGCCCCACGCACACATAACCTCTGCCCCTTTTCACTACAGCCCTTTGCTCTGGCAGGACAGAAAACAGAATGTGAAGGAGGACTTACAAGCCAGGGAGCTCTGCAGAGGAAGAGCTTTTCTCTCATTAGGATAATGCTGCTATTGGCACACAGTTGTTTGAGTAACAGAGTTAAAAATGAGTTTATTATAGATACCCATGCTCTGTAGAGGCCTCTTGAATGGTTTTGATGGGCTGTCTGTGCCTGCTCTGCCTAGCAGCAACCTAAAATCCTACTAAGTGCCTGTGTCTTGTCATCACTATGTGGCCTTAAAAAAACCTCTTGTCTTGCCTGTAAAGCCAGACCTATTTCAAAATTGAGACACATCAAGACAAAAGTGCCTTAAGAGGGACTGTTTATCCTTACTTTTCCATCAGTTATCTTTCATAGTTTCTGAAGACTAATGAAAAATCTATACTAAATACCACAACTGAGGATAACACACAGCTCCTGATATGTGCCTAGGGCATATTGCTTCTGGGTTTTGGATGCATTTCCAAGGTCACAAGAATTTTCACACCCTTTACTGCTGGGTGCTCAATGGCAGGTAAAGGATGTTGCGGCTAATGGGAACACAGATTGGAGCTAATTATACAGTGATTGACTTGCCATGGACTTAATTTCTTATTAGAAGTCACACTGATCTCTGAAATGGAGGTGATGAATCTCAAAATATGTAAAGAAATATCCACCACTTGAATAATAAACAAGAAAAGCTCATTTGGGTATAAGGAATAGGTACTTGCACAAAATTTTTTCAGTGTGTTACACATTAAAGTTTGGACTGAATAATCTAAAAGTTCTTTTCAACCGAAACAGTTCCATGATTCCATGACTTCAGCACCGGTGCCTGGAAGCCAAATCTAAGTGCTCAGGTTTGAATGTCAGGAAGGAAATTCATACAAGAGCAGCTCTCAGGCCCCAGCCTTGCCAAGGACCAACACCAAGTCACAGTGCCAGCCAAGTACTTGTATAGGGGGAGCGCAGGTAGGAAGCTGTGTCTGCATGGAACTCTACCTGTGTTAAGAAACGGCAATTTCTACTTTCACTGCAGAGCACCAGCTCAAACCACCCTCCCTTGCTGCCTTTCAGCATGTGCTGTTTGCTGAGTGCTACCCCAGCCAGAGACTTCACACTGGTATCAGCAGAGGTACCTATAGGAGGCCATGTGGGATCTGGGTCCTTGCTGATAAAGTTTTACACTATGGCTCTGCCCGATTTCAGGACTTTTCCTTCAGTTCCCTTCCCCACAGGCAGCAGTTGTCTCTATTACGTTTTTCACTAACATCTCCTATTTCTCCATGGAGCTCTATTAAGCCAAACCCAGTGCAAGCCTCATCTATCACAGTGAGCACTACTGGGACTTTTATTACCCACCTGGCAGCCCTGGCTCAAGAAGGCACCATGTTTATAATGTACTGGAATGGAGTTGACAAAGCATCCTTAATTTTTCTCTTCCAAGCATCCCTGTTTATATTTTTCACTCTGACAGTGGTGAACTTTTTCTTTCACTTAGCCCTTGTTTTATCATATCCATTGGAGTTAATCTTCTCACTGCTATCATGGCAACTTGCTCCTCTGATGGCCTCACTGTCTTGAACCTCACCTGGGAAGCCCAGGCACCAGCTTATTTTCAGGGACAGATTATGCAGGGCTGTCTGGCAGTCACACCCCATTCAGAAGTGGGTGTATGAACCTGCTTTTCAGCTGCTGTCCTTCACTGCTGAACATCTGAGTGCAAGCTTAAATCGAGGCGAGCTCAAGCTGATCACAGAATCATCTAGGCTGGAAAAGACCCTTAAGATCAAGTCCAATGGAATGCATTTGTCTGTAAACTGCAGCAGCTCAGGGGCAGAAATGTGACACCTCACACAGAGGTGTAGACCCTTCTCTCTGCTCCCACCCATCTGTTAGATGTCTTGCCCCTAATCACAGCTGCATTCTGTGAGGTCTTTCCGTGGCCTGTGGCTTTGGACATTTCCCCTGCTCCCTTGCTCTCCCTTTCAACAGGCTCCAACTTGCTCCTTTGTCATAATTTCTCTCTTCCTTGATTCATACCTTGTCATAAACAGTAGGAGATAAAGGGGAGATAAAGGGGTGCCAAAGGGGACACTGTTTGTACGTTGTGCTGTACAAACATGAAGCTGTGGATAACGTGGTTTTCCCTTTAAAAAACGCTCCCTTGGCTCTGAATGGGAGCTCTTTTCACCGTGACGTGGTAGCACAATGAATTCCCTGCACTGAGACGTTGCTCACAGCCTTGAGACAAGGCACAAAGAGAGTGCAAATAAATGAACAATACGGTGGAAGAAACAAAGAGCAAAATGAAAGCAAGCAAGCAATAAAGGGGAAAAAAAAGGAGAGGCAGGCTGCAGCGTTTAAAGCTGTGCCACACAAAACAAACACGATATAAAATGATGCAGAACTTCTACAGAGCTGGGCTGGCATTTCTATGGAAATGGGGAGTCCAGTCTGAAGAGCACGTTGACTCCAAGAGCAAGGACAGAGTTGGCAATTAAAAGACAATTTTCACATTGACCTATTGCATCCCAATCCATGGGATCCCATCAGGGTGTTAGAAGGACTTTTCCTGATCATGAAACAGCCGTATTTGGGGTAACAAGTTAGCAATGTACAGCAGCAGCACACAAAGGAAAAAAAAAGATACTTTTGCTGTTGTGTGGGTCCTCCTTTCTTTTGTCCCTGCCAATTCCAAAAGCTCCTCTAAAAACAAATATTCCTCACACCCACCAGTAACTATACAAGACTGACTGACTCCCTTTAGAGAGCCATGGGGAGTCTTCTACCCCAGAGTCATACAGGCTTGTGTGGAAAAGAGAAGAGAAGGAAAAGATAAAACACATACTGCAAAGAGCTGGGTGCATGGGTTGTTGTATTGAAGGCTGGCAGGAAAAAACATAGAATCACATCAGCAAGCTCAAAGCTGTACAGTGTCATCCATATCTGCAATTTTAAATCAGGCATTTCTTCTTGAATAGCAGTTTGCTCCTATATCGTCCTCTCTGATCTCCTCAGACCAGCCTCCCTCTACAACTCATTCTCACTTCTCTTCCCTCTTTTCTCCTTGCTTTTCCCTCACTCCTTCCAGTCAGCAAAGCAACTCCCTCCTCACTGAGCTCCCATACCAAATTGCTCCAAAACCCAGCACCAATGTTACTGCAGAGGAACTTTGTCTGCTGGATGCTGAACGGTCCTAGGTAGGTGACAGCCTTTCCCACAACATCAGAGCTGTCTTTGGAGGTTTTGGAGGCTTTTTAAACAGAGACACTCTACCTTGGTGTCATGTACGAAACATTTAATGCAACAATACCCTGATCTCAGTGTTTCTGTGAAACAAAGCTCTTGGTGGGAACCATCTACCCAGTAAAATGTACAGTGTGCTACACGGTCAGCTGTGCCACACCTGCTTAACTTGGCTTAAAAAGCCTTGGTTTTCCTCACCTGTACTCATGCTTCTGCACCTCACTCTTGCTTGAGCTGAACCTGGCTGTTAAGTTAGCTCAGGATGAAAAATAACTTTCCCCTCAAAATGTCTGTGTGACATATAGCATAAATGCTTGTACCAGCACCACAGATGGGACAACTGAGTTGGGAGGGAATGACAAAAAACAGCTATGGTGAAATGGGAGAATTATAAGATTTCAGCTGGTTACTGCAAATCACGTCCTTACTGCACTCAGCAATTGCAGCCTTCTAGACAAAAATTGCTCAGCCAACTGCATCCTGAGCAGGGTCAAAAGCTCAACCCATAACTGTGAGTCTTCCCTCTACCTTCTTGCAATTAGACATCAGAAATGTATCTGCCAGCTAACAACCCCTCCTCCCTCCTTCTTCTCAAAACATGTGATTCTTACATGACTGGCCATGACCCACAATGATTCTTGTTTATTACTCTCTGCCTGGAAAATCTTGTAGGGTAACACCAGAGATGACTGCTCTTCACGGATATTTCTTTGCAAGGTAACTGTAAGGATCTTAAAACCCTTTGCAAACATCCTTTAGCAATGACTCACAGCACCTTCTCTCATTTATGTTTAACACTAAAATGGAGGCCACCGTGTGTCAGCATGAAGAATGTTATGGCAGCAAAATCTTCAGCGACTGCTGCTTCTACCTCATCCCGACTCCTTCTTTGTGCCACAGCCACCTCCCACCTGGCTGAGCCTCAAAACCGTGTGCTGCTTTATAAAGCTAGTGGTGTAGCTTCCAGCTGAAAAACAAACAAACCAACCCAACACAGGGTTGTTATTGTTGCCTCTACTACCACCAGAAAATTGCACTAGTTAGGTTTAAAATGGATCTTTAAAGGAAATGTTAAAGTAATTTCTTAAGATTAGTTTTAAAACAATGCAAAGGGCTGGGTAATCACCTCTTATTTTCAGAGGGCTCCTTCAGTTCAGGAAATCTGAGATGTGTCACTAAACTGGTACAGTGCACTGGTGAAAATGTCTGAATGGATGCTCAGCTTTCTGTGATAAGAACCTATGTGTATAAAGATTGAGGGAATCGCTTGCAGTCCCCAAGATATTCCACATCCTCTCCCCGTGTGCAAGCACAGGACACCCTCCATGTGGGAGCTGTTTGGACAGTAGGGTGCATGGGAGCAGCAGGGACACTGCTCCAATCCCATCCACAACTTACTCTAGGAAATTTCTCCCTGTTGTGCTTCCAGAGGAATGGAAACACCCGGCAGCCTTTTATGGGATTCAAATAATCCTGCCATACATACTTTGTGTACCAGAAAATGGAAAGAGAATAGAAGGCTCCATTTTAAAGCTTTGCAGCTCATATTCAACAGCAGGGCCTAGCAATTTACTAAGCAATTCTGTGCAAGCCTGTGATACAGTTAAACCATCCCCTGGGTTTTATTCTGCAAGCTAGCTTGGCTTCCCCACTTTATTGCTGTGCTTGCTGAGCTTAATATTCATTCTAACCTTTAGATCACAGAAGGCACTGCAATCTCCAAGTCAATGCCCTTAATAGGCTAGCACTGTTCCCAGGACAAGTGTTCCTGAACATCAACCACTTCCCCAACACGTGATACTCTTTCTGCTTCTACCTGCCAATTCCTTTCTGTTCATCATCTCCTTCTGGCTGGTGCCCACATTCCCTCACTCCTGTAGATGCACTGCCTTGGCTCCCAGTTGTGTACAGCTGACAGGTCCCCAGACAAAACTGTGGCTGTACTCCATCACATTCTCTGGATTAGAGTAGGTGTTGGTCTGCTGCTAGGGACAAATGGAAGCTGTTCACTTTTTGTGTGCTTTTCTGTCGCTGTTGAAACACAGCTACAACTTCCATCTCAAGGGTACCTGAGGCACCAGCCTTCTGACCACACTTCCATCTTTTCCTGCTTTGCCACCCCCCCTCAACACCTCTAACATGAAGCTTGTGTAGCAAGTTTTTGTTGTGCTGGAAGAAAGTGGGTTTGGTTGCAACACAGAGAAAAATACTTCCCTTGCTCTCCTGGATGGACATAGGCACGTGGATGTTTCCCAGCCAGCATGGCCTCAGCAGTCTGCAGACAAGAACTGAAGATGCTGTTGCAAACATTATGTGCTAGCATGAAAGAGAGAGAAGTCCCCAGCAATGAAGTTAATATTTACCCTCACTGACAATTTGGGGGGATGTTCATTGTCTTTTCTGCTTGAGCCATGCTTGCTGTGAGACTCCATCATGTTAGTGCTAGATCTTACATGTTTGCAATAGCCCACCCTGCCGAGGAGGGCAGCTGGAGATGGAAACAAAGATGCTCAGTACAATCACACAGACTGCTGCCATTTGAATTAAAAGAGCATCCTTGTTACAAAAGGATGGTTAGATCTTTCCCTCTCAATGCAAACAAGAACGGGCAGGGATGTAGCTGAGAGAGGGAAAAAGGAGTGCCACGCAAACATAAAGAGAAATAATTGAGGCCATATGTAAACAGGTGCAGGGCTGGCTCTGGGAATTAACAAAGCAGTGAACTTCCCAGAGCAGGAAGCCAAAGCACACGAGCTGTGACCCAGCTGCCCATGCTGCCTATTCCAGGGTGCTGGAGAGTCACACTGTTTTCTGCTGCCTCCACCTCTGGCTGACTAGGGACAGAATGCATGAACAGCTGCTATTTCCAATATCAGGCCTAACAGCATGATCTGTCCTCACTTCTTTGATCTCTACACAGGGTCACCACCACTGCTCTTCCATCTATACCCCACCCCTCCCTTCCATGTTCTGTCACAGGAGCAGATCTCAGGATCATAGATCAAAGGAGGAGTGTTGGTGGATGAGAAGTTGGACATGACCCAGCAACACACACTGGCAGCCCAAAAAAGCCAAACATATCCTGGGCTGCATCCAAAGCAGAGTGGCCAACAGGGCACGCGAGGGGATTCTCCCCCTCTGCTCTGCTTTGGGGAGACCCCACCTGGAGTGCTGCGTCCGGCTCTGGAGCCCCAAGATAAGAAGGACAGGGACCTGCTGGAGCAAGGCCAGAGGAGGGCAGCTGGAGATGGATTGAGGCCATATGTAAACAGGGCTGCATCCAAAGCAGAGTGGCCAACAGGGCACGCGAGGGGATTCTCCCCCTCTGCTCTGCTTTGGGGAGACCCCACCTGGAGTGCTGCGTCCGGCTCTGGAGCCCCAAGATAAGAAGGACAGGGACCTGCTGGAGCAAGGCCAGAGGAGGGCAGCTGGAGATGGATTGAGGCCATATGTAAACAGGGCTGCATCCAAAGCAGAGTGGCCAACAGGGCACGCGAGGGGATTCTCCCCCTCTGCTCTGCTTTGGGGAGACCCCACCTGGAGTGCTGCGTCCGGCTCTGGAGCCCCAAGATAAGAAGGACAGGGACCTGCTGGAGCAAGGCCAGAGGAGGGCAGCTGGAGATGGATTGAGGCCATATGTAAACAGGGCTGCATCCAAAGCAGAGTGGCCAACAGGGCACGCGAGGGGATTCTCCCCCTCTGCTCTGCTTTGGGGAGACCCCACCTGGAGTGCTGCGTCCGGCTCTGGAGCCCCAAGATAAGAAGGACAGGGACCTGCTGGAGCAAGGCCAGAGGAGGGCAGCTGGAGATGGATTGAGGCCATATGTAAACAGGGCTGCATCCAAAGCAGAGTGGCCAACAGGGCACGCGAGGGGATTCTCCCCCTCTGCTCTGCTTTGGGGAGACCCCACCTGGAGTGCTGCGTCCGGCTCTGGAGCCCCAAGATAAGAAGGACAGGGACCTGCTGGAGCAAGGCCAGAGGAGGGCAGCTGGAGATGGATTGAGGCCATATGTAAACAGGGCTGCATCCAAAGCAGAGTGGCCAACAGGGCACGCGAGGGGATTCTCCCCCTCTGCTCTGCTTTGGGGAGACCCCACCTGGAGTGCTGCGTCCGGCTCTGGAGCCCCAAGATAAGAAGGACAGGGACCTGCTGGAGCAAGGCCAGAGGAGGGCAGCTGGAGATGGATTGAGGCCATATGTAAACAGGGCTGCATCCAAAGCAGAGTGGCCAACAGGGCACGCGAGGGGATTCTCCCCCTCTGCTCTGCTTTGGGGAGACCCCACCTGGAGTGCTGCGTCCGGCTCTGGAGCCCCAAGATAAGAAGGACAGGGACCTGCTGGAGCAAGGCCAGAGGAGGGCAGCTGGAGATGGATTGAGGCCATATGTAAACAGGGCTGCATCCAAAGCAGAGTGGCCAACAGGGCACGCGAGGGGATTCTCCCCCTCTGCTCTGCTTTGGGGAGACCCCACCTGGAGTGCTGCGTCCGGCTCTGGAGCCCCAAGATAAGAAGGACAGGGACCTGCTGGAGCAAGGCCAGAGGAGGGCAGCTGGAGATGGATTGAGGCCATATGTAAACAGGGCTGCATCCAAAGCAGAGTGGCCAACAGGGCACGCGAGGGGATTCTCCCCCTCTGCTCTGCTTTGGGGAGACCCCACCTGGAGTGCTGCGTCCGGCTCTGGAGCCCCAAGATAAGAAGGACAGGGACCTGCTGGAGCAAGGCCAGAGGAGGGCAGCTGGAGATGGATTGAGGCCATATGTAAACAGGGCTGCATCCAAAGCAGAGTGGCCAACAGGGCACGCGAGGGGATTCTCCCCCTCTGCTCTGCTTTGGGGAGACCCCACCTGGAGTGCTGCGTCCGGCTCTGGAGCCCCAAGATAAGAAGGACAGGGACCTGCTGGAGCAAGGCCAGAGGAGGGCAGCTGGAGATGGATTGAGGCCATATGTAAACAGGGCTGCATCCAAAGCAGAGTGGCCAACAGGGCACGCGAGGGGATTCTCCCCCTCTGCTCTGCTTTGGGGAGACCCCACCTGGAGTGCTGCGTCCGGCTCTGGAGCCCCAAGATAAGAAGGACAGGGACCTGCTGGAGCAAGTCCAGAGCAGGTTACAAAGATCATCAGAAGGCTGGAGCATCTCTCTTATAAAGACAGACCAATAAAGTTGGGGTTGCTCAGCCTGGAGAAGAGAAGGCTCCAGGGAGACCTTAGAGCCCCTGCCAGTAGCTGAAGGCAACCTACAAGAGACATGGAGAAGGACTTTTTATAAAGGCGTGTAGTGATAGGAAAAGAGGGAATGGCTTCAAACTGACAGAGAGTAGGTTGAGATTAGGTGTTAGGAAGAAATTCTTTACTTTGAGGGTGGTGAGACACTGAGATGGGCTGCCCAGAGAAGCTGTGGCTGCCCCATCCCTGCAAGTGTTCAAGGGCAGGTTGGATGGGGCTTCGAGCAACCTGGTCTAGTGAAAGGTGTCCCTGCCCATGGCAGGGGGTTGGAACTTGATGGTCCTTAAGGTCCCTTACAACCACACCATTCTATGATTTTATCTCAGTATCTGTTCCTCTTAGGGCAGCTAAATTCACTCCTGCTATGTTGCTGAAAAACCTGACACTGCTCTGGAGAGGTGCTACATTTATTTAAAACTGTGCTGGATTTGCAGTGTGAAGGCTTTTGATCTTACCAGGGACAAGCTCCCATTTAAAAAGCAGGATATCTACTGTAGCTCCCAATGGGATGACAGCCACCAGCAGCCCCTGGTTAGAGACATGGTGAGCAGCTTCACAGCAAGGAAGGCTGCTCATTCTTTCCTGGCAGAGGCACAAAAGCAGCCTCACTTCCAAGAGCTCTGTAACAAACCACCTCAGTGTTTGTCCCAGGTTGGCCCCAGCACCTGGCATACAGCTGAATTGCATTCTGGTGAAAGTCACCCTCAAGTTCACATGCAAACCTGGCTTCTAACACAGCTGTGTTATTAATTTGTTGAATGACACAGAGAATCGCTAGGGATACAGGTAATAAAGGAAGCAGTATGTTTTAAAACTTAACAAAAAATACTGATAGGAGATTTCAATAACTTCCAGTAGGAACCCATCACAAAAGAAGCTCTGTTTATGGCAGCTCCTCAATGCCAAAACATTTAGTCTCATTATTGTAGATGCTTAAGCAATCATGTCTTAGACTGCTTTGTTTCATAGCAGAGTTGATCGCTAAAGATTATAAACTGAGCAGTGGCAAAAGTTCTACAAAGGAAGACACAAAAGCACACTGTTGAAGAGTTATAGACAAAATATCCAAGTATTGCAAGGAAAATGCTCACAAGTGTAGACTTATGATCATATGACACACAAAAAGAACATCACCAAGGGGACAAAATCCTCCTCTCACGGATAGGAAATGCCAGGATTAAAACTGCCTATGAAACCTTTGTGCCCTGCTGGTGGTAAGGTGCTGTGATATGATCTCCAGCTGCAGGATCACAAACTCTTTTGTCTGAGGAACCCACACCATTCTCTGCACAGGCAAGGGATGAACATGAACACTGACTCTGCAACCATTGATATGTGGCCTGCACCCTACTGAGTCACGGCAGAATAGATCTCATCTGGATCAGATGCAAGCATACAACCACATTTTAATAATCTATTCAGCGAAAGCTCACAGGATTTAGTGTTGTCAGGAACCATTAAATTCATATGGAGGACTTACACCAGCTGTGGAAGGACAGACCATAGTTGACTCATAGCGAAGTCACTGAAGCACAGACAGACTGTGCATGACATACAATCTGCCAGAACAGAGCGTCCCTTCACTTCTTTAAAAAGCATTTGACACAGCAGAGTAAGTATGTACCATTTCAGCACTGAGCATCATGCAGCCATGGTGCATTCGCCCTGGTCCTAGAATTGGACGTACCATGTCATACAGTCATGGATTGAATAAGCAAACATGCTGATCCTTACCGTCCTCATTCCATATGAGTCTCTGCAGCTTGTATCCTGCCCACAAGGTGAATCCTGCACTGAATGCACAGCTGGTATTCTTCCTGTATGCATTTCTCCCCAATACTGTCAGCACAGTATTACACTGCAGGTCTCCATGGCATGATGAAGTGCTAGGCCAGCTTACTGGGACCAGCTCTTAGAAATCACAAGCTCTACCTCTCTCTGTCTGGCAAGTCTAAGACATAAAAGGAATTATTTTTTTCAGAGTTCTTCCTCACTCAATAAAATTAGTCAATAAATGCAATTTGTAATCCTCCACAAAATGGAATTCCTGAAGAAAAGACCTATAATCCATTATAGCTTCACTTACCTATTTAGCTGGCACAAAACTTCAGCCAGCAATGCTTGTCCCTCTGAGGCAATGCAGCAGTATCTCACAGCTGTATCAACCTGGGCACCCAAGAGCAGGTGAAACCAACTGATAGCATCTGAATGATTGGATTTTATTCCTGATTTCTCTTCTGCTTTGTTTCTCTGTAGTTGAGAGCATTAAACTGAGGGGGAGCTAAACATTAGCTTTTGCTTCTTTTGATGTGATTTGTTGTGTAGATATTCCACAACTCCCTGTGGGACTAGTCCCTGGCACTCAGGTCTCTGTTAGATAGTTACTTCTCTCCTCTCCCTGCCTCCCCACTAACCTGCTGACATGTATCTGCAAATTACAGAGGAGAAACCTGCTTCCAAAATTCATCTGTGAGGCTCAGAGAGAAGTCTTGCCTGATGTCTGCAGGGCGAGAAGTAAAGGAATTCAAGGGCTATTTTGAAAATTATTAAATATCCTTGTTACAAAGGAGATTAGCTTCATTAAAATCAGAGCTAGTCTCTCTTTTTCAAATTTCACATCAGATTTAAATTGACTGCAAGTTCAATAGCTCCAAGGGTAGAATATACCTCAGTTTACTGGAAAATGTTCACCTTTTCCTCAGCTTCAAGAGATGAGGGATATCACCCTGTCTTTGGAAATGAGGAGCAGAAGTTCAACCAGAGAGGTTGTCTAGTTTTGGATGCAGACATGGATAAAAAGTACCCTCCTGACCTCTAAGTCTTCTGTATTTATACTTAGCAAATTACTTCAAGCCTCTTTCATTCTTAGAACAGGAATAACCCTTAAAAAATCTTTAGTCACATTTTCAATCTCCTCCTGAGGACAAGCTAAGAACAAGCCTACCCTTTTGTCTTGTCTTAGTCCAGGTTTCAATTAGAAAACTCTTTTGATGCTGAGATCACTTTCTTTGCCTTGGAGAACTATTACAGCATCCCCACTTTCATCCCAAGGATGAATGGTACATATTCATGTCCACAAGAATTTGTTCCAGCATTGGGATAAATCCTTGCATCTCCTCCTGGACTTCCCTGGCCTCCAGACCTAGTTTTGGCTTCCCTTTTTTCATTCTAGCCTCTTAGATTGATTCTTTTTCACCATCTTTTCTCTTGGTGGCAAGAGAAATAGAGACCACCAACCTTGCACCAGCACCTTCGATTGGATGCTTTCTCCAGGCTCTGGTATGAAAGAAAGGAAAGCCTTATATGCTGCCCAGGCACTATGCTGAGCTCATCACTGCCTTCACAGCTTTATAAAGACAGGCTGACATGACAAAGCAAGTGAAGATTCTGCTTCTGCTATGGTTTTTTTTGATAGTGTTCTTACTCATTCACCTTTTGATGGAAACCCTTTATTTACTAGATCCCTATTGTCTCAAACAACAGCAGAAAAACCTTTTCTGAGCTTTACATTTTCATGTTTCACATCAATTGCACAGGTATATTTCTCTCGATTCTCTGGAGACTGTGCTTTTCATTTTTGTTCTGCAATTCCAGTTTTATGTGTGCCTTTGTTCCTACGTGACTTCCCATAATTAGGGATATTGTGGGGACAATTAGGAAGCAGCAGAACAGGGTAGTTTAAATTTCTGATCTCTCCCACACATTAGCTCTTTAGGAAAGTTTGAGCCAGGCTACAAATACACAGTTTATCTCCTCTCTGTCCTTTTTGTAAGCTGTTCTGTGATTTCTTGCAAAATTGCTGGATGCTGTCAGATTGGTCCTGCATTTTTTTCCAGAACTGCTTGCAGTAAACCTGGATATGCAATCCAGAGCTCTTGACAACAGTGTGGCTATACAGAACAATTAACATTTGAGATTTAAAGAGTTAATGTTTTGGGGTTTTTTCTGAATTCTGATCTAATGCAAAGGGTCTTATTTCTGCACGTGCTTTTATTCTGGAGATTTTAAGTAGGTGTGTTGATGAGCTTGTTAGGAGAGTGCAGGCCTCCTGTGCTAAAGTCCAGTGGCTTACAGAAAGTCTGGAACTTAGAAAAAGCAGGTTGAACTCTCTGACTTGCTGAATTTTTCCATGTGTTCTTGGACAATCTACTTTATAGTCTTGTCATACACTTTCTAATGAGTCACACGGGTGCAATAACAGTCTCTTTCCTCACAAGGCAGTTGGTTAGGTATTAGTAATATAAAGAGGTTAAGTGATGATGGTGCCAAAGGACTTGGAACAACCAGTGAAAGGGCAAGAGGGGAATGGTCCAAGTCTCATCCTAAAATGACAGAGGTGAGGCAGAGCCCAAAGCCCAAACCATCTGTGCCTGTGACTAATATGCCCAATATACTCTAAACGCTAAATTAGGACCTGCAGGGATACAACTGGCACATTCTTATTTCTTGCTGTTCATCTGTATTTCTTATCGTCTTAAGGGTTTCTGTGGTAATTACATAAAAATTAGGAACGCATCAATGTTATCTCTTCAGCACAACTGCAAACAGACCCCTTCTTTTCACAGTTAGAGCTTGTGGCAGTAGCAAAAGGGATTTTTCTGTAACTGCCCCAGGTGAATGAACTGCTGTTTTCGTCCTCTCTCTCCTGTGTTTGTAAAGATCTTTTCTAGAGAGACAGTACTACTGTTATTGTAGATGAAATATTCCTAGCACTGTGCCAAGCATTTTAAGCATCTTCCAGACAGAAATATTCACTCAGCAAGGTCCATTCTTACATTTCCAATTGAATCAACAGCAGAGCTATCTCTCCTTGGAGGAAATCACTGCCAATGAGTAAATAAACTCTTGGAAGGAGTGAGGAGTTGTGATAGGAAGATGAGACCAATCATCTGGACATGGACCCCTTCGACACCAGACAAGAAACACTGGGCTGCAACCCTCCTCTGTAGCTTAAGCTCCAGAAAGCCTTTCAGCACAACTGAATATGATTTGAATTTAATGTAATATAATAAGAACCCATTTGTGCTGGGAAAAGCTAGGCTATGCAGATAATGATTAGCAAAGCTAATATACTCCAACACACAGCCACAGCTGTGCTCACTGTCAGCAGCTTTGGGACTCTCTGTGTTCCTTGCCCAATCCAGGTCTTTACTGCCCTATCCCTTCTCTGTGCCCTGAGTCTCTTCTGGCTGCAATGGATGGTCGTCTGCCTTTGCCTCCTACATGAATTCTTCCAGGCAGACTGCTGGCCTGCTGGGTCTTTGAGGTTCAGCCTTGTTTTATGGGAACAGTGAGTTCCTTCCCCAAGTGGAAAGGAGAGGAAATGATGCTTTCTTACGATGTCACAGTGAAAATAAAGTAGCTCTTGCAAACCTCTGAACCTTTTGTCAGCTGCCCTTCTTCAAGTTGGAGAGGGCAATGCAAACAGCCACTTCATTGAGCAGATGAGAAGCCCTACTTGGGAGCTAGGATCTGTTTCAATGATCTACTCCTAGAGAGAATCCTAAGACAGCAGTGAAAACCCCAAAATAAGCAACGTGCCAAAATGCATTGAAATACCACTTCAGATTTTCAGATCACCGTTTAGTTCCAGAGTTGATTTCTGAGGAAATTAATATTTGCCCTGAACTTCAATGCCACAAAGCCTCTATGTTTATGTATGATAGTCCTCTATTTAAAAGAAAAATCACGTTTAAAAAGCCTGAAAATTATGACTTCTTCAACATGTCGAACATTCATCAGAACTGAACTGTGTGTCTTGGCATGTCCTGGCCATGCAGCACTTTAACTGGGATCCCTCAACCCTATGAACCACGACTGGCACAGCTATAAGTTAAATTGCTCAAAATAGTTTAAGCCTTAAGAGCAGTTTAAGATAACTAAACTCCTTAAAAGTCATTTGTACTAAAAGTTAAGCAACATCAAGAAGATATCAGAGATTCTGTATTACAGCCACTTCAGCACTGCAACTTTCTCAAACACAAACATTTTCAGCTTCATGACCCCACTGCAAATTTTTTGAAGTTGTGCACAAGTGAAGATCTAAGTTATGATCTTTTGTTGATGATCAATCCTGATGTAACCCACCACACAAGTCAGATTTGAAGCTGCTGAGGCTATCCATTTTTAATGTTTATCCCAAGAGCAAACTTGACCAGAAAATATGAAATATGAAATACTGTCTTGCTGGTTTTGTTGATATACTTATAAAAAGTTTATGTGCTTACTATTTCTTGACATCACTTGTCTCTGCATTTGTCATAACTTTTTGCATAAGTGTGTTAGGGAGCAAATTGAAGAGAATGTGTGATTGTGTGAGATGGCTTGAGGTTGATATGACCACATAACTGATGAGTGGCAAATTCTTAGTCATTCTTAGTGCATTCCTAGAACTCAGTGTTCTGCATTTTAGAGGAAACACTCCCAAATACTTTTAAATCAGTGAAGTCTTTTCCAAGAATCTTATTCTAATATTTCTTCAGCAGTAATCCCACCTTGCCTTACTGAACAAATTAACTGAGCTGCACAGGCAAAGTTACCATTGCTGCTCTGAGAGAAGAGGCAGGTGTCAGTTCAGAAGGATGGGAGGAAGAAACAGGAGAATGGGAGCCAGATGTGCTGAGACCCTGTTTTTCTCTACCAAGGATCACAGCAGGTGCCAGGGAAGGAGCCTGTCCCTTTGTCCAACAGCAAGAGCTCCAGCAGTACCCGGAGTTTTTGTGCTGGCCAAGCAGACCCTGCTGCCATCACCACCTTTCAGCCCACAGCACTGCTGCCCCAGGCAGCCCTGTGTTCATGCTTGCAGCAGACCCGTCTCCAGCTGCTCCAGGCTTGTGGCAGAACCACAGACCTGCTCCTACAGTGTCTGTCAGAAGAGGAAAAATGTAACTAGAACAGTATATGCACCTCAAAAATGCACTTTTGCCTTTTTTTGGACACCTAATTATTTTGATGGGAGGTTTGATATCTTGCCATAATGCTTGCTTTTAGCGATATATATGCTCTTTATTCGCTGTGTAGTAATATTTTCATTAACATAAGCCAGAAGGAGCTGGGATGAGAGGAAGAAGCCTGACATAAAGAAAATGGAAATACTTTGAAGCTTATTAAGGAAACATTGCGAGTCCCAGAGGAGACAGTTTAATGAGTGGAGTCCAGAGGTGGATGTAGCTCTCCAGCTGGTCACATTGACATCATAATTTCTGAATTGTTTCTCTACACTCTCCACACCACTGTCATGCCATAAAGGAGAGCTGAATATAGTTGCAATGGCAGATCTGGCTTCTGAATGGCTGCAATATTAATGGTGGTGTGTGAAGCATGTTCCACAACACTTCCGAAGTACTAAAAGGAAACCAAGTAACGGCTCAGTAGAACATCAAAATTTCACCTTAGTCCTCACAAGGGTTATCTGATATAGCTGGAACATCAACTCCTCATCAGCCCTTTCCCACCTGAGATAACAGAGAAACTACTCTTGGTGGAAAACTCATGTCCATAGCCTTTCTCTAAGAGGAAAACAGAATAAATTATGTGCTGAACATGAACAACAAACCCAGATTTTAGTTATGGACCTGGAGAGGAAAATCCTGTGCCTGTGGCTGACCCTCTTCTCTCTGGTGCCTGTGATCTCTGCCTGAGGCCAGGCAGGTGCTGCCACTGCTGTGACACTTCAGACCGTGCTGGTTTCCACGTGAAAGGCTGGCACATTTTTACAGAATTTAGTTTGCAAACTCTAGGTTCCTTCTAACCAGGCAGAGCCTAAGAGTTTCAGTCCTGCACTTTCTCAGATTTCCAGAAATACCACAGTAATGACAAAGGCTCTTCTAAGAAGCAGGGCAGCTTTGCATTGACCTCCAAACAAGGCGAAGGAGTGAATACACCAGCGCGCTTCAATTTACAGTGAGATTCCTAATGTGGGAAGTGCACATTAGTGCACATCATCTTGTTCCCAGAAATGGATGATAATGAAGCTGTTTTGTTTTAAATTAAGCAAAAGAGGCCTGAGGTAGACACCCAGCATGGAAAATTTCAGCCTGAATGATCCAGTTTAGAGAAGTTATAAGAAACTTCAGGGGGAAAACATGGAAACAAAACAACAGCAACAGAAAAGAAAGGACTCTTGAAATGGAAATGATTGTGCAACCCTAACTGTGGGTGAAGGTAGCTATTGCTGCCTAGGATGAGTACGTTTGAGAGGCTGCCTTCTCAAATAAAAGTTGCAGAGCAGTAATAGGGCGTTGTTTGGCATTGCATTCTTGAATAGCTTTAGCAAACACAGAAGGCCAGAGACTAGGAGAAAGAAGGTAGATAAAAAGCAAAGCAAAACAAAGCCCTACAGTAAATTCAGAGAACACTTGCATTTTCCACACAAACTGACAGAATGTTATAGTTTCTGAAGCAGGGCAGGGTTATATGTTCCTGGTTTTAGTGGAAAGGTTATAAAAATGCAGTGACTGAGTTTCTAGGTCATAATGCAAGCTGTCATGTATTTCTCTTTCTGCCTTTCAAAATGTGATGTCTTCCCAGTTTCACTGAAGTTTTAGTGAGCTCCTTTTAACTTTCCAGGCATGCTCTTCATCTAGGTTAAGTAAGTGCAATAGCACTCAGGAGAGGTCAGGATCTAGCCTATTTAGCATCCTCTTCACTGATAGTTTACAAATAAAATTAGGACACTCGATATGCACAGTCTACCACTCTCCATCCAAGTCGCCATAATTGGCTAATTAAAAAGGACAGGAGATTAAAATGTACTCGAATTAAAAGATTTGGACTCATCACTACAGTTTGTCATTAAATGACTCATCTGCCATTGATCAAGGCCTGCAATTCTATAATACTTTTCCCTGAGACACAAAAGAGATGGATAATTTGTCACTGCAAAGATGAGTACTGCACTTAAAATGTTAAATTCTTTTTTTTCAGTAGCTATATACATATGTGATGGTTCTTTGTATTTATTTTTTTGTCTCCCTCCCTCGAAAAAGCATGTACTCCTCTTCAAGCCTCTTGTTTTAATAGAAATCTTGACCTGTCACAATGAATTAAGCAACAATTTACCGTCTCACAAAGTAAAAAAGCATTTATGTGTCTCCTTAGATCGCATCTACTTCTGCAAGTTAGATGTTACTAAAGGCTTGAATTTGTTAATCTTACTTCGGGAAAACTTGTGTTCCACCTACCTAGCTGCATTTACAGCCAAATTGGTTCAGGGCAGCTGCAAGTGAAGTGAAGGTCTTTGTCAAGTCAGGAGGCAAAACTGCTGACTTTGGTACAGGCTGTGCTCCTGTGATCTCTGAGGGCTGACTGCTAACCCAGCCCTGGGGACTGTGCATCAAAGCAATGCAAAGTCCACTGCGGATCATGAAAGGTGGGAGTCAGGGAAGAGCAGGTCCCAGCTTGCATCACCACCAAGATTGACCTTCTAGATATCTGACGGGGGTGGAACAAACCCTCTTTGCTCTGTGCCTGCCCAGGGAAGCATTCATTTCTTGTGCACTGTTTTTCTGTACCTCTGTGTCAGCCTGGAAGACCTTCCACACAGAGTAGAGAAGCAACCGCCCTGGAAAGAAGGAGCTGTGTGAGGATTTTGCTTGCATGGTATGGGTGTTCCCAGCAATAAGCTGCAGTGACTCTAAGAGGACAGTGATGCCACCTTCAAAAGGCACAGGCTGGGAAAACCACAGAATTCTCAGGGAAATCTGCATATGTGGTGGATACTGATGAAAGCTTGGCTTGTCAGCTCCTAAATCAGAGCAATATGTGCTGCATTTCAATAGACTGCCCATGCTCAGATCTGATGCATTCCTAGATCTCTGTACGAGAAGTTTTTTCAGTCACATTGTATTTTCTCACCCCAAGGGTTGTAAGGTTTAGTGCCCTCTGAGGACTTCTGCAAGGATTTAAAGCAACTGGAGGATACAACTCTCCCATGCCCTGGTTTTCTTTAGGAAACCTGGGGCAGCTAGGATGCTTGTACAGGACACTCAGGGCCACCAGAGCACCGACCCCATTTGCTCTGGGACTGATTCCTTGGATGTCCCTTTTGTACCAGAGCACAGCTGTCATCAGCAGGCTGTGAGGCATCAGTGCCTGTGCCCAGGCTCACTGCCACCCTCTGTCCAGCCACACAGCACAGCCAAGGCACTGTGCATTCAGCACAGCCCATCTGCACGTCAAGTAACCTAAACGTGCCCCTTGCTTTTTAACCATCCTCCTCAGGACTCTCCTTTCTGCACTGCTGACCAGTATGCCCACAGCTCTTGAAAACACACACATTCTTTATTCTCTGTGAAAACAAACAAGCTTTAGAACTTTGATATGTTAATCCTGAGGGGAAAAAGAAGATAGAGGAGCAAGCCACCTGAAGAAATGTAAGCCACAGCCTGTCACGGAGATCAGTGAGTGTTTAGGTGCCTGTATTCCTTCTTGGATTTGGCCATTTGCCTGACAGCACTTACCATCAGACTTAGCTTTTCACCAACTGTTTCCTGCAACTCACAGTGAAAGCAAACTCCCACAGACTTCCACAGGGTTCTGCCAGCGTAAGGCCATCTTTTTTCAGAGCAATCCTCCAGCAATGGTGAGAAGAGAGTTGGTAGAAAGCCTAGGCTGGGGATATTCTTCCTTGAATAATTAAATAATTGGCAATAGCATTCTTGGTGGTGTTATCAAAACGCCATGACTCAGATATGGCTGTGAAAATGTTAAGGACCTGATTTGTTTTACTGTTAGTAGAGTTGATTTGTGTGCTTGGGATTTTCTCTTTGCAGGGTCAGAACAACTCAAACACTTTATCTTCACCACTTGCCTCTAGCTAGGTTCACTTTTTGCTCTCCACAGGAACTGAAAGTTTTAAATTAACATATAATACACTGAATTTGAGAAGGAAATCACGCTGGATGTTCTTTATTTTTAGAATCTTGTAGCTAAACTACAGAGAAGTTTTGACCTTTTTTTTAGGATAGTTCTGTTAACGAATTGGGGGACACATGCATGATCTTAGCAAACAGATGCTTTAATATATTTTGGGCCTCAGTGTGACATTTTGGGGTGCTGACTATCTTGCCGAAAACTCGATTACCTGAGTCAGCACTCATTTGTAAATACAGAGCCTGAGACCTGGTCCTTAAGGGCTCTCTTTGGCTGGTGAGCATGCAATTTATTTTTTTAAACTGACACCAATTTTCCCATATCAAATAATGCGTTTCTATATCAGAAGACGTGCTAGGTCAGTGGTTTGGACTGATGAGAGATGAAAATAGTAACATGTTCTAACTAAAATAACTCAGGGCTGGAAAAGCCTGGTATGGAGGAAAAAACAACCAATCAAACCCCAGCCATACCTAGAAAAAGTGCTATTATACCCTAGCTCCAACAGCTTAACTCCCTTCCCCCACACCTCTTCCCTCCCCCCCCAGTATGAAAAATGGAAATGCTTCTCTGTCCCCCTGGCAGAGGAAAAAGGTGATTCTGGCTCATTTGCAATATTCAACATTTGAACAACTTTTGAACCCTTCCCAATTCAAATGCCAGAAAAGAGTGGCAACACCTTTGAGCCTCATGAATGAGGAGCCAGTGAGATTTCAAGGAGTATGGGATGAGTATTTCCTTCTCTTCCTCCTCTAGTTCCATGCCATTTCTCTGTCTTCTCAAGATCAAGCTGCCCTGTCCTTTAGTGAGCTGCTGCCCTTCCTGGCGTTCCTCAATCACCTGCTGTGACAAGCCTACAGCCACTTGCTGCACCACCTTGTGTGATAATATGGCCAATAGTGGTTAACCCAGAAGTGCCATTTCTGGGCCAGCTCCACTTGATACCACCAGCACCACTGCCCAGCCTGAACAACAACTGGCACTCTGTGCTCACTCAGAGCCAGACATTTCAGAGTAGCTGGAACTCACAGAAACCCGGCAGAGGTGCTGAAGTCCCCACTGTTGCCTGCGCAGCCACCTGTGCAACGCCAGACAACAGGGGTGAAGAGGCCTCACGAACAGACTCAGACCTTTCCCAAACCCACCCACCTACCAGTGAAGGTCTGTGTCCTCAGTTCTCTCCCCCAGCCACCCTTTCAGCTGCTCTGTGTACGTTCAAGGAGATCTCAATTGCTGCTGGTCTCTTTGTGCTGGGCCAGTGCTTGTGCACCCTCCCCACTCCATCCCACCACTCCCCACCCCACAAGAACCCCCAGGGCAAGCCCCAGACCCACGCAGCACTCAAGACCTTGTCCCTAACCTCACATTCGGGCTCCTCTGCTCCTTTGGAAAGGTGGAGGTATGTACACATAAAACTATGGCAAGGCTATCAGCTGCAAGACTTTCTCTTATCATTTCACGTGTGAGTAAGAGCTTCCAATCCTCCTGCCACACAACTGAAATTAGTTTGTTGCATGCTGTTAGAGAGTAACTATGATTGATTCCTGCAATTGCTCCATATCAGAGGTGGGTAAGTGAATGTTTACCAGATACTGGTACTTTGGAGTTTGCTCCATATCATTAGATGGAGCGGCATAATAAAACACTTAGGAACCCTTTGATCTAAAGGCTGCACTTATATTTCAGATCCAAAATTTCCATGGTACCAGAACATTTGCTTATGTGCACACTTCCAGATTACCGTGCACAGCACATATTCTTCCTGGCTTTCCCTTCAGCTCTGCTAAGTCAGGTATTTTAGAGTTGAGTGTCAGCTGGCTTTGCCCTACACACTGCCACAATCTGTTCATGAAGAAAAAAGCCTATTAAGTTTTTGCTTAGATAAAAGATTAGAATTTGAGAAAAGCAGCATTTCTAGCAACATCATATACAGGACAAGTCTTCAAGGATTTTTAATGTATTTGCCTCAAGGTGATCATAGTTGTTCTCAGAGAGGAACTTCCCTGTAGACTATGCCATTACACATCACCAGGTATTTTACCTTTGAACCAGGTTGGACCTGCTGTTACTGGAAATAAGTAATTGTATTAACTGTAACTAACTAATTGGGTTAGTTCCCAGAATAGTCATTTTATAACTAGGGAGAGTACTTAGACTGCAGCTTTCAAATCTCTGAATATATTATAACTTAAGTACTTGGCAGCATTCAGGGGACAAAAACCACCTGAGTGCCACCTTAGTGAGTTCTTACTAGCAATGCAAATATTTGGGCTTCTGGACAAAAGACAATTACAGATTAAATGATATTGGGGTAGCATCATGTGGTCGATCAAAAATGAAACAAACTGCTAATGCAGTAAAGAATGCATCTATTTACAGGCCCGAATCCACTTCTAAAACAAGAAGAGAAAGATTTCTGAAAAGCTTCCTCATTTTATGTACTACTGTGTACAAGTAACACATACGGTTTCTGTTAGGCATTTTTCCAAAGGAAAAGGAAAGCAAAAGAGACAAAAAAGGTGAAATACAACTTCCTTGAAACCCAGGGGTTCTTATTAAAGGTTTTAGGACTTTGTTTGGAATTGCAGTGCTAGTCTGGTAAACTGTTATGCAAAATTACTACTAAATTAACAGATTTGCTGCCACGGAATTGGTTCTTCTCAGTTCAGTGAAACACAATTGGGCTTGTTGCTTCACCATCCCTTCTGCCCTTGCCTGGATATATTCTGCACCATGAAGGCAATATAATGCACTTCTGTCCTTGGGCATCATCTCTGTGGTATTTGCCTTCCCAATAAACCATACTATCTGAGGCCCACCAAATCCTATGGGGAAAAGCATTGAGGAGGCAGGATTTGACTTGCAGAGCCTTTAAGAAGGTTTATGTGGAAGGTTTAATGCAGATCAATGAAGGGGTTTGGAGAACTGTAGAACTGTCAAATTTTTTTAAAGATACTTTTCGTTTTATAGAAAGGTCATTGACAGAGTCCAATGTGACTGTGCTCCCAAAATGATAAGCCAGGAATCAATCTGATATGATGTTACCTAATAAAATTAGTGATGGACAAAAGGGATGCAGTACTGGCTAATACAGGAAAAGAAGACATGGAGCACCTGAGAGTGTTGCTCAGTTTCTTTCACAACCCAAATCACATCTTCAACCTCAGTCTTCACTGACACAAGCAGGCTGCTTTTAAACTGGCCAACAAGGCTATAGAAAAAGGCACAACTAGCCAGGGACTCCTTGTCAGCACCAGAGCAAGCACTGGGCTCATGGGATTGTGCTACTGTGTACCCTGCTGCCTCATCCAAAAGTGGCCTAGGTGCAGCTCTATGGGCCAGCATTTTCTCCTTGGGAACAGCCCCACAGTTGTGTTGTGAAGCAAATGTCCTCTTTATGTCTCTGTCTTCCGGTTTCTTATTGATAAACCTTGTCTACTATCACTGCCATGAAGAGAAATGCTTGAAACAGCTAACATACCTTGGACAGGAGCAAATCTGGCACCCAGCTGACCTGAAATGTGACTGAGTTCAGTCCTTTTGTCCTTTACTGCTTTTCAAGTGGTCATTTTATGATATGCTCTCCCACTGTTTTCCCTACGAAAGAGAAAGCAGAGTGACATTTCCTACCCTTCTACTCTCCAAACTGACAGCAGTTCACCACCTTAGTGACTTCTTTGTCCCTTGTAAGCAGACAGGTACTTTACACAGAGTACATGTGATGGACAAGTGATGGACAAGTGCCACAGGGGTCAGGGGAAGTATCTGAACGCCTGGATACTGTTCTGAGCTTCAGAGGGCACCCACGTCTCCTCATAACAAAAATAGGCCAGAAATAAGGTAAGAATAGACCTCTCTCATGGGGTTTTGGTACATGAGCTCCTGTTTGAGGCCAGAGATGTCTGAAAACCTGAGGGAGAAGGTTAAAAGAAATTTTGCTGCTCACAGGAGAGGAGACTAAAAAAGGAGAAAGAGACAAGTGAAAAAAAAAAAAGGATGAAAAGGAAAGGGGAAGGAGAAAAAGGAAAGGACCTTGATATTTTAGAAAAAGATTTGTGTTTGGGTTTTTTAAAAATTATTTTGGTCATGCCCAGGAGCTACTAAGTCTCAGTGATCAGGACAAGCACTTCCCAAGGCCGTAGCTCTCCTCCTCCTCACTGCCCTGCGACGCGTGCAGTCCCTTGCAGAAATGAAGAGTACAAAGGTGTTGTACAAACTATGAAATCTGAACGGTAAGACCTTGTACTCCCTATGTCTTTATGCTGCAGAAAAGGATTACACACAGCACAGCGAAACGAGACATAAATCTCCTACAGCCTCAACGCAGGAGATAGAGCCCTGCTGGGGGATCTGATGCTGACATTGGCAAAAAGTGTCAGCACCCAGTGAAACAGGTGGGAGTTAAGGGCATGCAAAATAAAAGAAATGTAGGACTGGCACTGGAATATTCATTTAGAGCCCTTGACAACAGTGGGAATCCCTTCCTGGGTTCAGCTGTTCCAAACCAGACTGGAAATGCCAGCCAGAAAACAAAGCAAAGAGATGCTACTATTGCCCTTTATTTATTTTGACTTACTGTAATGTAAACAGACATAAAACCTGAGAAAGCAAAAGCTCAGAGCACACCTTGTGCTTTGAGGATGTTTACAAATTGCCAGTCCTTTATAAATAGTATAAGCAGGAATTAGGAAAAAAAAAAATCCCTTGAAGATATTTCCTGGTTCCTGCTTAAGCAAGTGAAGGAAGAAAGAAGACTTACTCACCTTGGACCAGGTCCAGATGCACACTGTCCCCTCCACATGGGGCTTTGCTTTTGGTAATGCTTGTATCTGTCTTTGCCATTTGAACTGACGGAGCCCTGAACAGCAGCAGCAGGCCAAAAGAAAAGGTTGTCTGGTGCAGATGGTGGAAAGCCAGGCTTGGCAGCAAGTGGGCTGCAGACAGTCTTGAGCAGTGCATGTGAGGGCTGAAGGAGGAGGAGGATTCACCAAGATGGCTTGGTGGTGTGGCCCTCGACCAGAGCTAATAAGATATTCCTCTATTTCTCTGCCTTTTTTCAGCTTTTTGATGGATGAAAAACAGCTCTTACCCCAAATCCATTCGGGGCCAGTCTGTGAAGTCAACTGCTCTTTACAAAAAGCTGCTATTCACTTAACAGCATGGTATTTCTGTGAAGTTCCTTCTTGGATATAATTTCCTCATGTTTGTGGTGCTGTAAATCTGGCTGCACACAAGGGCAGAAATACCCAAGCAGGTGGTTGCCAGAGTTCTCCTTTCAGCAGAGCACAGGATCTGCTAGGCCAGGTCACACTAGCAACCACCAACTTTAGTATCTTGTCTGAGGCATCAAGCTACTTCTCAAGAGGCAAATTCAGAATTCCATGAATGATTCAGTGCTGTCTACGAGGGAGAAAAATTCCTTTCTCCCTAAATAAATCAAATACTCAGCATCCCAGACCTATTGCTATCAAATTCCAGTTTTACTTCTGCTTTGCCCTTCACACACGCTGCCCCACTCAAATGATGGCTTTCCTTTCCAAATATTGGGTGAATTCTGTCTCATGGGAACCCACACTCTTTCTAAAAGGGTCTACCAAATCCCTTGCCCTTGTGTTGCCACAGGGCACAGCCCATACCAACCTACAGCCAGAAGCCAGGCATGTTCAGCTGCCGTGGGGAGAAAGCAGGTGAGGGAATGGATACTCCTATTGTCTTGCTTACAATTCAAACAGGATTTTAAGTGTTGCAGGACCTTCCAAACAAGTGAATGCAGTCGTTTGTGAAGGTGGTGTGGAGCAGGTCAATTGGAGTTGTGAAGAGCACAAAGCTTTGCAGGAAACCGAAATGCTTTGATGGCTGCAATGATGGTATAAGGGACTACGTAAACCTATTCACACTTGATTTTCCAGACAATCCCAAGCTCTTAAATGTTTACTGAAACCAGTGCCAGCTGTCCAAGTCCTGTCCTAGTCTGAGTACTTGTCACTCAGCCACCGCACTTCAGTTTCTTGCTCGTGAAGAGAAGTGGCAGTGCCTGTGCTGCTCATCCCTGGCCCTGGCAAAGGGCTAACACTAAGGGGCTGAAGGACTAAAAGGCGGGTCCTGAGACTTGTCCCACCTTTCCTGGGGCTGGAGTGACATACCTAGCAGCTGACCAGCTGGTGCAGCTGACTAGGACTGCCCTCTAGTGCAGGGATCAAACTTGCTGAATAATTTAAAAGATGTGGATAGCTATGAATGGAACAGACACCTGTGGCTGAATGGGGAGCCAGCTCTTGCTTAAGTATCAGAGGTCTATGGCTGGCAAGGAGACTCCCAGGTTGTATTCCAGGCGGCACATTGACCATGAATATGAGGCCACCAATGTGCTTAAACAGTGCAGAACAACCAGTTGTGTCTTTTTTTGTGCACAGATGTTATCATGCAAATCGCAGGTAAATCAGTACAAGTACCACCAAATCAGAAGAATCACATTATCATTTTAGTTTTAGAAGTGTCAGAAATGTCTTTTGGGGGTAATGTATCTAAGAGAATACTCGGCTAGTTCAGTATCTGTCTCACCACCAAGCAAGAAGTTGGTGGTTGACTACTGGACCAATTCTCACCTTACAGGAGGTTTCAGAACTTCTTCATAAAAGAAGACTTTTCCATGGTTTCAAACTACTGAAATCTATGAATGCCCAAGAAAAATATCCTTCTGTACAACAGTGGAATCAATCACTCCAGACAATTTAAAACAATCTTGATTTTTCTCTCATTGCTTCAGGCTTTAGGGACATTGTTACAACAGAAAAGAGAGCAATCTCATCATTAGATTCAGCAACCACGGGCAATTAGATACAGCAAGATAAAATTACACTACTGGAGACAAAAGATCTACTTACAGTGGTCCCACATAGACATCTGAACTTTTTATCTTCTTCTGTACACCTGGTGTATTCTGCCACCTTGTATTTTATCACGAGACAAATGAATCTGAAGGAGCTGGGTCAGAATGACCACATTCTTGGGATCCACTTGATAGCTTCCTGTTGAAAAGAGGTATTATAAGGGGATGAAGTTAATAATGTGAAAGGTTCAGAAGAATGGCAATGGACTATAAAGCTTTTTATCTTTTAAAACCTTTTATGGCAGATTAGTTCACTCAAGATCATCCAGTCCACGGTATTTTCTCTATGAGAGGCCAATATCTGGGCAAAATATGAGAAAATATATAAATTTGTCCTGTAATCCATAATAGATAGAACTTATTTCAAAAGCATGGTGCTAATGAAGCACCATTAGACAGTCAGTGGTAATAAGTGCCTCGGCTCTGTGGCTGCATTTAGCTCACATGAGATGTATTAATAGATCCCACATGCCTCTGGCTCCCCAATACTCACTAATGCACACACACACTTGCACAGCCTGCTGCCCATCCCCAGATTTGGCTATATCCCTGTGAAGCTTCTCACTCTTTCGAGATTTATCTAGCCTAAACAAGCTAATTACCTGCAAACATTACCATCTCATACCCATCCCTCTTCCCAGCTCTTCTAATATATACAAATGGGATCTACCATGCTCTCACATAACTAAAAATCAGCCCAAGGTGCTGTGGCCAAAACTAATTTTGATTTCAACAATTTAATTAGATGATTGTGCAGAGCAAACGAACATCCTTCTCTGGTTCCTGGTGGTGAGTTATCCACATAAAACCACATCATTACAACCTGTAGGTATGAATTTAAGGACAGACACCATGACAGAGAGTCTCATTATGGTCAGAGCTTGAAGACATTGTTAGAAAGTGTTACCACTGCTGCACCTATTCTGTGACTAATTGAAGACTTTACTTTCTAACCTACATCAAATGCACCTGAGCTGCTCCTTCTGGTCACCTGAGTAACTACTTCTTTTGAGAGTACAATTTGTACCAGTCTTGCTGGTGTGTCTTTTGTGAGTTCTCCACTATTTACAGTCAAATGATCAGACTTCAGCAGCAGACCCAGGAAGAGAATCCCAGATTTGTAAATGTTTCTGGCACTACACAGCCAGATTTTCAAGTTAACAGCAGCAACTCCTGCACACAGATAGCCCAACTTCCCAGTAATAAAGATGTGCTGACTCCTTGGTGTGAATTCCCGCTGGCTGAAAACATAGACACAGTGTGGAGGTAAATGTTTACCACTAGGGCAGCAAACTGAGACTCTGGCTGGGAGCAGAAAAGTAAGAGCATTTCTTTAAACAGTTGTTTCTTAAAATGAATCTCATGACAAGCTCACAGGCCTGGTTAAACCTTTGCAGAATTAGACAAAAGGATTGTCAAATAGCTGCCATTTTCAACCTTAACTGGCTTATTTCCTCAGTTGCCTTGGGAAGAGTGTCAGTGTGCAAAGTGATACGCACAGGCACACCTGCTCTTCCTCTCCCTTCCAGAGGTATTCTTAGCAAACACCTGCTGCCACTGCTCCTGCCATTGAGAAGCAAGGATCATTTCAGACCCACTGGGCTTTTCGTCCTTATAAATGCAGCAGTTGTGTAACAATTCATTGTATTTCACAACAGCTGGAGGAGAAAGAGGATCTAAAAGGACAATCCACCAAACATTCCATGTCCCTTAATGTAACAGGCAAACACACTGTAAATGGAGTTGGTGGAGTTGGAACAGACCAGCTTGTAAGCCTGAGAGCACAGTCTTAAGTGCACCACTGATCACAGCTGAACAAGTTTCTCTTAAGCCCTCCTTCAACATTTTATTTCCGTGCCTTCCTACAGGGAGACTGACTTAGAAGTATGCATAAATTTCATGCCAAAATATGTCTCTATCTAACTTCAAATCAGAGTCATGGGAAAAACTCACACTGGCTTCAGCAGAGTTTGCTCAAGCCCTGCATCTATCCTAACCACTGCTGATAGCTATTTGTGTCCCTAAACGACCCAGATGTCCCAGATGATAGCACATGAACAGGGTATCATACTGATCATAGCATGGAGCAATAACTTGACTGTTCCTAAACTATTTGGAGCTAGTAACTAGGAATGCAGAGATAAGGACAGCACATGGTGCTTTCACAAGGGTGTAAGGGAGCTCCATGGCCTAGTGGGTACTGATCCCACTCCTTTGGGCCCCGTTGAAAACTCCATAGTCTGTGGATCCCAGTCTGATCCCCTTTGCTCTCAGAACCAGATATTGCTCCTCTGAAGTCAGTGCAGTGCTATTATTGCACAAGCATGGGAATAAGTTAATATTATCTATTTTCTCACTTATGTGTTCTTATGCAGCGGTAAATAAAAGTTTGATGGGGCCTTTGTTTAGTGAAAAGGGAGCAAGATGACTGAAACTTATTGTAAGGTCAGAGCATGCACACAGGCTGGTACTCCTGGTAGCAAATGGTAGCTCCTTCCCAAGCTACCCTGCAGTAACATCTGCATGTGTCTAGATACAAGCAAGGAAACAGTCTTCTATCATTACTATTTCAGAACAACAGAACTAACAAGACACAACTGCTGCTCAATTACAATTACTATTTTATAGCACTGTGCAAGATAAAAGCTCACCCCCCTCCTCCCACTTCTCTAATATAATATTTAAGATTGAGATTCAGTGAATCAGATAACCTTAAATTTAGTTTTCAGAGCAATATTAACCCTGCCCAGCAAGGCTAGTCAGACAGCAGAATGTGGCAGACTGTAATTTTGCCAAAAAATTTGACAGAGCAGTGTCATTTTGCCTTTCACTTTAGGAATACACACACACACACATGCCAATGGGAACACAAAAGCAGAATGGAAAGGAGAATTTTTTAATACAACTGTTTGAAAAACTTGATTTATATCACTGATTAACTGATAGTTATTCTTTACAAGCCCTGTTCCAGTACTTTCCATCAAATATATCTGCCTTTAGGTATTCAGTACATCATTGCTTCCCCATAACAGTAGGCAGTTCTAGCAGTCTTGCAGTTCTAGCAGTCTTGCAGTTCTAGCAGCCTTACAGTTCTAGCAGTCTAGCAGTTCTTACTCCTCTGTGTTTTAATCACTTAGCCATCACTGGGATCTTTAATATAGAACACTGTGATTTTAAAAATGTCTCAGTCACATTGTAGTTACAGTGCAAGCACGCTGTGAGGTTGAACAGCATAGCCACGAACCCTCCCCGCTCCTCTGCTGGGCCAGGAAACATGCTATTGAAATCCGTGCTACTTATTGCCCTGAAACTGTCCTGGAGTTCCACCTCCACCAATATCTTGTAGCTAAAAATGGAGCTCTCACCTCACCCCGAAGAGGTCGCTAATTAAAATCAGTATTTTTAGACTCTAGGTATACTCAGATACACTGCAATTGATACTATAAATATTTTGGGGTTTTATTTTCTTGTACAATTAGTCTCTAGAAAAAGGACAGAAATTTCACCTTCACTGTAATGACAGCCCAACTTATGAAAATATATACTGGATATAAAACAGAGGAAAGAATAAATCAAAAGGCATTCAGTGACTTCAACAGCCTTTCAACTACATTACTGGGTGATGGCAGAAACAACAAACAATCGCAAAGCAGCAACCGAGCAGCTGAATTTACTGCGTCAGCTCCAACTACATTTTAAAGATAATTTTATTTTCCCACGGTTTGCCTTCCATTTTTATTTTCCCTCCAAGCAAAGACAGCATTTGTTGCAATTTCAGCCAAGGCTAGAGAGAGGCTTCAGGGAAGAGCGGATGAGGTATTCGCAATTTCACCAAGTTCCTAACAGCTCAAGCGAGAAACATTGGAGTTATAGATACCTCAATGCTCTGGGTTTTCCCCAGCAGACCACGAGGACAGGGACATCAGGGGAAATTTCCTGTGCCCTCATGGCTCTGCACAACATTTTCTCACCACCTCTTCAACGTCATGATGTTGTGTACCTGGCGTGCAAAGTACAGAAGGCACAACTGAGTTACCTTCTGGCTTGGAAAGGAACCCAAAGGGACTACAGAAGGCTACAAAAAATGCAAAAATGCTGGAAATCAATTCAACATTGATTGGAAGAGGGAAATCACACTACTTCACCATTTCTAAGACCCATAGTTCAATAAGGCAAATGGAAAAATGTTTTGTTCGATACACTGTTCAATACATTGCTTGCATTACTGGCTTACACAGCTGTACGATACCCAGACATTTTCTTGGTGCTGGTGCATTCACTTTCATAAGACCTCTTACAGAAAAAGGCTACAGCTGTTAAAAGTGTTTTATAGGTGGGGAATGGAGAAACTTAGATCACTTGACAGCTAAGAATACAGATCTTTGAAACCTGGACTAATGCTTAAATTATTGTATCTTCCTTCCCTTTCCATCCATCATTCCAGTTGTTAAGCATCCACTGTGACACAGAGTAGCCCAAGAAATGCATTAGGATTTTGATCTGTGTACTTCTGCTTTTTTTTTATTGTCTTAAACTCATCAAATATCAAAATAAACTTGAGGAAAAAGGGTCCACTGGGTAGAAAATTTCAATGCAATGTCTTTGACACTGGAACTCATTTTCTGCCATGGACCTTGCTTGTATCCATTGCATTCGGTGAGGTTTTGTGTGCCCTCCAGGAAGGCTGACCTGCTCTCTAATGACAAAATATGCAGTAAAGAGAACTAAAGAAGAAAATATTTTGAAATTTTCAATAGTCAATTAGGATGCCCTTGATAGCTATTCTAGGCAGTAGGAAGTGCATTTTGCTTCACTGTAGTTTTGCAGAGAAGATAGGTGCTTTTATGGGCATGAATACATAAATATTTCAGATGATAAGCTGCTTACTTTGTGGACTTCAATTTTCCTAGTGCAAGCAAGAAAGCTGCTCTCAACCTTTAGCTTTTGTCAGTCATTCAGAAATATGTAAGCCCTGGACTGGAGCAGGTCTGGTCTCATTACAGGGAAGAAAGTGAGGCAGGGTTGCTACAGTCAAACACAGCAATTTGCTGTGGGAGAGTTAAGCTGTATTCCTTTTCCTGCAGGTAGGTTACTGAGCTACACAGGTCTTTGTTGTTCTACATAAAACCAGAATAATGTACATTTATCTGCGCTCAGAATAATCAGTAACATTGTTTAAAGTTACACCGGCTAGAAGAGAGATTTGGATAAACTCACTAGCATTACTGTAAACTGGTTACAACTTTGCTAAAGTTTAAGGGAGACAAAGTTTAGTGACTATTTAGTAAGTTCATGTAATTGTAGGTTTTATGAAAGGTGAAGAAACGTCATGGAGAAGCAACATTGAAACTCTTTGTTCAGCTCTTAACCAGACAGGGAAACTGGCAGTCAGGCAGTCAAAGTTTCTCTTTCGGAACACCAGCCACTGCATCAGCTGAATTATCTATTTGGAGACCTCTACCCCATCTACTCACCTGATTTTTTCCCCCTCCTCTGCTAGGTCCTTGGGAGATACTATTTTGGGACACTATTTTTTTGCCAGGGCAGCCATCTCTGTGACATCTATTTGCAGAAGGTATACTCCCCTGCACTCCGAGATGAGGGTGCAGGTGCAGATGAGGAAGTCCCTTGCTTTCACTGCTGCCTAGAAAAATGTTTTCTCAATTCTATTTGGAATTAGGCAAATGAAATCAATTCAGGCTAATCTAGGAATGTGCTGGTACCCCACTATCAATTTACACTCCACTGAAGTGGAGCTCAAGCCCAAGTCCACACACGGATGTACAGAAAGGTACTATACACCTCCATATAGTCAGCCCATCTAGCCCCATAGAAGTTGTTTCAGCTCAGAAGGTTTGAGAAAATCCAGAATCATTCATATTTGCTTGGGAAGCCAGGGGACTTGAGCAAAAATGCTAAGTTTATCTGAGTAAATTTAACCTGAATTCCACTCCCATGTGAATTACCAAAGCTACCACATATATATTGTTGCCAATAAAGAATTCCACAGCCATGTCTGCTGAGGAACTAGAAAAAAAACCCCAAATGATCCCTCTTTCAGGCCAGTGTCCTCCAGCCCCTTAGAGCTAGCAGGTATGGCAGAAGCCAGTAGAAAGGATATAACCAGTTTATTACAGTCTCAAATCTAATCTTAGTCTAGGATATAAATTTCATCTCCTAATGACTATAATGCAGCCTTTTGGAGCTAGTTGGTATGATAAACATATTCTGCTTAAGTAGTTCCAAGCCATTTGTTTCTTCTACAGGCATAACTATTTCAGTTGGAAGTGTGTTCTCTCTCTTTTTTTTCCCCCCACATACTGAAATGGTTGTATTGGCATCATACACCTTTATACAAATATAATCTTCATTCACAGTAGAGATCACAGAGCTTTAACTCCAGGATATTTAAAGCCACTGCAATTTCTCTGTGTAGACAAACCACATAATTTCCAACACTTGGAGATTCATCCATCAGAGTTCTTGCTATTTGGCTTGTCACAGTTTTGGAGAGCTTCCCAAAACTCGCTGTCATGAAATATTGTCACAATATGCAGGATCCTTTTCTACAGTCCCACTTCAGAAAAGCAGGCAGAAGTTACACCCAGGAGCCACTGGCCTTCAAAGCCTACAGCCCTTTTGCTTCTCTTCCACACAGCTGACCTTGAGCTGTACTTGCTCCAGCTATTATCCCACTCTCTTCTTTTGCTAAAGAGTTTGCTCTGCCCTGTCTGATGTTCCTGAGTCATTATGCATGTCTTAAGATACATCTTTGAGTGTCTCATGTGCAAGTAAAATGACAGAAATAAAAGGCTCCACTCTAAATAACACTTCTTAGCAAAAAAGATCCAAACTCTGCCCTTCCATGACCCTCTTACAGGTTTGTGTCTTCTCTGTCATGAGCAGCTGGAATGCATTGCATCGGGTTTCAAAGATCTGACTGCTTGTGGAGGATGCTAAAATATCCTTTCAGCAGGGAAATACCCTAATCTGCAGTGCTATCCATTATTTTGGAACAGATGGTGAGTCCAGTCCCAATAGCTCAAAACCGCTCCCACAAGCTCTGATCCTGTAGCCCTGGCCCTACAAACGTCACTTCTATTCCCTCCATCTACTGAGGAATCCTTTCCACAGCCTCAAGGAGGAGCTTGGCTGGGACACAAGCTGAAGGCAGGTGGGCACTCAATGACTTGGGATGAGCTCAGAAGCATCTGCTCCCACCAGCTCCTCGAAGCCATGGGGATGATGTGTGAACCACAGCCACCTCACCCCACAGCAGCCAGAGGAGCAACACTTTGTGCCACATCCTTTCACTTTTCAGCTGGGACTTACCTTATGAATCTTCCCTATTTTACTGCCACAAGGTGACAGCAAGGACAATAAGGATAGTGTGAGCTGAACAGCTCCAAAGACAGGAAAACACTTCTGTGCATCGCCTCAGATGATTACAGAAAAGATCTATAAATAAAAAAACCCAAAACTTTTCTTGATTCCTGGTATAAAACTAACATCCCTACTGTTTCTCTTCTTTTCTTTTTTTCCTGTGTGAAACTAATCACTCTTACCAGTGTCTCCTTGAAATGCTCAACCTCCTCATCTGGTTTTGTCAGACCCGGACCCGGAAAAATCCAAACAAGCTCAACATGATGTAGAATGTGTTGTAGAGCTCATCCTATTCAAAAATTTCTGGATAAAGAAAGAGGAATCCCATAAGAGCAGAAAGTAAAAGTATGATGTGGCCCAACAGAAGTGTGCACTGGGACCTCAAGGCCTTCAGAGTCAGAAAATCATGGGTGCTGCCCTCTGTAATGAAACAACACCTGTTGAAAACAGAGCCATGAGAATTTGATACAAGAGTTTATGGAGTGCCACGACAGCCTCCAGAAATGCTCTGCAAAGATGTCTCACAGGGCACTGTATCAGGCTCTGAGGACAGCACTGACTGACCCTCCACTGGGCACTTTGACTTCAGCCAACAAGCCACGTTTGGGGAAAGCGCCAGCTTTGGGGGTATAATAAAGGCACTGCTTTCAAAACAAGAAACCTAACAGCTGTAGAACTAACTGCAGGCATAGCACAAATGGCTTAGGAGTCTAATTTTACATGTAAATGGCAATTAGGCTCTTAGATCATTCGGGTTAGAAAATTTCACAGTGGACCATCTGGAACGTGCAGGAGCAGTAGTCCTGCACCACAGACTTTTTTGTTCTCCTGTAGGAACTCAGCTGTCTGGGAGCAGGGTGTCTCTTGCTACTCTATAAGGATCAGCTGCCCATGACCTCACATTTCAGTGATGACCTCACGCTGGCTCTGTACCAGTAATTTCTAGGAGACTATTCCCATTTCAGCACATTGTAGAGAGGAGAATCTGGCTCACTGAGATGAATGTCTGAGAACTTGCAACTATGAGAAGATGTCACCATGCCCTGCCCCCTGCATCTACTACGCCTGAGAGATGAGCTCTGAAGAGAAATACCTGCCAAAGAGCCTCCACCTCACATCACGCACCATCATAAAAAACACTGGTATTTTATTTATGTTGCCAAATTAACAGAAATGATCATCGAAAAACTATCTTGGCAGTGTCTAATAACAAGCTTTTTAGAGGCCTATATTTTTTACCATAGCTGCAACTCTTCAAAAATGTAATGCTTTGTTTTGACTTGACTAAGGGCTGGGGTGGGTAGGTGGGTGGTCTGGAATCCATATGGGCCACTTTAAGTACCTTAGTCACACCAGAAGCTTCAAGTTACCACAGCATCCTCTCTGTTTTTCCTGTTAGCAATGATAGAACCTTAAACTGAAAATAAAAAATAAAAATTTCCAGTTTAATTCGTTACAAACCAGTTTTACACAGCATTTCCCCTTCTAGAGATACTCAGCTTATGAGGTGTTTGCTGCCTGGTAACTGGTTTCTCTGACTAAGATTTTAGAAATAAATAGCTCAGCGTGTTTCTTTTAGTTATTCTCTCACTGACTTGAAATAATACTTTGCTTATTTATTCCACTTTCTTGTGGTCCTGCTTGTTCACTCTTTTCGAGTTCCACTTGTCACTATTTGGACAGGAGACCTTAAAGGGAACCCTGCTCAGGTGTTGATCCAATGCTCTCACACGGTATCTTGCAGCCTTACACCTCTGAAGATGCTTTCTGATGCTCTGTAAAAGCAACGACAGAGCAGCTCTTTAAAAACGCCCTTTACAGAGTGTCACTATTGAAAATGGTGTACCTAAATAAAAATCCCTAGTACTTCCTCCCACCATGAATGTCCTAGCAGCATCTGCTTGACAGTTTTCTATTTCCTGAAGCAATTTGGTCTGTCATGGTGTCGCACAGTACCCAACAGCTGCTGTCAAGCAAGAAGTAGCTTCAGATCCACAGTGGGTGAAGTTTCTTCTGGGCAGCCCTGGAATCTCCACATTCTTGAAATCCTGGAGAGGGTTTCCTGTCCCATAGGATGCATCACTTCCTTTTGATTACTGCAGCCAAGCTTTTGCCAGGCAGGTAGCATTTTAAGACTCCAGAATTGCACAAACACCATTTGGGAATGTTTGAGAACAAAAAATGATTTACTTGGGTACAGTACAGCCACATTATTCATGCAAACCCACTGCCAAGGGAGTCTTGTCATAATATACCATCTATTTAGGAAAAAAGAAATAAGGAAAGAAAGTCCACCCTTCTCATAACTGGTGGGACATCATAAATCCCAGGTTCCAAGAGCTTTGGCCCTCCACCATCTGCTGATTTCATTATGCCTTCTCTCTCTCTTCTGAGACTTCTGTATTCCTGCCAAGTGTTGTTTCTGTGTGCTCTCCAGGCTTGGATAACTGCACTCCTGCCTCTTTTTTCAGGCTACCCCTATGCTCTCTGTGGTGCCAGCTCTCAAGTGCATCAAGGTGAGCCAGAAAAACACCAGAAATGCCAGAAAATGGGCCCAGATAAGCACCAGCATGGAAATAGTGTGGATGGCTGTGGGACTTGAGTCAAGCACACACCAAAATGACCATTTAAATCTGTACTCAAATCCCCTTTAGGTCACAAATCAGCTTTGTCTCACTGGCAGAGCCTCTTTAACACCATTTTGTTTTCTGCTGGTGTTTCTAAGGCTGCAGACAAAATGAAATGCAGGAGATGCTGTTATTATTGTGCTGTAGCCTGGGAAGTGTGGAAAGAAGCCACCAGTGTGACCACTTGCTCCTGATTACAACTTGTGTGGATGCTGTCATGATGGAGACTGACTGTGGTGCCAGATAGCCTGGGGAACAGTGTCAAATGAGCTTTCAAGATAAATGCTTTAAATTTCAATAACTTTTCATTTTTTTCTTTATCATGAGTCTAGTCTTCTAGCTGAGCATCCACATCTATTGTTGTTGCCCAGCAGATTTGATTTCTAGTTTGCAAACTGCACAGGAGGCAGGATCTGGGTTCCTGGTAGATGTGGAGTATTTGACATGGTGCCTGACCATCTACAGTGACTTCTGCACAAGCAGTGAAACAAGAGAGACCCTGCCTTGACTATATTGTGGAACAGGAGGGAGTCACAGGGAAAACACACACACACACACAGAGGACCTACTATTTTTGCACCCCTGCTATTCTGGACAGTCCCTCCTATTGATTATATTACCCTACAGTTCATGTTGCAAGGAAGAAGAAAGCAACAGGTTTCATCAACCTTGTGTTGAGAGCTGTTTTTTTTCTATCCAGAACCAGATGGAAGTGGAAAGGGAACATTTGAGAACCAAGCCATGTGCATGGTGGTTGTTCTGCAATTGTATTTCCTCAAGGTGTGGTGTGGCCTGTAACAGCCAGTGGGACGCTTTCATAGTGACAGCTATTAAGTGTTATTAATGAATTATGTTATGGTAAAAGCAACAGTAAATAGAGGTTGCTAATTTAGTCAGGAACTATGTTAGGGTCTGTTTGGCTTTGCTACTGCAGTCAAAGATTAACTGGGGTTGGACACTGTTGCTTGTCTGGAAGGTTGAGTGAAACACCTGGATGTGTGGAGCAATGTCATTGCGCATTACCAGGGGACTCTGCAGGAGTCAGAGCCAAAGGTGACTCCTGAGCCTGGGCAGCACAGTTTCTGACATGTTGTCATAGCACACCACAACATTTTAAGGCTTTTTAAAAGTGAGAGATGTGCTGATGGAAGTGCCAGAGCACATGTGCAATCCCAGTGTGATCCATTTGGACAATGGAATAGTTTTTTCTATGGAGATTCCCTAATGCTAAGAAGCCCTCAGCTTCACTTCCATTAGTGAGTTGTGAAGTTTTTTGCTTGGCCACTCTATTTCAAAGTGAACAGCTTTTGGGAAGAAAATACACAGAAAGAAAGTAACCTGACAGTTTGTATCACACATTTGCCTAAGCTATCTTAAAATGCTGCAGAAAATATATTACACAAATACACTGGCTACCATCACATTTTCCCTTTTCAGAATCTCTGAAAAACACAATCTGTTTAAAAATCACAAATTAGGCAACTAGTAATGATGGCATTTGTGTAAAACCATTTTTTCAAAATTATTTAAATTTTTTTTCTGGCTTTTAAACTTACAACTTTCATGTTTTAAAGCCCTTCCCAGCAACCATCAGGGAAAGTTACACTAAGTAAAAAGAAAGCTGAACTCCCGTTAAGCCCATAACTCTAACATAGAACCTCTGACTACTGAGAAACTTCCAATAAAATTAGGAAATCCGATGGTAATTGCCATAGCTCTTGAGGAACTTCACACACACACACAGAGAATATTCTGAGTAGGAAGAATCAGCGAGTCTCTGGCTTGGGTGAAAGACTGAAGCAAAGGCTGAAGCTTCATACCAGATCTAAGTGAGTTTCAAAATAGCCTATAAAAAACAACAGGAAGAGCCTGTGAAGCTATTTCCTGATGAAAGAAGACTTTGTCCTTCAGGGCTTAGGATATATCTGTAAAGCTGTCTCATTCCCTAAATTTGCCTTTTCTGTCAGCAAGATATACCTGAAATCACATGGCTTTGTAGGGATTATTCAAATCAGAGAAAGGAGTTTAAGGAATTCAAAGCATTGAGAAAATGTCACTCTCTCTAAGCATGTTTGGGAAAACAGTTTGGTTTTAGTTTGCTCTGGTATTCAGGGATCCTAAAGAAGAGAACTGAGCCTTAGTAATATTCTTTTCCCATTCCAGATCAAAAGGTAAGAGGAATGTATAAGATATTCCTCTCCAAGGCCTACCAGGCCTTGAAAGATACATCTTTCAAGGTATGCTTCAAGGTACACCTGGCTCAACAATTGCATCTCCACAGGCCACTAAAAATCTGTCTTTTTACCTCCTCTCAAGCTTTTTGTCTTTTCCTTTTCCTAACTAACTTCATTCCTTCACCCCATTCTCTCAAACCTTCTCATCCCTACTCCTTTTTTCCATTCGTTTTCTTTACAAGATCTTTCTCTGTTGTCCTCCCTCCAGTTTTGCCCTCACAATTCACCTTGTCCCATCCCACAGGCCTTGTTCTGCTCAGGGTATAGAAGAATTGACCCAGGTTTAGATCCTGAAGCAGGATCTTACAGAGCCACACCCTTAAACTACTTTTTTTCTTGTACCCATTTATACAGGGCTTTACCCTCCTGTTGATATCTGGGTGACATCAAGTCCTTCTCAATAGATGATTTAGCTTGGGATCATATGGCCCAAGGAGAACCTGCCAACAGGTGAGTCCTACTGAGGAAACATCTCTTTTTCATGGACACATATTCTCCTTTCACCTTCCACCTGATTTCTGTGTGCTGTCTCTCTTGCAGAAGTGACTTCCTTTTTTCAGAACCCCCCCTATATAATTACAGGAATTTTATATATAATTTCAAAAACAGACATTGCTTTGTTGCCATCATCTCCTTTCCAAATGCTGTCAGGCATTTGGCACTTCTGTGGCCTTCCAAATGATGGCACATAAGGCCTCTGTCGTGAGGGTTATATAGCTTGATTTAGCTTTTCTCCTCAGGTCTGTGTCAGCAGAACTGAGAGCACATCTCGACATCCTGGACGAGGTACACAAAGTAGGTTAACTCTTTGCCTTCACTTACAATGCAGCATCTGGCAGTGAATGTTTAGCACCTGGTGTTCATCCATTTGAGGCTGTGGTAGTTATTTGTGGCTCAGACCAGGGGGTTCACACCCAAGAGACTGTGCCAGCCTTTGCTGAGTCTTTGACCAACAGAACCAACAGAACAGGACCGGCAAGAAGCTGTCAGGATTGGTGCATTGCCCACCCATGCTCCACTCCACAGGCCCCACTCCTGTTTCTGCTCAGGGATATCATAACAGCACTTAAAGGCTCGCCCAGAGTTAAGGGCCAGCTGTGCTGGATGACACACAAACGTACTGCTGAGGGAAGTCTGCGGCACCAAAAGTTTAACACTGACACAGTTATACAAAGGAACAAGAAACAATTATCTTCCCCTGATCAAAACCAGGAACTGAGACAGTAACTGTGACTTGTCAAGGTCGCTCAAGAATTGAGCAACAGAGATTAGAACAGAAATTTTTATTTCTCTGAGTCACAGCTCAGTCTCTCAGTCACAAGACCATCCTTCACCTCTCACTCTTACCCCAAGGGAAGAGCATGTCATTCCTATCTGCTTACCCAGCAGCAGTCCTAGCTACAGGCAATAGGGCCCTTCTAAGCGAGCAGGGTACCAGCAAGGGTGGAGTCTGAAGCAGTGGGGACACATGAGCACTTGCCCCACTGCAGGAGGTATGTAACACAGCTGGTGTGTGTTAGAAAGGCTGCCTGATTCCTATAGCACCCTCAGATTTCATGCCCCGTGAAGCTGATGGAGACAAGGAGAACTTGCAGCCCGATCCCCCTCAGATTAGGTTTCTGAACATTTCCTTTGTGGCATGTGGAGAGAATCTGAAGGAGAGCTCAACAGCACAGATATTTTCCTGGCAAGGGAAGAGCTTTGAAGCTCTCAAGTGGTCCCAGAATAAACTTCATGACTTGGGAATGAACACTATGTGCTGACAACATCATCAGTTCACGGCTTTAAAGGCAACCTTCAGGACAGCTTTTCTTGGTGCCTGCTGTAGGGTTCTGACCCAGACAGATTTTCTGGAAGGAAGGCGAAGGGTTAAGTGGAACACCTCCATGGGATGCGTCTGTGGGCATGCATGCTCATCTCCATAGACATCGAGGGATGGGGACATTCACCCATGAGAAGCAGATGTGAGCTGGAGCTTTCTGGTGGGCCCAGTCCTGCTGGTTCTCCTCACAAACCTGAAGTCTCACTGCAGGGGAAACGGGGGGGAAAGGGAATTATTGCGACACAATCTGGGAGAGGAATTGCAACAAACACAGAGACATGGTTTTGGCTGATACAGCATAGCCAGACAGATTAGGAAAGGCCCTACAAATACCCAAAATAATCACATAATGAAAAAGCAGTAACTCATATTAAGTGATTCCTTGCAGAAGATGGACAGGGATCTAAATGGGAAGAGGGTGCTGGTCCGATAGATGGTTTGGGATGCTGGCTGGCTAAGAAACAGTGTGGAGGATTAAAAAAGGTTATCTTATAAAAGTAGATGCAGAGGCAAAATTCTGGCTCTGTTGAAATCCAAGACAGAAAAAGACTTCAGGGGAGTCTGGAATTGGCTGGGGAGATTTGCTGTTCTTATAAGCCCGCAGGCATTGTTTTTGCTCATAGTCACAGCATGGTGCATGTGTGGTACTGCCAGGTACTTGAATGCCATCTAGGCCAGTTTGTGAGGAAAACTGCTGGTCACAAAGTACAAACTTCCAGTTATATCATACACCCTATCTTCAAAACCTTTGAAACCTTGGGGGAGTTCTTGGCTTTGGGCAGGAAAGCTGAACAAGCAAAGATTTCCCTGTCCCTCTGTGTGGTCCTGTGAAAGGTTTATTATTATCTTGAAACAAAATTATTTTTCTGCATGAAACCTGGTCCATTCAAGACCAAGTTTCATGATCTACACTTCTACTGTAATGGGAGTTTCACTTCTCATTCCTACCAGGTCCCAGGCAGACGCTGCGCAGTAGAAGCAATAGCTTGGGAACTATGGCTTGGGGCAGAGTGGCTGGAAAGATGCCTGGTGGAAAAGAGCCCAGGGTTGTTGGTTGACAGGGGCTGACCATGAGCCAGTGTGTGTGCCCAGGTGGCCAAGGCAACCAATGGCATCCTGGCCCGGTATCAATAATGGTTTGTGGCCAGCAGGACTAGGGCAGGAATTGTCCCCCTGAATTAGTGCAGCCCCCTGGTAAGGCTGCAGCTCAAATCCTGTGTTCAGTTTTGGGCTCCTCACTACAAGAAAGACATTGAGGTGCTGGAGTGTGTCCAGAGAAGGGCAGTGGAACTGGTGAAGGGTCTGGAGCACAAGTCCTGAGGAGCTGCTCAGGGATCTGGGTTGTTTAGCCTGGAGAAAAGCAGGCTCAGGGGGGACCTTAATCACAATTATCTGAAGGGAGGTTGTAGCCAGGTGGGAGTCAAACTCTTCTCCCAGGTAACAAGCAATAAGACACAAGGAAATGGCCTCAAGTTGCACCAGGGGAGTTCTAGACTGGGTATTAGGAAAAATCTCTTCACCAAAAGGGTTGTCAAGTATTGGAACAGGCTTGCCAGGGAAGTGTTTGAGTCACTATCCCTGGAGGTATTTAAAATATGTGTAGATGTGGTTCTTAGGGATGTGGTGTGGTGTTGTACTTGGCAGTGTGAGGTTAATTGTTGATCTTGATGATCCTAAAAGTCTCTTCCAGCCTAAACAATTCTGTGATTCTAACTAGTGTCAATCTGCAGAGAGGTTCCTGGGCTCAGGACATTTTCTGACAGTGGGAGAGCAGAAGCAGCCACAGAGCAAGACAGGCTTTCTTCAACAAGGAGCCCCACACAGCTTCTGGCTTTGTCAAGTTGGAGCTCCAAGTTCGTGACCATTTTTCCTTCTTACAGAGAGAAGAGGAGTAAAGATATTATTACTGTCTTACTCACATCTGCCCCCAGTTTTAGGAACAAATCATTTATTGCAATCAAAACTACAAGCAAAAAGCTGGTGACAGCTGGGTATGTTTTGTAATCAACACAGCAAAATCTCTGTGGGGTCTCCCCACTGAGACTCTCTTTCACCCTTGCAGGTTCTCCCACCTGGTGGGGAGCAGTGGAGCCAAGAGGATGACAGAGGAGCCAAGCATGACCACAGACAAATGTGTACAGATGTTGTGGCTGCCTTGAGCTGACAGAACCTTTGCTGGAGTTCAGTTCACCACTTTCCCTTGCTGTTTCTTATGCTGTATCCCCATACTGCAAGGTGATGCACTGCCACATCACCACATACTTATTAAAGCCTGTGATGACAGCCCCACAGCCAGTGAATTCCCACAGATGCTTTAGTCACAGGCCAAAGAAAGGATAGCAGGAAACCAGCAACTGGAAACGATTGATGGAGAAGGGGCTGTGACAATTAGGCAGCCTGATGACAGAGGCCAAGCAGGAATACACATGCAGGGAAGAGAGGATCGCATGACAGGAATGTTGCTTTTGACCATTGGACCCCAGGGTTACAATCTCTTGCTGTTACCATGATGTGATGCCTCAGAGAAGAGGGGATGAGCTCACATCAGTCATTGAGCTACTGGGGAAGAAGAATCTCCCTGAACAAAGCAAAAAGCTTTGCAAAGGAGCTGCTGATATATGAGCTGGGTTTCCCTTTAATTACCTTGCCAATAATGAAAGCAATAACTCTCCAGAGGGCAACACTGAAGTGTGGTAGTGGAGATAGTGAGATATGAGCCCTCAAGTTCACTGCAGCATGTGAGCTTCTTAGCTGGAAGAGAGGATGGAGAGAAAAGCGAGAGAGTGGGACAGATCTTTGGTCCCAGCTTTGTCACAGAGCCTGTGGTGCAAAGCAGGCAGAAAGCTGACCAAAAGGATTGCACTGAGGCAGTGCAGCAGTGTTTCCTAGCAATTCAGTCTTTATTTAAAAAAAAACCCCAAAAAACAGATGTAGCTCACTGCTTTTTCTTTATAATCAACTAAAAAATACACTAAAAATTTGTGTATGCCTTTATTTTTTCCCCTGTTTATATAAATTAAATAGCATTTTCTTTTTCCCCCTCTCCTTTTTCTTGTTGCTTGCAAGCAGGAATGTAGGTCTGCTTTCTTTCGGTGTGCATTTTCACAGTACTTTGTAGAAAACCTTTAATGTCTTACCAAGCACCTGCCATCTTTGACAGCAAGTTCATAAGCACTGACATGAAACACCCAGCTTTATGTCTCTTGCTCCTCTTGCTATTTAGAAGCAGGTAGGGGAGAGCACATCTAAATCTCTGGCCACTGTAGCAGTGTCCAAGGGATATATATCTGTGGCACATGTAGCACAAACCCTAAATTCCTTTTAACAACATTATGCTTGGATCCATTTTAATCTTTTTGCAGGCTGAGAGTTAGCTGGATAAAATGTTAGCTCATGTCACCTTGCTCTCACACTTCTCTGAGACAAATACTTGATTCATCTGACGATCTGGTTCATTAAGATTAATAATTTATCAAAATATGGAACGGCACTGACCACATTTATCTGTAACTAAATAATTTTCCTTATACTCAATTGCTGCAAGTGCACCAAGTTACATCCATATAAATGGGACAGTAACACAAAGACTGTGGAAGGCAAGGATCTGTAACTGGCTGCACAGTCAGATATAATTTTCACCATGTCACAGTTGGTTTTGAGACTCCCTACTTGGAAAGACACATGTATTATGAGAAAGGTCTCCATTCTCGTCACAACTGAAACACATGAAAGTTCTGATACTTCAGATAAAAAACACCTGCTCACCCAAAGGGCTGCAGCAGCATTGACAGACCCCTTCCACACTGCACATAAATTTTGATTCTGAGGACTGCTTTCTTCTCTGACAACTGTTTTTTCTCTTCCATGCATTGTACTAATGGGAGTTGCATGTGGCCCATTGGCTCACGTGACAGCATCAGAGGTTTGTGTCTTGCTCTGTGGCACCACTATCTCCCAGATGGTCTTCAGTGGATCACAGATTACACTCACCAGCTGTGCCTGGCATGAGAAGGGAGACAGAAAATGCAATGTTGCAGAAAATACTCAGAGCAAAAGCTGCCTGCTGAGGGGACCACAAGGTGGGAATTATTTTGTGAGCTTTGCCCATGATAAGCGAGATCTGGCAAGTCTGTCATATCAGCTTCTATCCACTGTATAAACCAAAAAATCTGTCCAGGGCTCTCCCAAAGCTCTCTTCCCATTTGAACATGTATGTTGCCTCAGCTGGAGTCAAAACAACTCATTTCTTCTGTGTTCATCCTAACACCACTGCGCTGTTGCTGTGGTGATCTACAACTGTGAGAGCCGTGAGAGTGATGGATGGAGCACATGGAAAACCATGGGAAGTCAGAGGGTAGAGGATAGGAGCAGGCCACATAAGCCATGTGCTTCAGCTGGCAAGGAGAAGGGAGTGAAGAGCACATGAATGAGTTGGACCGAAGCAGACCAAAAAGGAAGGGGAAAATGAAACACAGAAGAAAGGTAGCAGAGACACTGGCTGTATGGTGAGGCAGGAAGTAGGGATTTGGTAGACAATTTGTTTTACTACAGACTTCCCAAACAACTCTAGCCGAGTCATCCCACCAGTTTGAACATCAGTTTCTCTCCTGTAAAAAGTTTCTGAGAGAGGAACTGTCACAAAATGTCATGGGCCAGGGGCAGTGTAGAACAGAATGGCAATGACCATCTAAGTGATAAAAAACAGGCTGAACAACATGCAGAAAAACGAAAAGCTATTATCTGAACAGTCTCAACAAAGTCACAGTTCAAGGAGGGAAGCGATCAGACTGTGAAGGAGTTGAATCCATTTCTGCTTGTCTCCTTGATGGATCTACACAAAATATATGCAGTTACTATACTTTTAGGAAGTTCTTTTAGCTCCTTTGTTGGCATCAGCATTGCAGGGCTTATCCCCAGCTGGCAAATGTGGTGTTATCTCATGTCCCTCAGCATCAGGGAAGGACACAGGCTTTCTGCTGAAACAGTGTTTTCCTTTCCCTGCTGTCATTCTCCTCCCACCAGGTGTTTTCTGTGAATCATTGTTTTGCACCCTGGGTTGTACTGGTGTGGCTGAAAGCACAGACTTTAATTTAGGTAAAGTGGAGAAGACCTCTCAGACATGGATACTGCCAAGGTGATTTGTGATTAGGCAAATATAGCCCTGGAAACCTCTTAGTCACTGAGTGCTATCACAGGAAGTCACAGAACAAAATGTCTTTCATTTGAGTGAAATATTTTTAAAGAATCTGGCCTCTTTCCTTGCCTCTCCCATTAGAGACTGTTTCTAAACCTGATTGCTCTGATGGTTAGAAGATTTCTTTTAATTTCTTGGGTAAATTCCTTTATGGTCAGTTTAGACCCAGTTGTTCTTGGGATGTCCTTCAGCGGCAATAATCTTCTGATTTTTAGACTCCAGTAGATTTATAGAGAGGAAATCTAGCCACTCTCATCCTTCACTTTCCTGGCTGTTAAAGCCAGTCTCTTTAGTCTCTCTACACAGGCTAGGAGTCTCCCTGGCCCTGGTATCATGTGCTCACTTTTCACCTGTTCCCATTGAAACTCCTGTTTCTAGGAAGTGAGCAACAAGAATTGTACTCCATTTTTCAGATGAGAGCTCTCCTGAATCCTGCATACCACTAACTACTCTTCCTTCTCTTTCTGGATACGTTGCAGGGTATTATTTGTCTTTACACAATTGCAACATTTTGGGCTCACAGTCACTGTGCAATGAGAGTGTAGTATATCATTAAGTGCAAGTTTTTGTCATTCTCTGGCATTTCCAGCTGTTGAGCCACATCAGTGAAGCTGATGCTCTTCTGCATATTAAAGCTAAGGCACTAGGAAAGCCAGCCACTGAATTCCACTCTTCCAAACAGACACCTTCCCTTTCTGTACAACCTGCCTTTGTCTCCACATCAGCAAGCTCTTTATCTACCTTCTAACTTTTTCATAACTTCTATTTTAGCTATTGGTTTCACTTATGGCACTATGCCAAGTACTTCATTGTAGTCTGGACAGATAAGATCTCTATCATTTCCTCAGTCCAAAATAGTCGTTTTATCAAAGAGAAATACCGAGTTATTCTGGCATGCTCTGCCTTTGACAAACTAATATTGCATTGTTCCTCACTGTTCATTTGCCTCCATGTTTTTTTTAATTATTCCCTCCTACAGATTGGCTCCAAAGCTGTAGGCACTGTGGCGGTCAGAAGAATGGGTCTGCATTTCCCTAGATTACACCCTTCTCCTTTTCTTAGAGATAACAGAAGCATTGCATCTGTTATTCTGCAGTCAGACAGTGCCACCACCAACTTGACAGATTAATTAAAAATCCGCCCTGTAAGATTTGCCATTTCATATGCCAGCTATCTCAATATTCTGAGATATTCTGGTCCCTGTGACTGGAGCTGATCAAGATGCTTACATTCCTGTTCCATCTCAAATGCAGTCATTTCCTTTTCTGTACACACAGTGTTTGCCCCATATTCTCCTTTGTCAGAATTACTGAAAATTGGAGTGTTACTCATTTAATTCATGTTGTCCTTGGGTCACACCTAAGATCCCCTCATTACTTTCCCCAAGCATGCACATGTCCTTTCCACACCAGGTCACAAAGGAATCATTTGTTGTTTCTTTTACTTGCCTTCGCAAGTAAAGGTATCTCAGGTTGGCCTTTAATCACTCTTAACTAACTTTTACTGTTCCTGGCCTCCTGCCCCCCAGCACACAGCAACCCTTGCAGTGACCTGCTGCTTACTTCTGGTGCAACCTGTGCTTTCTGAGCTACATCACTCTAAAGGACCACTGACAGAATCAGTTTGGAGCCAATATAAAAGAAATGTCACAGGGACTATACTGGGTTTAACATCAGCCATGTTCTAAACTATTAAAAGTTATATGTCTTCAACAAGTGTCTGAAGATACACCCTAAATCCTTCACTGAGATTTAAATGAAAGCATTTCTGCCCACGACCCCGTTTCTCTGGGTCAGGGAGAAAGAAGCATTTTTCTCTCCTTGCCTGTTCTACATGTTCACTTATTTTGTAGATTGTCTTTTTTGTATTTTTAGAAGTGGATGTTGCTAAGGCAACCAAACTAGCTGAACATTTTGTTTCCCTAAGAACAATACATGTTAAAATATTCAGGCAATTTTCCATTGTTCGGTAGAAAGGGTGAGATCAGTCAGATTATCCAGACCAGATGAGGGAAGTTTACGTTGGCCTTCTCTTACATGTAAAAGCCTTCAGTGTGCTGACAGCCATCCAGCAGCTCTGTCCAAGGAGGAGCAATACACAGCAGACACACAGACTACCCTCATAAATGAGGAAATGTCTGAGTTTACTTCCTTCTGTTACACTCCCCACAATAAATTACAGCATGTATGTATTTCCAGGTAGAGGAGTTACACTCAGCCCTGTGTTGAGGCTGGCACAGGGCCTGCTCCTGCTCTGAAAGCACAGCATCAGATAATGATAGTATCCTACAGGCCAGAAAGGACAAAGAAAAGATCTATACACTTTATCACATCCTTCCACCTTGCTGAATCCATGACTTTCAGGTATATTTCAAGCATCTGGAAAAGATTTAGAATATTCCTACACTACAGTATTCTGCTGCTTGCTGATATGCCCAAAACTGGGCTGATGATGGGATCCTGCGAGTGACTCCCTCCTGCCTGTACAAAGCTCACCAGCCTGGTTTTCTGGCTGACTTTGCACCAGAGCAGATTCCAAAGGGGCTGGCACAGCCCATCCCACTGGCTGATCTGTGATGGCAGGAACTCCCACATTGTAAGTGGTGTCGAGCAAAGTGCAGCTCCCATGCCCTGTGAGAGAGCCAGAACCATGCACTGAGACTGAGATACCTTGAAGTCTGCTTCTGACATGAATATTTTCTAGGGTGATCACTAAGTGTGTTTAGTTTCACTTTCCCCTCTGGCATTGTGAGATGACTAAAACTATAAAAACCTAAAGAAAATACGATTCTGGCTTAAAAACCTTTTTCAAAGACGTGCCAAATACTATTATAGTGCTGAAAACACCAGGAGGGGAAGGGGGAAGAGAAGAAATAAAAGTGATTAAAAGTGTGAAAAGTGGTCAGCATGTGTGACTGCAAAAGGCATAGAGGTACAAAACCCATGGCACAGTCAAGAAAGGGGATGATCCAGTCAAGAAAGAGCAGTCAAGGAAGAGCAGCCTGATGCGAAAGGATGGAAGGCAGAGGAGAGTCACAGTGGGAAGCTAAGTGAGGAATCCAGGACTGGAGCTGTCAGTGCCAGCAGAGACGCTGCACAGTGGAGCAGGCACTCCTCCACTGAGTGACACACAGCACACGCCTGACTGACGAGTGTTACTACGAGATGGAGCTACTGATCCTTTCCAATATCTCGCTCCGGAAATGTGCTACTCCTTCTCCCTTCTAAATATCTTTTCAGGAGCCAGGACCAATAGACGATTAGCACTGGATTGCAAGTCATCCATCTGAAAAGAGAACTTTGGAAACCACTTGTTTTTCATATTTTGGTAGTTTCTGTGTGCATATTCGTGCTATTTGCTTTCTCTTTTTAAAAGTCAAGCATTCAAATACTTTGGCCTAACAACTAATCAGTGCAAAGAGGGTTATGTTGTTCAAAGAACAATGGGAAAGTTGTCTGGTTTATTTAGGCCAGATCCAAGCATACCAAACAGTATGAGGAGTGTCCTAGGATTGCCAAAGATACTGGGTTGAAATGGCAGTGTTTAGTTTTCAGGAAACCAGCTGGTTCCTCGGATGATGGACAGCTGGGGAAAGTCTGAATAACAAGAAAAGGCCATGAATCCTGGGTTAGCTTGGAATCCACAGGAGCCATAAAAGAGCCATACAAGTCATAGAACACCTAGCCCCAAGACAAGCTGCTTTCCAACTCCACCATTTTTCCTGAAAGACAAGAATAACAAGACAAGAAAGACAAGAAGACAAGATTAGATGTGGCCCGCCATGGATACACATCACATCACATCACAGGCAATTAAACTGCTGCAAAAAGCCTTGTTTGGGAAGATTTCCATTGTGTCTCTCCTTTACAACCCTCACTCTCCCTGCAGACTGGACTGCCTACCCGACTATCTCCTCAAGGCCATGGCCTGGCCAAGCCAGAGGACCAGGAGGAAGGTCAAAGTCCAAAACAGGGCTCATGGGTGAGCAAGCTCTTTAGTCAGAGACAAGGGTCTAGCAGACGTTTAGAACATGGCAAATAAAAAGATGGAACTTTTGGCAGAATGGCAGAAAAGAGTTTTTCAGAGATCCAGGAAAGGGGCACATTGGTGCACCCCAGGCTCACAGTGAGAGAGATTGGTGAGAGTCATGATCCTTCACACTGCAATACACTTGACTGCAAAAAAAGGTGATAGTTTCAACTTTTGCCCGTGATCTACTGAAACTTTGGTGCAACCAGGGTGTGGAGCATCTGAATTTAACATTCTCCTGGGGCAGCCAATTGTAGGGAGTGAAGGAGGGGGAAAAAGAAGTGCAAATCACAGTCTGGAGTGAACTGGGAAAGGGTACCAAAGGGACAAGAAGCAGAGAGGAAATACAAGATGTGCTTGCTCCCAGCGCAGCCTATTCTTGGAGCATCAGTAAACAACAAATTCTTTGTTTCATCCCTACTGATTCATTAAATGTCAGTGTCTTTGCCCCCACCAGGTGTTACCTATAAATAATTCTGTCACCCAACTACATCACGTGCCCAAAAAGAGAAGGCTGAGCTGAATAGGACCAAAACCCAGAAGGGACTATTTTAATTTAAGAAAGAGCATCTACTATGTAAATAATCAACTACTTGCTCACCACAGACACCCTCAGGAGAAAGAAAGAAGGTCCCCCAGCAGTACTGTTGGATCAGAGCCAACACAGTGGTGCACCCACAGTGCCAGATGTGCCAGACATCTGCAGTGAGTCTCTCTGGGGCACGAGCAGAAGCCCAGGGACGTTGCTGCACAGTTTATTGTACGTTTCACAGAACCTGGCCTAAGCCGGGATTAGTTTCAAGAGCCAGCACTGCCAGTGATATTACTCATATCACTTTGAGAAAATCACTTGCCCTCCATCTGTCTCGGTTTCTTCACCTGTGAAACAGAACCTGATCGTGGCTTTGCAATGCATGACTGCTTTTCTGGCTCTGGCTTCTCCACCTGCTCCACAGCTGCTGGCACTGCAGTCTGCAGGTGGGTCTGCTTTCTGTAGCCTTGAGGGAGGCAGCTTTTGCTGTAAGAGACTGTGGCTGTATGAATATATGAGCAGAGCAGTCAGTGCTACTGTTATTATTACAGACAGCAGTCGTGGCTGATACAGCTTCTCTGAAAATGTGATTATGGCCCAGAGAAGGCAGCTGGTGCAGACATGGAAGACATGCACGCCTACCACTTTCAAATCCTATTTGTATTCATAAATGTGAACTCACTGCAGGGTGATTTACTCCTACCTTTCAGTTAGCCAGGTAAAATACCCTCTCTGAATATCACACAAAAATATCTGAATAGTTCCTTTGTGACCATTCCCCAGTGTAGCCACCCCCTGATGAGGCTCTGTGGCCTCTGCATGCTCTGCAAATGCTCCATCTAACCTGGGAGAACCACCTCTGTCACACGTAGCAGAAAGGAGACTTTGCATACAGGAGCAACCAGAAACTGCATTGAGGACAGATACTGCTCTGCACAGGGTAGTGAGCCTCCCAAACGATTTTTATTAGCAGTTTTCTGAGGACAGCATCTTCATATTCAGTTGATACAAGAAACACAGCTGTGGGCTTAGGGGGCTGTATGGATGAGATGACTTCTTTCTCTTTTTTTACACGCCTGCTCTCCCAGCTACTGTTCTTATTAAGCATTTAGGGAATAGGAGGAAGGGGGCCAGGAGAAGAGGGGATGAAAGAGCAAAGCTGAAGGCAGATACTAATGTTAGTTTTGTGAAGTAGCTAATCAAATTTCCTTTCTAGAGACTAACTTGAATTTTGCCATACAAAAGGAAGACATTTAAAATAAAGCTGTGACCCTGTTGTTCTCACCAACAGAGCAAATCACATTTTAAAAAATGTTGTTGAATTATAAGGTGTTCAAAAGTGAGCAAAAGGGAGGTTTGGATTTTACTCCAGGTTTCACTAGTTCCTCACTACTCGGACATATTCCTGATTTCAGTGCCATGAGTAAGAGGCATTACATAACTATGCATAATGCCAGAGATGTGGGGGCACGAATCCTGTCGGGGCTCAGGTATTAGACTATGACTCTGAAAATATTGCCATGATTTCCATAGCGAATCCACTGAGTCACGGAAATGTTGGGGATTATTCACACTGTGGGAGGAGCTAAGGAAACACAGATCTGGAAGGAGAACTTTTGCATGAGCCAGCTTCTGCTTAAGGCAAGCAGAGAGCACTTTCTGATCTATCTGCAAATAGCCTAAATGTCCTTTCAACTAATTGCACACCACGGCCACATGTTTTTACACACCCTGCCCCCTCTATCTTAGGTACCTGTGTAAAAGAATGCCTTTGCCCATATTCAACCAGCCTGGCTCTCCTGGAACTTTTTTATACTACACAAATGATAAGAAGTGGCAGCATATTTATCTTTACATTGGCCAGCCAGACTGGAACTTCTTGACAGCAAGCCCAGGGCTGAGGACACACAGATGAGAGAGGAGGATCTCCATGAGTGAGGGGATCTCCACACAGGCTTGAACAAGCAGCTGTTTGCTTTGATTTCAGAGTGATAATAATCCTCCAAATGGCATCTTAGGGCTCAGCTGCTGCAACACTGTTTTTGGAATCAAATTACTAGAAAGGTCAAAATCATTAACATGTGCTTTAGGAAGAAGGAAAATACCAGGCAAAACCTGTAAGCTTCCACTGCTGAAATGCATCCCCTGGACTAGCAGATGCTAGTATTTTCTTCCTTTCACTGTAGGCAGAAAGGTGTCCTCTCACCAAGGGAACAGAGAAGGAGGTCATTCTGCTTGGAGTCCTTTCAAAAATGTGCAAGGAGGCGGAGACTCTTGTGACTTTTTCATAATTTAAAAGGCACAAAGCAGTGTTAGAGGGAATGAATGAATAGATTCTGCTCCTCATACCTGACACGCCCCTAACCTGTGCACACTCTGTAGGGCCTCTTTGGCACTGTTGGGCACGGTTGTCCCAGTGTTAAAAGTGTATATACTTATTATTGCTCCTATATCCAGCAGGAGAAAATGACTGTGGACTTGGTGCTACTGCTAAAGGACAAGACCCAAGAAGAGAATTTTGCTCATGCCTCCACATGTATAGCATAATAGTGTATAAGTATAAGCATAATAATGACTATACTGCAGTTGCTCTTCAGCAAGAAGTGTTAAAAAACAAGAGAAAAAAAAGCAGACAAAGGCTTCCACAATGTTTGAGCTACAGCTTTGTCTTCCTTGTTTACCAGACACCTCTGTGAGGCCATCTGAAGACACCTGACGCCTCAGCATTGCATTAATCATCAAGGTAGCTGGCAGATCAGGGCAATGTATTTCCCTTTTGAAAGCATCAAAGGAAAGTTAAAACATCTGTTGAGAAACAGTGCAGAGTTTCTAATGGAGGCTTATTTCAGATGCATCATGAATACTTTGCCTCTTTGAGCTGGGCCTCACTAATTAAAAGCCAATCTTAAATTCTCCAGAATATGGCTAAGACAACACTGAACACAAGGAGGAGACTGTGCTCAGTCTGTGTTCTCTGCCCTAAATTTTAAGGTTTATCAAGACAGTATACATACAGGCCTCTCTCCCCCTGCTGCACTCAACCATCTCTTCCCATGAAAGTAAGCTGCCTCTACATTCCATACCCCAGTGGTGTTTTCACATTGTCCTGCATACCCCAGATGGATAATAGGATTCACCTTGATATGACAGTACCAGTGTCTCTAAAGCAATCTGGCCCATGAAAAATCATCTTCCTAATCCTTGAGAATGTCATGTGTATTAGCTGCAGCCTTTCTGGTATGAATCTCCAGAGTGGATTCAATTTCACACAAGTCCTAGCAAGACAGACCATCCTAGGCTAGGAATTCATACCCTCACAGCCTTTAATCTTCAGAGAGACAAGCAACCACTGCTTTCCCCATAGCATCCACCTTCAGACCCATATATAGGGGTCCCTTCCTAGAGCAGGGAGGTTCTACCCGGGAATTTGGAGGTCAAATGCTTTAAACTGCCTTGCCCTATATCTCCCTTTCATATTTGAACATGTTTATGTACAACACAGCTTGTTCACATACAGTCTTCACCTTCACCTGCATCATTAAGTTAAGCTTTTCCACAGCGTTTTTCCTCATTCGTTTCCCCTTGACCCACAAAATCCTGTCACCTGAGTTTAACGAGCCATTGAACTTGGCTTAGGTTCAGGTTGTTAGCCACTGTGTTCAAAACTGTTAGTCTTCCAGTGCTTTCCCATAACTTCCCTTGGGCTGCATATTCTTGGCCAGCTACCTACTCATGAATTCTACATCAGAAATGACTCCTCACCTTGACAGTACATACCAGGCTTAAATCCACCTTGGTGCAGTCTGATGGACAGGCAATATTTGCAGTATTTCTATGGAGATAAGCAGACCAGGTTCCAGTTACCCAGAAGAGAATGAATCCCTCGGGTGCTGCAGGGCTGAGGACCAGGAAGGTGCTCACAGAAACCCTCCAGCCTCACCTGAGTGAGCACCGAAGGACACACTCTGCTACAGCTGGGCACACATGTGTTTGTGTGTCCTAGCTGAATGTGGCCCAAGGTCATGAACAGCAAAAATGTACCTCTCATGCCTTTTACTCTTCTGAGAGTTCACCTTTGCTGTATGATTTGCAGGCCCCTTGTTCCAGCTGCAACACGATTATTCTTACACTTATTGCAGACCACTGTGGCACAGTCTGACTTTTTTTATTGTTTATTTCTTCTTTGCATTGCTGCATTTGTTAAAACACTGCTACTGCAATCAAGTATTTTGGTTAACAGCTGAATAAATGCTTGAAGACACGAATAATTACCCTAATTTACTCCATTAATCCGGCACACAAAATTTAAAGACTCTTGCAAGCACCCCCACTGGAGAAAATATGTCAGAAACAAAATACTAGGGAAGATGTTGCTCCATGCTCAGGAAAGACAAGTCAGGAAGGTTGTATAGGGGTCACATTTAGTTTGCTTTTAATGTTTTGGAAGGTGAGAATCTTTTAAACTTTCAGAAGTGGGTACCTGCCCCAGGACAGTGCCTCCTTGACTCCATTTTCTCTGGTGGAGACCCTCACTCTTTAGACCTGAACAGTTGTTTGGACCAGAGCAAAATAGCTGCAGTCATGACCTTGTTCTCACCTTTCCCAACTACCACCAATTTCTTTGACAATTAGAACTTTTGGGGGCAGTGGGAGGATTGTGTCCACCTGACAATGAGGTCAGGACTTGTCTTTACGCAGGAATATAGCAGCTGTAGTGAAAACACAAAACCTCCGCTCCTCTTTTCTCTCTGGGGACTTTGGCATCCATGCAGAATTTCCTCAAGGAATGGAAAGGGCTTAGAAATGAAAGAACTGGCTTCAGGCCAACACTTGGTCCTTCAGGCAAACTCCTGAGATGCCCTATATGTGAAATGAATTGCAGACCTCTGCCTCTGGGGGAATTGGAGTTAATAGCTTAATGTTCTCAAAGAAAAGGGAAAAGAAAAAAAAAGCCATGCAGGCATTTTGAATCTCCTCGCTGCTGGGCTGTGCATTTCCTCCTTAAAGTAGTTTCAGGAGAGATGGTTGTTAGGGAGAGGGAGTAGGATCCCATTTTGTATGCAGATTTCAGTGCCGAATTGAAGGTCTTAAGGTCCCATGATGCCAGGGCAGCAGCAGCAGTATCTGGCCAGTCCTTTTGCAGTGATCATCAGATGACCTTGAGATTTACCCAACCAGGGCAGTATGGTTTCTAAAAATATTACATTTTCCAGGATCGAGTTTTCAGCTGTACCAGAGACAATCCTAGTGAAGAATTAATTCAGTTGGGCATACCCTCCATTCCTTCTCACCCCTTCCCTCTCCCCCCACACTGGCCCTCCCTTACTCTGGGTTGTAAAAAAAGCCTCCAAGATTTCTCTTTTAGCACTGACCTTCTGAGCTATCTAATGATGAAGATAGGAAGAGGCTGCAACCAGACAGTAGAAAAAAAACTCCCTTTTGCTAGCAGGGAAATGTGTGAGTAATATACACACTGTTGGACGGTGGCCAAATCACTCTAGTAACGGCTGCTAGTTCCCCTTACCAAGAAAATGATCAAATGAGAAAGAGGAGCTGCAGTCGGGTGTCAGAAATGCTGAGTCGCAACGGGAGAGTGCCGCATCCGATGGAAATTTACCCAGGAGCCAGCGACCTTCACATACTGGGGACGAGGACTGAGGGCTCGTAGGGATATCCTGCCCTCACTCACACATTGCTGTATCACCTCCACGTCACCACCCAGGCAGAGCACACCCTGCAAAAGCAGACCAGGAGAGGAGCTCCGAGACAGAGTGGGCTGCCGGGACAGGCTCCATGGCATGAAAGAGGGTACTGCTCTACATGGTGTGCAAGGATGTCTGGCCCCACAGCACTGCCCAGTCCTCGGGGATTATTTGCCTCAGGTAATTAACTGCTGCTCATCTGGCCCCTCTCCTGCTGCTTTGGACACATGGTCTTGAAATGAGACAGCTGGGTCCAGCTGAACCATACCTGGGGCTACCACAACAGGAGACAGCAGGCAGCAAAGGTGGCTTCACAGCTCCCTGCTTTTAGGGCTGTGCCTTGGGTGGAGGTAGAGCTTCCACAGTGGCTGCTTCGGTGCATGGCCTGTAGCCATTTTCATGTGATTTCAGGCCCATGTTAGAAGCAGAATGCAGGAATACTCTGGCTTCACCCTTGTCAGAGGGTCTTAGGTTTGGGATACCACCAGAACATCTCACCCTCTCTTCCCACAAACTGAGGCATAATCAATGGCTTTGCCTGCAAGTTTTCAGCCTCTCCCTGAAAGATGATGAGAAGTGGGGGAGGATGTGCAATAATGCCAGAGGACAAAGCATACGAGACAGTCAGTAAGAGTTGTAGTTGAAAACAGAGGACAACTACTTGCATCGAGCTCAAAGACGGAAAAAAGGAGAAAGAGGTAGCTGGTGCTGCAATGACGGGGATGCTGGCTAGATGGTGCTAGCACATACTCCTGTGCTTTTGTCATGAACTAGTACAACATTATCACTGCTTTTCCTTCAGACAGAGGTTTCATTTCCATTGCAAGAGCTGGAGAAACTACTCTCTGTTGATGGTATTGCTAATAGAGAACTGGTAGTCCCCAGTGGAGTTCTTGTCCCCGTCAAAGATGAAGGGCGTCTGGAATATGAGAAAGATAACGCTCTCCTTGCAGCACAGGGGAATGATAAGCAGCCGTCTCAATCCTGTACTCCTGTGTTGGCTAAACATGACACAAAATATGATATCCGCCTGACGTCATCCCTGAAGTCACCCCTTCTGGGGCTGTGCTGCAGAAACTCGTTCTTAATCCTCGGGGCTAGACTGGATTAGGCTCTCCTGGCTGTGCTAATAGAGCCGGCTCCAGTCACCACGGCAACCGTGGGCTCCCCAGCCCCCGCAAGGAGCGCATCCACGCGGTGAGGTGAAGATCCTGGCTCCAGCACACCAGTCCTGCAATCCACACACTTCATTTGTCCGTGGTGCTTCTTATTTGGCTGTATCCTGCTTGTGGCAGAGCAGCTGTACGGCCCTTCAGAAGGTCCAGGACCAGGTATGAGAGATCCTGTGCCTACTGTGGTGAAAACCAATGGGCTTCTGGGACACCTGCTGGTGGACTGGTGCTTGACACACAAGGTCCTGAGAAGTTCAGGCCTGCACAAGGAATATTTCCAAATCCCAGAGCTTGGATTAAATGTCTCCTAGATCTCTTAGTGAATATCTGTGATGAACAACGCAGACTGAGGGTAAATCAGATCTTGAATGTAGGTTCAGACCTAAACCAAACTCCCTATATATTATGGCTTACACAGAGCCCAGCCACCACTAGAGGGAACAGAAGGCCACAATGAATGACAAAATTACGAGATTGCTCTCTAAAATGAACGCAGTCGATGAGAAAATACTAGCAGACATTCTCCATTAGAACTGGAGATGAAATATAAACATCTCCTGATCTGGTAAGAGGACAAGTGGAGACTGGAAATGGAGAACAGGTAGGGGTTTTGTATCTTTGTCTGTCCTCCAAGCCCCATCACCAACTCCTCCTACAGGCAGAGTATTAAAAGCAGACACCTTTCATCCAGGTCTCCTCGAAGTAGTTGATAGGAAATTAGGCAAAGCTACAGGCTAGGACAGCATCTATTTGAGGGAAAAGAAGATATCACCTTTTTTGTGTGTATCAAAAAGAGCTTACAAGCATCCCAAACCCTCTCTTTGCAACAGGCATATGTTGCACATGGAAGCAGAACCAGCTGAGTTTGCTGTCCTGGGCTCGTTCCTGGGTGCTCTGTGAACACTTAGCTCTGCTCTGAGCTGCAGTGTCCAGCCAGCCTTGTCATGCACAACAGTGGAAAAAGAAATAACCAATATGACCAGGCAGAAAGTGGAAGTCAATTTTTTCCCAAGAGGTTAGAAATAACCTCTGCTTCAGCAGCTGGTTATCCAGAACTGAGAGAAATGGGAACTAACAATTGAGACTAAACTGTACAAATCCCTGCAAGCCCTTTCCTGTCCTCAGGGTTAGCAAGGAAAGGGCTTCACCTGTCCCTGCTGCCGACTGCTCCTTCAGAGCTGTTCACACTGCCATAGGTATGCTTTGGTACGTGCTGGGACAAGAGCAGAGTGCCGTGCTGGGTGCCCTGATTCCAGGCACTTCACAGCAGCCCTCCTGCTGGCTGATGGTGCAGAGCAGTCAGGAGCCAAAATGGGTACAGGGCAGAGCAGTCCCCACATAGTAATTCCCCCTCAAGTTTAAGGTCAGCTGAATAGTAGTGTGGGAAGGAATTGCACTCTTACTGCCTCTTGTGTCAGTCATTTCATCGTATGTTTAAGTCTTCCCTTTCCTAGCTCATGGATTATGTGCCTTAATCCTCTGTTTTACTATGTCAGGAAAACTGCACTGACTTCCAAAGACTTGCTCCTGATTCACACTGCTACAATCAAGAGGAGAAGCAGGACTCCACATTATTGTCCCCAAGGATGAATCCTGAAGGTCTCTTGATCTGTGAAGCAGCTACAGGGAAATTTGTAGTACAAACAGTCCCATTACTGCCTTTTGTCCATATGACTCATCATGACCCTGTTAACTGCTACTAACCTATTTCCTAAGAAATACTCTTTCTTATCTTTATGCCAGAACTGTTTGGTCCTGTCTCCTTCTAATGCACAAGTTTTCCTCTAATTCCTGTTGGTGCTATCCCACCTGGCACAGCGAATCATTTCCCCTCATTCACACAAGCAAATCCCATGCAGCCCTGTGCAGCAGGTATCAAGAACCTGCCCATCACATTGCAGTGAGAAACTCAGTTCAGAGGCCCTCAGCTGAGCAGCAGCCACAGCACAGCTCCAAAGCTAGCTCATGTATGTGGTTCATTTCTGGCCTCTCTTTTCTCCTGGGGGAAGAGGAAAACCTTGGGTTAAGTATGGCTACAGTTACCACGGCTCCCTGGCACAGAAATCAATGGACGGGCATGAAATCTAGTCCAGTCCCTGCGATGGCACTTTCCAGGTGGGAAGGTGTCTTTACCCTTTCCTCCCACCCTCAGGGCCAGTCCAGCTACCCCCACTGCCAAGCACAGCATCAAAATTCTTACCCAGCAGCAAGAATTTCTCCCACAGACTGGCTTAGATGTGTGCACACACAAGTGTTACTGATGCACTCATGGCCTGTCTTCCTCTGTTTTCATCTTCAAATGTCAGTCTCACAGAGGTTCTGGGGCTGACTCACTCCAAGCACATACTCTGACCTGCCTGTGACCTGCATGTCTGAGCAATTCTCCTAGGCCAGCTTGATTTCAGACCTTGGCTGTGGGCAGGAATGATATGTCCGGGAATAAACCTCAACTCCTTTGTCATCGACAAGGAGGCCTCCGGGTATCCTTCGACCTAATGCTGCTGGTGAGATGGGCTGATGTCACAAAACACAGCAGTAGGAACAACTCAGAGGTCAGGGAAACGCCAGCCTGCAGTTTCAGGTCTTCTCTAGGGGCAGAATGACCATAATCCTCTATTTAGATCCCAGTTTAGGCTTGAAATTGGAACCATGAGAAAACAGCAGAGTAGCTGAATCCCAGATCTGCAATTGGGCTTCTCCCTAATCTTTTCAGACAGATGCTTCAGGATTGTTTCATGAGACTCTACACTACCCAAAGAAGAGCATTATGGCCTCTTCCCATAGAGCTGTAGATTCTCTTATCAAATGTTATGTTCAATTTTTGACCTGATCATCATGGGAAGCCTGTTTCTAAAACAAAAGGTGTTTTCACAGCACACAAAGCTAAGAAATTAGATTCTTCTGTATAGCAGATTACTAGCACCTTAGAAAAATCTGGCCTGTCCAGACTTCAGTCATTTCTAGAACGTTAAGTTTTGTAATACTTTGCCCCCTCAGATGTCACTGGGAGCTTTGCTCTTGATTTCTGCGGGGCCAGGGTTTACTTTAAGGGCATTTAATCTCATCAGAAACCAAAAACACTTCATACACTCTGTGCACATGGGCATAACCAAGCCATTCCAGGAAATGCTATCTGTGTAGGACAACCATGGGCTGACAAGACATCCACATGCATATAAAAATCACCATGTCAAGGCCCTAATTTTTCTGAAAATTTTTGCCTCCAAGTGCTATGCAAATTAAACAGTTCACCTTCACTTCCCTGTGGTGGAAAATAGGCTGAATCAAGAGAGGACTTACAAACAGGACTTGACAAAGTGTGTAATTTTTAGAGCAATTAGGGCCCCAGCATGGGATAGGAGCTGTGCACTTCACCAGTCTTCCCTGCGTTCATGTCTTAACATCCACTTGAGAAGTTTGACGTCACTCAACTAACAAAAAATGGCTGAAGCATTTGAATGAAGCAAAGGCCAAACAAAAAATGAACTGTCTCACAAGTCAGCTCTGCAGCTCTTAAGCCAACCCTCTTTCCCTGCAGCCAGTCTGATGGCAAGATATTGTCATACCTTCGGCAGGAAGTCACACCTGAAGAAAGGAAAAGTGGAACTGTGAAGCCATACCATTACCTTAGCACAACCACACTTACACAGGTAAGCCTTAGGGAGGTGGGGGGCCCATGCTTGAGATATGGAGAGAAACTTGCCATATGCCCAAGGGCCTCACATCAAAATCAGGTACTTTAATATCTGCACTGCACATAACCCCTGACAGTCTCTAATTTTGAAGGGATACATAAATATAAATCTAAATAGGGAGTGGGATACATAAATACATACAGTATTTTACTAAATAAACAACTTTTTTCACACCTGTTACCTCATGAGCATATCTTTACCTACAATGAGACAAGAGTTGTGGTGGCTGTCTGTTTGGAAGCTCCAGTAAGAAGTGTTTCTATCAGAGCTTTCTTCTCTCTCTGATGTTACAAAACGAAGGCTGCTGTGGACTGCAAGGTGATGGTCAGTGAATCTCAACAAGCCATGAGATGGTTCAAGCAGTGCAGACTGGTGATTAAGCATTAACAAACATCAGTCAAAAGTACAGCAAAAGAGGGTATCAGAGAGCAGCAAAACACACTCCTGCTGCGAAGCTCCAGTGAGGTACAGAATACGTCACATCTTCCATGGCGAACCCCTTTCCCTTCCTACTCTTGGCAAATCCTGTCCCCTCTCCAAAAGACTTCTCTTTGCAAACAAACAACAGGGGTGAGGTTTACACAAGGGAAATTCTTGAACATGAAATGCAGAATACAAAACACAACATCAGCCTGAGAAGTCCAGCAATCCATTATTATAAGCTTACATGAGCCACATTTTCCATGTTTCTAAAACATAACCAAAGTAGCTAACATCTCTCACGTGGCAGGAATCCAGAGAAAGAGGCAAGCCAAAGCAAGACTGGGCAGTCCTCCAGCAGAACGGGTTAGCTTCAAAAGCTGAAGTGCACTTAAAACTTTAAGGGGGAACAAGAGGCCAGCTTTAGATGTTTTGTCAACCATACATGGATTTCCAAGGTGATGAGAAGTTCCTCTCGTCAGATTAATACTCCACCATCAGGCAATAGTTTCATACATATAAATGATTCCATTTAAGTAACAAGAGCAAGTTTCATCATTCCATCAAACAGCATGGCTGACACTTGCTATTTCCAGTACACTCTCTGCTCCACACACGGGGTAAATTTCCCCCCCAGTAGAGTAACTACTACTTACTTAGCAGGAGTCCAGGGCAGAAAGTAGAGAGGATTGCTTCTACAAATGAAGAGTGCTTGGAAAATTCTGAGTAAGACAGAATGTTACTAGCATCTAGCAAGAAGTGGCACAGACACTGTGACAGTCTCTACTCTAGTGGAAAACAGCCCAGCAGGGAGCTCATTTCTTGTCCCACCTGAAAACTATCATTTCCACCAGTACTAGACCCTCTTATATGAGGCTGCTGATCCACTTGGAATTGGCTAAATCCCTTGAGACTCTCCCAGCCATGTTGTTACTCCAGTCACTCATGGTTTTCTTGGGTAGAGCTAATTGGAATGTGCTGTAAAGGCAAATCATCTAGTAGCCATCTTATCGGTATGGGGTTACTCTTTCTTATTGCTGTTTTGCCATGCCTTGTTCATACAGACAACTGGTGGCTGATGTAAAACAAGTGAGAAGAAAAACAGGTCTTCAAAATCAAGGTTTTTTTTCCTCTGAGCACACTCAGACAAAAGACAGGGTTTCAGAGTTCTTGTGGTGCTTTTAGAAGAGAGACAGGGAGAGACAAGTCATTTCAGGGAAGCTGTGTAAAGCCGAGTAATCCCAGCTTTAGTGATCTGCAGCGTGTATGTTGCATTAAGCAAGATAAAGGGGAAAGGGGCTACAAGCCTGCTTATATCAAGCAAGAGCAGAGAGAAGAGTTATTCACGACACAAAAACACTGTCCTGACACTTAACCCTGCTCTGCTGACAGCCTCAGTGAAGGCAGCAAGCATTGATTCAGTTTGGAGACTGAACTCCTACCTCTATCCAGGAGTGAATGTGAGGGAGTAGGAGCACTAGGAAAGAGGAGAGGAGTGGAAAGCAAAAAAAATTGTTCTTATCAAAATTGGCAGACAGCTCCCCTGGTGTCCTCACATTGGCAAAAAGCCTCCCCTCCTCCTTAGCAGCTGCCCCTTGTTTCAATGTATTAAAAACAAGATAACAAATCTATCCAGAAAAGACACTTACACGGTGACTAAAATGCAAAGAGTGCCCACATCAATAGAAACCAGAATTTTGAATTGGCTATTCTTACTTCACAGAGTACATTGCCCAGAAGTTTTTAAAATAACCACATGCAGAATTTATGGGGGTTTTCTTTGAAAGGTAAAGAGGAAAAAATACCAACCAGAAAACTCACTCAAACCCTAAACACTTCCCTTTAACCAGCTGTTGTATACACAGATGATTGTCCTTTTTTTGGGGTGCACTGCAGGGCAAACCCTGAAGATTTCATCCAGGAAGAATCTGGGGATTTTTTCAATGTGAGAATACAGAAAGATAATTTGTATGAGGAACCTTTTTTTGAAATACAGACTGAGAAAAGATGGGATCCATCCCCATGCACTACTGCACATAGCCATACAAAAGATTCTGAGTCCAGAAAGTCCAATGGAAAACTGTTCTGAAGTCTGCACACACTGCAGCCTCCACAACATTTCAGAATGACCTGCTAATAAAGTAAAATGCTAATAGCCTATTACAAAGTTGAAAGCCAGCACTATAATGGGACACAGAAAAAAAAAAGCAGGAGAAACGAGAATTACTGGCAGGGCCCAAGGCCCCTGAAATAGCTGGGAGTTTGCTATGGAATTTCCTAGCTGTTAGCATGTGAAAGAGAAGCAGGACTGGCAGCATGTAAGTCTACATGGCATATGAAGTGTTTGGGTATCAGATCCAGATTCAGAAATATGGAAAACAAACCCCCTTTCAGGGATAAGACCTGCTGAAAGAGAGGAAAAGACATTGGCAAAATGGTAGCAGGAAAGAAAGACAGGAGGGAGAGAAGGCACAAAGAATGGGAATGGCTAAAAACAGGGAAAGAAATGGCAGTGAACTGTCGGGGGCTTTAAAATGACAGTTTAGTTATAAACTCAGTGCATGACTTTGATGACAGGTAAACTTTACCATGTTTTTCCTCAGTTCCCTGCATCTGTAAAATAGATACATTTCTCTACCTCAAGATTTTTAAATGGAAAGTGCTAGAAAGCTATAAAATATACAGTGTAAAAAAAGTATCAATTAGGCATAAAAGAAAAAAGCCAACTCAGAAAATAATCACTGGTATCTGTGGAAAAATGTCATTTTGGGTGCCATAAAGAGCTATGCCATTTATATTCTTAAAAAGAGGCGTGGCAGATAAAAGCAGCACTCTCTTCTTATTACCACTGAGGTCCCAGCAGACCTTCCTGCTGAAAGAATGGAAACTGTAAGCAAATAAATGCTGATGTGATTGTGATAGTGACTGATGAAGGAAGATCAGGATCTCATTGTGTTCAGCACTGTGAACACCTAATAATCCTTACTCATCAGCCTCATATTTAAACTGTAAGCAAAAGACAATAAAGAACAGAGTAAGCTGGTAAGAGATGCATATACAGCAATGAAATTGCCTTTTCTAATTGGGTTTCATCTTGGTGGAAAGATAAGTGATCCCATCATCCAGGCCTCGTGTTTATAGGCATCTGGATCTGTCTGTTAGGTATGAAAGCAGCCAGCAGCTCTCTGGTGTGGATGGCAGAGACTGTATCAGGGAATTCATTGAGCAGTAACTATATGCAAATTATTATCTCTGCAGTGGATGACAGCAAAGAAGGAATTTTGGCAACATCCTCTCCAGGATTTTGCTGCTCCTCAGGGAATCTTCTAAGTGAAGGGCACTTACAAGGTACATTATTTCATTATTTCTGCAGCTTGGGCACTCTTTTGTCTGCAGCGCTGCAGGGATCTTAGCATGCAGCTTGGGATTTTCCCAGTCAGCTCACTGAAGCACTGAAGCGAAGCAATGAAGCCAATGCAGCAAAAATGCTGATTGTACTACAGCCTGGGAGAAATTCTTTTCGTATTCAACTCACGGCAAAGCCTGTTACAACGTCATAAATCCTCTGTAGCAGCAAGAGAGGGACAAGGGAGAGAAGCCTGCTGTCTCTGCTTTTCCTGCACAGTCTATTCTCAGCACTGTGTGACACGCTCTCCTTCATCACTCTCCATCACTTCTGCACAGTTCAGGAAGATTCTGACATCTGGGTTTGCAGTGTTATGAGTTAGCAAAAGCCTTTTCCACCACAATCCAAAGACCACAAAAACCAGAGAGTTTCTTGCTGTCAAACCACACGTTTTTGCTCTGAGTAAACTTGACAGAATAAATAGAGAGCCCCCATAGCGCCAATATTAAAAACAATTTTCGGAGTCCAACAGCACTTTAAATGAGGAAAAAATGACACAAAGCTCTTGGAAGAAATAAAAGCAGATGTAAATGTCAAATTCATTTAGTGTCAGGAAATAATATATCAAGAGAGACGGATCCATAGCAGTTATTATAACCACTGGCTAAGAAACGGTTTTTTGTTTTCTGCTGAATAGTTGGTAGTTTTTTTCCCCATCTTCTTCCACAATAGCACAAGACTGTGAGTTCACCTGTGAAAAGACAGAGAGCAAGAAGCAAGCAACAATAGTTGATAGCTGGAGAACATGGCTATTTGCTTGGGGTTGCAAGACATCACTTGTCAAACCCATCATGAGACAGCAACTTAACAACTGAGTTTACAGCATCAGGCCAGAAATACCAAAAATGAGCAGAACGCCAAACAAGAATGTGAAGAGAGTTGGTAATTTGTTTAAGGATTCAGAACAGTAGAGTGGCAGAGCTACGAGCTACGACTAAACCCAGTGAGTCAAGATTTATTAATCCAGGATTCCAGGATTTACTAAACTAGCAACTCCCGCAGAACTGTTGATATTCTGAAGCTTAGGTTTAAATACACAATAATATTGTTGGAAGGATGATATAAAAAGGGTTTGCACAGTTCTTTTAGTGGGTGCAAGGTTGCCATCTGGAGAGCTGCAGCACTACTGGGACACTGATAATTTCAGAGGCAATTGGTTTAATGCACTGCTGACATAAAAGAACACTGGTGCATTCTTTTTAATTGCTGGGTTTTAGATTTGTCATAAAAATAATGAGGTGAGAGCTGGCAAATATGTCTAATACAGGCTGGGAAACAGTCTGGCTTTCATTGCATGTGTGGCATGCATCTGCTTCCATGTTGCTAAGCATTCTAATGTCACAGAGACAGGACATGCCTTCTAAAGTGAAAAATACACAATTTTCAATATCATGCCTCGAAGGGTACAGTGATAAAGAGAGCTACACAGCAAGGAGTGCTCAAGTAGCAGAGTAACAGCAGCTTTGATTCTATTACCAAGTTCCTCTGGTCACAAAGATATTACATTAAGGTTGTATAATACATGCTTTCTGTCTGCAGGTGGAAAAATGACAGGCTGTGCATTCTCCATCCTTGGAGATATTCAAGACTGGATAAAGCTGTGAGCAATCTGGTCAGATCTTCAGCCAACTCTGATTTGAACAAGCGGTTGATCCGGAAACCTCCAGAGGTGTTTTCCAACCCAAACTATGCTGTGCCCATTGCAACATAAGGATGATGTGGTGTTGCTGCTCATGCTTAGTAGAATAGCAGCTTCTGACCTTTATTTCCTGGCCAGAGCCAAGTATTTGATGTCTACTGAAGACAAACTCTTCCATTTTTCATTCTTCACCAGAAAGAGTCACTGGGTATGGCTACAGAAGCAGCTCAATCCCATAGTGCAAGACTTACCCACAGGCATTTCCAGTTAGCTTAAATCATGAGCTCCTAAACCAGTGAGTGCTGACATTTTGCATTGCCCTGTGTGGACATAAAATGTAGCCAGGCATTTAAGTAATGAGCAGAAATTTCTCTTAATCTTGTCATATTCCCTTGAAGGCAGTCATGAACTACAACACAAATTATTCCCTAGTGCCTGTCATGCCTCACCTTATGAATAACCCAAACATACAACTTTGCTTCTAGAGATATTTTAGAGCTCTGCTATACCTTTTTGTTCTTTCTCTGTCTATCTTTCCATTTACTGGCAAGTATTTTCTCTTCATTTATGCATATAAACCACAAAATAACACCAAGGTTATGAACTCTCAAGGCCACTCTTCCACAGACATGCACTCTTTTCTCATGGTGAGCAGTGGTTGTAAATGTACCAAAGATGAGAAGAGACACAGGGAGCACGCTGCCCTAATAAAGTTGTTGAAGCTCTCAGTGCAATAAAATAACCTAGAATGAAGCACAAAGAAAAGGAAAGGATACATTATTCTGTGGACATCCTTGGCAAACTGCCAGAATTCGATGTGATTAGAAAAGCTTAATGCAGTAATGGCTATGTAGGCACTTTCCTGCTTCTCGGTGAGCGTGGTTACTGCTGGTATCCAGGGCAGTGTCCAGCACACCAACACAATACAGGAGTGCTCATACAAACATGGCCTGACATGTGGGTGGGTATAAGGCTCAGTGAGCTGTGTGGTGCAAAGGCAAAAATGTTTGAAAGTTGAGAGCAGGCCCAGAAACTTCGTGGCTCAAGTGTATAAAGACCAGAGAGCAAAATCGTGTTTCAGGGGCTCTCAGTTATGCTTCTTGTGGCGATGAGCAGGAGCTGCTCTGGGTCAGTCTCACAGAGAAGTGAAATCGAGATGTAGACAATTTGTAGCAAGAGTGGTCTGTAACTGCTTGCAAGAACAAGGGAGTGGGAGAGAAGTACACCATGGGTCAGAACTAATTATGGCAGTGCAGAACTACTGCCAAAAAAGGGGCATCGCCTCATCCTAAAGGACCAGGGGGAACAGCTTTTGTGAACATCAGAGTAAAAAAAGCTGTACCTTGACAGGACGGTGCAGAATGGGTTAAGTAAATACATTTTTGGTTATACGCAAACTCTACCAGAACGGTGTCTGCGCCACGGCCGCGTCAAACCTGCCTGCCACACTCACTGAAATAGTTCATCACCCAGCTGAACTGCAGGACTATCAGGACCTTCATTACCTGACTGTGCCCTGTTTGAGCAGATAGAATGACCACAGAGATTGGGTGCCAGATATTGTCGCACTGTCCGTATTCCAACTTTTTGTCTGCAGCCCCAGATATTTCCCAGAAGAAGGCAAGCTTCCAGTGAGCTGTCAGTGCTGCCACCTCTGTACAGCAGCAGAGCAGGAGTTGCACCTAATTAGCTGAACAAAGTGACCTCCAGCCACCCCCTGCTTAAAAGACAATGAAGCAAGATTCGTAAATGTCATGTAAAGAGGGAGCTGGCAACAGCAGCTGACAGTAACACTTGGAGACAGTCTATATGCAAAGGTGAGGAACTTGTAGCATGAGAAGGCAGATCTGATCCAGCTTTCATCCACCTGGCTGAGACACCCACAGCAACAAAGACAGGGAGCCTTAGTCAGCAGCACCAACCAATGGCCACACAAAGAGGCAGGGACCCCAGTGGCTCTCTACTCTGCTGTGCTGGAACAAGGGGATAAGTCCCAAAAGGAGGGGAAGAGGAGAGCCATGCACAGAACAGCAGGGTCTTTTCTGAAACTGAGTAGACAGCCCTCAATTGGCACAACCACAGAAAGCCAAATTTATCATCCACCCACAGAGTCCGGGACTGCTGGCTTGAGCACTCTCATTAGCAGCTTTGGTTCTCATAGGCAGCAAAGAGGGAGGCATGTAGGGAGCAAGGAGGGTGAAGCAGCCTGGGAGCTGGGAGGACACAAGGACAACAAGGCAGGGTGAGTCAAGGAGCCAGATACCACCCCAGGACTGTGGTATCATCTCGGTACAAATGCCAAGGAGCTGCTTCTGGAGCAGGACAACCCGTCCTGTAATGACAGGGTTAATTTTAAATTGGCAGAGAGCTTCTGGGACTTTTTCACTTTCACTGTCAAATCTCTGGGCTGGCAGTTGCTAATTACAATAATATGAGGTGACAGTCGCATGAGGAGTGATGGATGGCTGAGTGGGGATGAAAATCCAGAAGGTCAGATCACAATGAATTATAGTGACAGGGCGCAGAAGCCCTTTCCCCAGATCTTCTCTTCCTCTCCCCATTTCTTCCCCCACCATCTGCAGCATCTCAAAAGCAAAACAGTAAAGAGAAATCATTCTCATGACTAGAATGCAAAATGGATGGAGGGTGCTGGGAGCTGGGTTTCAGTGTCACTCCAGCTGTCCCAATTCACAAAGCACACAGCCAAAAGGGACCAAGTAAGCATCTCATTTCATTTCCCACATAACATGGGCTGCCAGACAGCACCTGACTTTAGTGACTGTTAAAGCAAAATCATTATGAACTCTTAAGATTTTATTTTGACACAAAGAAAGCACAAAACTGGAATAAAACACCACGAGCTCTGAGTGTTCCTGCTCAGCATACACTTTGCATGGGCCTGAAAGGTCATGCAGAGATAGGGTCCTTAGCATGTAAAACTGAGATACTTCTAAGTCACATTCTCAGCTCTTTCCCCCCTTACCTAGCTCAGAAATAACTGGCTTTGGTTCAGCCCATTCCCATGACCAGCAAGTGAATTACAGCTACTGCCATTCTCAAATAAAAGATCAGTTCAGCCCTGACCTCAGACTTACCCCATGGGTCTGTGCAGAGTTATTATGAGTGATTAGTTCAGATTTTCCCCTCCAGCATTTCACAGTGATGCTATGAACTGCTGGTCACAGACTGTGCTGGAGAAAGCCGTGTGAGAACTTTCTAATGATACCAAAATTCTCTGAAGGAGGAACCCGCTCCTCATCCACAATGGATGGTTTCCATGAAAAGCATCCCAGCTGACTGATCTCTTAACACTGTTCAATCGGCCACCTACAGTCACACCCCTGGAAAAGGGTGGCCCATATTAAGCCCCAGGTCAGCAGTCCATGGATTTTGAAAATGCTGCAGCTGTCTGCTGTGGCCATTTCTAAAAGGCGTCCCATGGGTGAAACTGAAATAAAAGCAACCAAGCCTTACATGGAAACAAGCTGTGTGTTGGACTTCAAAAAAATGGGACTGGTGCCTCTGTTGTATCTCTTCTCAGATTATGAAGAACACCGCACTAATACTTTGATTGCTTCTTGTAACTTCTGCTTTTAAATGTAACATTTTTCCTACCCATTTTATCACCAAAGACTTTCTCAATGCTTCAAGAATCAGCTGAAGATACACATTTTGAGGCCAAACTTAAAACAAGTTGAAAGAAGGAGGGGGTAATTTATCATATACAAAATTCCTTATGTGTTAAGTTTAGTAGTAATTTCACTCAAATGTCCAATGCAACCACTGGAGAAAAAGTCTCTTTCTGGAGGAATCATAAAGTTTTAGAACATTTCTGCCTCTGCTGATCTGGTGATGACTGCTCTTCCAAGAAAGTGCTCCAGTTGTATCAAGCGCAAACCCACAAAAACACAGAGATAGCCAAACTTGAATTTAGCTCAAAGACTAAACATAACTACTATATTATTATTTAATATAAATTTTCATATTAAAGCCTAAACACACACACACACACACAAAGAATGAGTGATGAAAAGGGGATTCAGTTACTCAGCTCACGTATGAAAAGGTCCTGGCAAAATGCTGCCTGCAAGTCTGTGAGGAGCTTCAGCACTGACTCAGCCTGAAGCATCTGGCTCTCTCCTGAATCAATGCCACCTGAATTTCCTGTATCCTCGGGGCTTTTAAAATTTCTTTTGGCAGCTTCACCTTCAGACACTGTACCCTGACTGTCTAGGCTTAATACAGGACTGGAAATAAAGACTTAGTGTGGATTTCAAGCTTATATGCTGAAAGAGAGAGTGGTAACAGCAGCTACAGCAATAAGAACAGACTTTGTGAGCAAAAAGCACTCGGAAAAGGCACCTGGCTTTTAGCAATAACATGTGATTGGAAAGTACCATGCCCTGTCCTGACATGTGAAACTGTAATGGCAAACACTCATCAACTTGTGTTTTCCATACTGTAAGGATCCTGGAAGGGTCACTGTGACCACAACAACTTTGGGGATTGGATTTATTAACATAAGTGGTAAGAGTTACTACAACAGGGCAACTTTTACAGCATGAGGAGCAGAGTGGGGAGGAGCAGAGCGGGGAGGAGCAGTTATACCTCTGCTCTGACGAAAGCCTGAATTTGATTAGCATTTAGCCACAGAGGAAGTTGTTCAATTTTAGTGGGTCTGAACAACAACAACGAAAAAAGCATCAATTTCTGTTCATAAACTGTGCATGACCTCTTACAACATGTACCTAATAGTCAAGTTACCAAGTTCCTCCTGCCCATATTTGAAGAATGGCTGTATCAGAACTGGTTAAATATCCCTTAGTAAATCTATTTGAAAGTACTTCTGGAGACAGATCTGTGGAAGTCTGTAATGATGGCAATTGGTTCTTGGGTTATTTAACACTCTGGGTAGCCATTCTGGGATGTCTGTACAAACCCTGCTGTTGATAAGGATGCCTTCCCTTGAACAACTCAGTTCTTTTCCAGTCTCCAACTTTTCCCTACTCAAAGCTTTATGTGAGCAGGGGAAGGTTTGTCACAAAGGTCTGTGACTGTTGTTTTCAAGCAGTTTTTGGGAGTAATCTGATCTAGCAATGATGATCAATCTATGAAACAGTTTGCTGATTACCTGAAAATTGAGTTTTCAAAAGAATAGATCTCAGACTCATAGAAGGAGAAGAGCTGTCATGGCATCTAGATGTTTTCCCAGACCAGGAAAATTTGTTTCGGTTGTTTCTTTACTAATGTTTCAGTGCAGCTTTCTAACCATTTCCTCAGAGACTTTGTGACTCAAGTTTTGCTTTTCCTGTTTGTTTCTATTACTTAATCCATAATTTAATACTACACGTGCAGGAAGGAAGCTATCACAAAAGCAATTCAAATGCTTATTATGTTAACTTGGAAACATAGGACTGCAGCTAGCACTTTTTTTTTCTCCACAGCAATATTCCAGGTGGTATCATATCAGAATTTTCTACAGCTACTTCCAAGGAGAAAACAGCTCTGCAATATCTTCCAATATCACAGAATCTTAAGTAGTGGCTTTCCTTTTACATGGAAAGAGCTACACAAAGTAGAAGTTGAACCAGCATCTCTGTAGGGAAGCAGCAGGAAGAAAAGGCTGGGATAATGTGTGCTTTCCCAGGACTGGAGCAGGATTTTAAACTCCAGTCTAGGTGCTGGAGTTTAAAATCTCTTTCTAGCTCTGAGGTACTGGTGGACATTGGGCAGATCACTGGACCTGCTGTGCAAAGACTTATAACCTTTCTTATTTTTCAACAGGGTGGTTCAAAAAGCTTAATCAAAATACTTTGAGAACATCAAGTCAATGGGGCTACACAAAATATCATTAATAGCTAGAACATTTGACAAATGAACTCCAGCCTTCACCATTAACATTACTCTGAAAGAAGGTAATATCTCTGAGCTATAAAGTTGACTAGGATATATCTTTATCCCTTCTGAAGCACAGAATTTCAGCAGCTTTGTCCTCCACAATACCAAGGCTTCTGTAATCTCATTTCAAAAATATAATAAAGGCACCCCAACTCCTCAAACTTTTATGATAACTGACAGTGCAGGAAACTTACATATATATAAAAGCCATGCTGCAAAGATGACAGGAAAAGTAACCTGTAATTGAATTCAATTTACAGCTCCCAGATCATGCAGCCTCCCTGACTCATCCAAGCCACTCTGCTTTATCAGAACTGCCAGCATCACACTGAGACAGTGTGCAATAAAATATGGAAAATATGTTCACAGTGTGTGACCTCAGTGATGCTATGAGCTGTCATGAAGAACACTTTCTTCTCACAGTGAAATGCCACGATGAGGTTCATTAGCTTGGAAGCAGACATATATTGCTGCTGCTACTGGCACTGCTTCTGCCATACCTGTTTTGTGTACAGAGCATTCAGGGCTCAGGATATACACACTCAGTCTCCTTTACCAGCCCAAAATGCAAAGCTTCACTTCTGGCTGTAGTCCTGAGTAATATGAGATGGAACCACTCCTGTGCATCTAAATGGCGGAGTGCTGTGAGGTAACACCCTCATTTGCTCCTTCTGCCCTCAAAGTGGGGTAAAAACTGGCTGCCCATGAGGCAGACCTTTGCAGACACAGGAATTTAAGCAGCACAGATACTCCAATAAAACCATATGACACTACTTTCATGCAACTCAGTTTTGTAGACACAGATCTAGTTGTACCTGTCACTGACCAAGTCCGAACCCTCACTTTTCTCATTGAGCTCTAGCATCTCTGTGTTTGCCAAATAACAAATAAAGCTTTACCATTCTTTCTCCTATTTTAGCATGGACCTTAGGTGCTAAAATAAAACCTGTTAAGCTGGATACTGTTATTCATTCAAATAATACTTCTGCCTCTGTGATTTTAGGTCAAAGCACTGAAATCTTCCTGCATTTCATGGCTGTATCATGGCATGGCAAGAGAATACTGCAGCATTTCTCCTAATGGCTCCAAAGCACTAATCACACCTGCAGCACTAAGTAATGGTGTATCTTGTACCTTCAGCAGGAGAGAAACACAGAGTAATTCAAGTTGGAAAAAACATTCCTCTTTAGTCCAAACTGTGATAAAAGTTGAGCTAACTCCAAAGTTAGGCCACGGAGGCAGGGTATCAAGAATAATCACTTTCATCTCTCACCACTGGGCAGGACAGGAATTAAATTGTTTGTGTGGATTAAATGCAACATTTCTAAGAGCTGATGAGGAATAGAATTATGTGACAATATAGATTCCACAGCAAGGAACTGATAATGAAAGATTGGTCTTAGCACCTCATATTTACTACTTCATTGACACTTTCTGTTTTTCCAAAGATTGGATATGCATGGCATGCAGCTGATGTTTTTAAAGTCAAAATAAAGGGTAGGTAATTTCAGAAAAGGACTGATTTTTAAGTATCAGTGTTTTCTTGCAGTGCAAACTGTAGCTGAACACAACCAAAGACACCAAGCTGCAGCTTTGTTTGCAGCTCTTCTAGCCACTGGCTTTTGAACTTCTGTGCTTGATTCACTGGCCAGAACAGAATAAGGCTGGTCAGGACATGTCTGAACTGCCACAACTGCTACAGGGAGTTGTTGTTCCACATCTGCTATGTTCACTATCTTCCCTGCATAGCGGCCAAGCCAATTCTCGATTGCAGTGCAGCATGGAAGTGCCACTGTATCCACTAACTGTGATCAGGCAGGGTAGACCGTATGTAAGAAGTGAAAACAGACATCTCAAAACTTCACACACTTGTCAAAGGTAGGCAAAAGACTGCCTACTGTCCACAGAGCCTTCCTTCCACCTTCTCCTCCCCTCTTGCCTGTCATTTTGTGGGTTATGTAAGAACTTTGTTACAAGGAATGGTGCTTATAAAGGGTTATGTGAGGTGAGGATCATATGTATATGATAATGTGGTTCTTCCTGCTAAAACTTCTTCCAGAATGCCTCTTAGGCATATACAGCAGCATGCAGTACTCCCTGATGTGCCTGTGTGTTTAAGGAAGTAAGGGAGAAAAGAACATACTCTACTGAGCCAGCTGAAAAACTCATGTGAGATGGTGCAGCTCGTGCACTCTGGTGCTCATCAGATAACTTATGGGGGTTTTAAATCTTAAATTTCCACTCTCTTTAGACATTGGGTACCCGTGTCCCCCACTGTTACCTAGGATCTAGAGGAGGGCAGCTCCAAGAAAAGGGTTTCTCTCTGCTGTCTCTGCAGTCCCCTTCCCCAGGCATCTGGGGCTGCTACAGCTGGAGGTGAGGCACTGAGCCACATCAGCAGCTCTCCCCTGCCAGGTGCATGTGGATCTGCACTGGCTGTGAGCACGGACAGCTGAGATGTTGCTGCACTGCTCTGGAAAAGAGCCAAACACCACCTACAGTTTTGTTGAACAAGGTTCTGCTACAAGAAAAGCTATTAGCTAAAGGCACAAAAGCACCTGGCTGATGAGGCTGAAGGCAGTTTTGAGATCTGAGGTTTGTTACTAAAGGCACCTTCCTCCTGGGATGCTTATGTTCCTGCAAAGAAATTACCAGGCAGGATGGGTTTGGAGATCCCTAGAGAAGACTAAGTCCACAGTTACAATCACAGGTCTTTCTGTCACTACCAACAAGAGAATAAAAGCTCATACACTTTTTATTCTTTCTTTCTTTTTTTTTTTCTGTGCACGGTCCAAATGTGGAAGAGAGGTGGCAAAAAGATTTGAGAAGAAGCTTGCAGCAAGAAACAGTCTCTGGATTTCACTAAAAGAGACAGAATCTGAATCTGGAGCTGTTCCAAGGGTCATACATTTTTTTAGTAACACAACAGAGGCAACACAGGCATATGTAGACTACATTAGATTGACTTTGGACTGTCTTACTTATTAAAGCATGCTCAAGTCCCAGAGTTTTCTATGGGTCAAGTACATAGTTAAGTAAAGCACGACATTCCAGACTTTCCTGAATAGAATGGGCTCCTGATAAAGAAATTGCCTGAGGATTTTGCATATAAACACTTTCCAAGTGGCAAGTCAGGTTTTGAATTTGCAACACAGCAGTTCCTCAGCAGCAGCCTTGTGTTCCTAGCCCATGATAAAATCAAGGTAGCTTCAAGGCCCTTGATCAAAGATTTCAGTAGGCTCTGGTCACAGCATGAAGCTTTTCTCATTGTAACTTGCTTATGTGCTTTATCCTCGAATTAAAACATCTGCCGAGTCCACAGTTTCACAGAGCTCACACACAGTCATAGCAAAATCAGTTCTGCTTGGAGGAAGCCAATGCCCTACTTCTCAGGGTGGGCTGTTTCCATGCCAAGACAGAGTCTCAGTCGTTTGGGCTCCACCTTCCCTCCAACCAAACCAACCCAAAATTTCTAAAGGAGTATTTTCAACAGGAGCAGTGAATTCTCTCACCTTGCCCAATTCCCTGCTTTCTAGGCACTGGCAGAATCATGTCACACACATTTAGGAAAAACAGGATGATGACACACACACAGAGGATTGCTAATGATGGAAAATGGCAACCTCAAATAGAGCTTTAATTTCAAATAAAGTACCTTGCAGACTTAACCGCTGTCTTGAGGATGGAAGTGGGATGTCTGTGACAGCTGTACTATGACATGTAGCTTGCTGTGTACAGTTGCTCTGCAGGAAAGGATTGCAGATGCTTTGTGGTGGTGGGAAGACCCTGCTCTTAGGGACTGCAGACTTACTGTACTTGCAGAATTCCACCTTAAAAGTAATTGGACGTCTCTGTAGCTCAGAGAAGGTTTGCTAAGCAATGACACACTGCTCTTGGATCTGAAAACATAACATCTGGAAGCCAAATGTTAGAGGCGATATAAAAGGGCCAGCCCAATAAACCAGAGTGGCACTTCTAAGACAGGAACATCTTCAGCATGGACATCTTCCTTCTCTGTGTGTTCCTGCCTCTGGTGACTGTGGCATGGGGCCAGTACAGTGACTATTACTATGGTCCCTATAATTATGGAGATAATGATGAATGGGTCAATGTGTACCGGCAAGGTTTCAACTTCCAGTGCCCACACGGGCAGGTGATTGTGGCCGTCAGAAGTGTTTTCAGCAAGAAGGAAGGCTCTGACAGACTGTGGAACTATGCCTGCATGCCAGCATCCCAGAGCCTCGGTGAGCCGACAGAGTGCTGGTGGGAAGAGATCAACAGGGCGGGAACCGAATGGTAGGATAACCCAAATCATCCCTGGAGGGCACAGCCCTGATAACCCCTGTGGAATGTGGGTCCTAATAGTGTGGTCAGAACAATGCAAATGCATATTAATGCCGCGATAACCAGCGGCTTCACTGCCCTAAGACTCGTTAATCACGATGCATGGGAGGTGACCAGCATCACATTTGTCTTCTCTGCAGCAATTTCTTGCTGGAGGGTGTCAGTGCGCTTTTACAAATGCCGTGTCCTTTGGTCACTCACAACCTCAGCTGGGAAGTGGTTGGGTCTTGCTATTGTTTCAACGATAAGGAAAACAAGGCAAGAACCTTTGCTGAGGGTAGCAATAAGTCCCTCTTGAAAAGTCACATTGAATCAGTGACTAAACTGGGGAACAAATTGCTAAACTCCGCACTCCATCCTCATGCTCTTATCACTAGAAAAAAATAATCTCTGTATTGCACTGGCTCTTTGCTTTGTGTTTTTGTTGCTAAGCTTTTTGGCTTAGGCATAGACAAATGCTGTTTTCTAGTTGTGCTGTTATTACAGGAGCCAAAAATCCATGCTAACAAGCGATGGTGGTGGCATATATATCTGCATGATGATAGCAGAATATCATGTTAATTCTGTAATACAGTCAGTTCGCTTAACTAAATGTTACATTTTTCATCAGCCTTGGAGGCAAAGGTGATCACACAATGTGACCACAATAATTTCTGGAAATAAGTATAGTATTTCTTATTTGGGCAGAATACCCAGTATTTAATTATCTTCTGGGTTTTTTCATGAAACGGGAAACAGAGTTTTGGACAACTGTAGGATTGAATTATTCTTTGGACAGAATGAAATGCATGCAGGAATGAGTATTTTCAAATACTTGAAATCGTTTTGTTCCAGAAATTGCAATGTGATTTTTTTGAATTTTGTTATGTGGGAATAGGTTAGCAATGAAATGTGAAGTTCCTGCTTTTTAAATGATTCAAAATTTTGTTCTGAATCATTCATACTCTTTCATTTACCACGTGATACATGCCTATGGCTGATGCAATTGCTAAGGGAAAAAAATATTGACTCTATACTTAATTTTGGAATAAGAATTGAAAAAAAGGGGGAGAGCTGCAAAAGAGGCAGAAATAAGACATTGTGTTAATCCTGGATGACTTCTTCATTTTTTATACATTGATGCAATTTCTATTCATTGCACAATAATTTTGAATTAGACATTTCTTTGTTCAAAATAAACATATTATTCCCTTTCTAAAAATCCCTGGCAGCAATTGCTCAAGTCCACTTCTCACAAACAGGGTACTGTATAAGTCTATACAGAACATTTTCTTCTGATGTGTAACCACTCATCACCATGCTCTGTATGCTTAGCACAACTACATCCGCAGTGTATTATCTGAATCTTGTTTCCTTCACCTCTTAAAAAAAAATCTTTTCACTTTGTCCTCTTTGTTGCCTACTTTTTTCCTGTAGCAAACCCTATATTTTCTCCAAATTTATTTCTTTTCCAACCCCTCTTTAATTGTTTAACTCTGTTTCTCTCCCTTTACTAGCTTTTGGAGTTATTTTAGTATTTCTTCACTAGCTCACATTTCCAGTCCAACATCCCTACATGTCTCTGCCTACTCTGCATAGATCTACTCCTTCCTTCCTTCTTCCTTCCTTTTTGGGAGGAGGGGAGACCACCAAACTGATTAGCAAATACATATCCTTTTGCAAAGGTGAACTCATGCTCCTAGTTACTTGGGCCATTTCCATAAATCCTAGCCAGCTGTGCCTGGTAGGATCCTGCAGTTTTCAGTTTTCCACCCACAGGGCTGAACTGGTTGTATCTACAATGCTTCATGGGGAGAGGCTTTGCTGTATGCCAGCACATCCCTGGCCATGCTGCCCGAGAACCCAGCAGTGTCATCCCAGACTGGAGTGAAAATGTAGGCCAGTGCAATCTCAAATTAATGTGATGGCATGGATATATCCTGGGGGACCTTTGAGGATCCTGCCTTCTCTCTTGGCATTCTTACTTCTCATAGGTGTCCCTTCTTCTCTCTCTCTTCCACATGCACCTAAGTGCTACTTGGAGCCATCCCCAATTCTAAAAAGATTCACTCAGTAATTAAGTGGGACCACAAATATGCGTCACCATCTGTACCATTAGCTCCTGTTCGGCCAGTTCTCTTCCCTGCTGATCTCCCAACAAACCAATCTGTTTGTGAGCAACACATCATTCTCACGTCAGCTGACACAGCACTGCTGGATTTGCTAGTTCGTTTCCCATCCTTGCAGGATGGACTATAATACTCCTTCTTCAGCTCTGTCTCACAGAGTACTTTGTCTCACCTTGTACACCGCATCCAGGGATATTCAATCGCTTGTACCACCAGTAACTACATGTCTGCCAAGTTTTTGCTAAAATTTTGCAGAATCAATTAGGTTGGAAAAGACTTGAAATCATTGAGCCTTACGTGTGACCGAACACCACCAAATCAACTGAGTGCCATGTCTGGTCTGTCCTTAAACACTTCCAGGGACGGTGAACTCCACCACCTCTCCAGACTACTAAGTCTCATATAATACTCCCTGGAGTAATAAGTAGGACTGGGCCCAACACTGATCCCTGGGGGACACCACTAGTGCCCAGATGCCAACTGGATGCAGCACCATTCCCCATCACTCTCTGGGTCTGGCCATCCAGCCAGTTCTTAACCCAGTGAAGAGTGCACTTGTCCAAGCTGTGGGTTGTCAGCTTTTCCAGGAGGATCCTGTGGGAGACAGTGTCAAAGACTGTACTCTGCTGCGATTTTGGCTTTTTATTCTTTGTCCTACCTTCACTGAGAAATGTGAACGAGCTTGCTGCATCCTTTTGTAAAATCTCTTTAACTTAATTATAGGTAACAGCTATGCCTTTCCCTCACCCACACACCTTCATCCATGCTTTTGCTTTCAGGCTGAACACGACTCCATTCTTCTAGTTCCCCTCTGGAGGTTTTATATTCCAGCACTCCTAAGCAAGCACTGATCATACCTACAGCTCTTCTCTGAATTCCCTCTGGATTCTCAGCCAGAACTCTAGTCAGAAACTCTAGTCTGGCAGAAACACCAAAAAAACAACCTTTGACAAATTATGCTTTTGGCATTTCAAATGGTGATTTTCCAATTAGCATTCCTGACCACTGTGCAGCTGCACAATAGAGACAAACTCAAGAGAGGTTTCTTTAGAAAAGACAATAAACAAAGAAAATCTTAAGAGAGAAAATGAAGAGGGAATATAAAAGAGACAAGAAGGAGTCTCCAACTCATTATTTTCTCTGGCCTTAGCATTTGAGGCAAAATGACAGAAATGGATGGAGGGACCATAGGGATAGGAAAGTTGGGAGGAAGAGGGAATCACTGGCAGAGCTTCCTGATAAGTCTGCTTCCTTCACTAACACTAGGTATTATACAGACTTAGAGAATTAAACCGTAAAACTTCGAATCTTTCATTGAATCTTTCTTTGAATCTTCGCATCCCTGAAGTTAGTCATGTACGTGCATACACCTCTGAAGAGATTATGTGCATTTGTGTTTTGCTGAAAGGACATGAGAAGCTTGTGAATCTGTTACAAGACTCAAAGGGGAAATTGTGGCAATAGACTGGATCAGATGACCAGGAATGCCTTCTCAGCTTCATTAATCTGTGAATATGTTTAAAGTTAAGTACATGTACAAACGTTTTGTTGAATCTGTTTCAACGTCGTACTCCTTCAGAGACTATCTGCTAACTAAGATTATATTCAATAAAGAGAGAGCAACTGGGAGCAAGAACCAGCTCCTGGATAATTTGGAAATACTCATGTCTGGAGCAGGGAAAAGTCTCCAGAACATGCCCCGATTCTGCAGTCCTACTAATTTGTATGCTGAAACTTCTCAAAGAATTCTGTTATTTCAGGGAGCACAAATTCTATGTTCTTATCTCCATTTGTACTGGAGAAATTTTTACCTTGTTTAAATATTTCACCACCTAAGTTCTGAGTGACTGAGAGTGAGACTGTTCTTCACTACTTTGTTGAATACTACACAGTTGTCTCTACAGACCAGTTACTGAACAAAGTATTTAAGAAAAACTATTTTTCTTGCCTGAAAACTATCACACCAAAAGACAGGGATCACACAAACAGAAGAACAAAAGCTTGCGAGTGAAGACAAACAACTCTTCTTTCCAGGAAAATAACTTTTATTTACACCACATAATAGAGGTGAAACCATGCCATATCCCCAATATACTCTCAGTTAGCTGTAAAGCACAAAGCTGAAGTATTTCCAGCCAAGAGCTATTTACTCCATGTTTATTGCACCTTTTTCTTGTTTAGACTTCTGAGAAAGTGTTTTGATGGGACTTGGAAAAAACAGATATCCAGATTCTCCCTCCCCACTCCCATTCTCTCTCTCCTTTGCCCACAAACTAGGTGCAAAGACAGACTACTGAGCAAAGGACTCTCCTGTTCAGGCTCTGGCAGCACACCTTGGTATATCAGTAAGAACTGTTTTTGTCCTAATCTCTGACCAATCCCAAATTTCAAATCTGAGGCTGTGTTACCCAAACCCAATAATCCAGCTGCCCTTTGAAAATGTTCCCATTTGTGCTATCTACACAAACAAGTTAATTTTCTCCAGAGCCCTAAGTTTATGTTAAAGGACTAGTGTTACAAGTCCATTTAGCACAGCTGCAATAGACTGAGTCCAGTGGGAGCATCTGAGGAGAAGAGGAGTGTTTCCATAGAAAAGGAGGCCTCATCAGCTACTGTCAAGAAGAAATCAACAGGGTGAAAAGGGCCTTGCCTTCCCTTGAGTCAGGGAGAAAAATGTAAGTCATAAATGTTCCCTAAATGAAAGAAAAAATTGCTGAAGATGTTACAGATGTTGTCTTTGGCATGTGGAAGTCATGACAACATGTCTCAGCACCCCACAACAGACAGGGAACACTCCTCATAGAATCGACTTTTAGAGACTGACATGGCCTAATCAAACACATAAAAGTTGTTCCCTCTGTCTGGGTGCCAGAGCTGCAAGTTTCCTGAGCCTGCCCTCAGTCTCTTATTTCTCCCCACTCACCTGTAACAGACTGAGCATTAAATTAGCTCTCATCATACAGTTAATGAAATTACACAGAGGGAGGACAGTCCACAAAGATAACTCAGGAGAGCAGTACAGGCCCTCCCTCCACAGGAACATGGAATGACACTCTCGGGTTTCCCTGTCATAAGGAACAAATCACCCTCAATGCAGCATGACCCAGTGCCTACTGAGCTGTGTCAGCCTCTGCATGTCTCCAGAGAGCTTCAGGGAGCACTATCCCAATCCGTGCAGCAGGAATTCAATGCAGGCTCCAACAGCACCACTTCCTGCATCTTGACTTGGGCTTCCCTGGGCAGATTTGTAGTGAACAAGCTTCCTCTTTGTGTTCTCATCCTCAGGATGAGAACATCCATGGTGCTGATGCACCTGAGGAACGGGGAGCCTCAGAGGGAGGTTTACCACAGAGCAACAGCATTAGATGGGGCACAGCACTCTAGGCCTGTGTCTAGCAAAGTGCAAAATTAAGATGTAGGTATGAGTATGAAGTGTCACCAAAACTGGTTCCACTGCTCAAAACAATTCTATTGTTGTAAGCAATATTTGTATTCAGTCCAGCAGGCAACCTTTGAGTCAGTGAGGCACGCGCTTGGCTGCTGAGGCTGTTACCGATGTTCGCAAATAATGAGGCACAATTTAAGAGGATCCATAGGGTGAAACTGGTCATGCACGGACCCAAAATTCACATATGCATTTTGAGTGGGTTTGTTTCACACCAGCTCTTGTTTGGTCTCACAGATAAAAGCTCACCAGTGAACAACAAAAGCAGTCCTGACCTGAACTGCATCTATAACATGGATGCATGCTTTGGTTGCTTGCCATGACAGAACTCAGCTGTACCACACTCATTAACCAGTTCAGAAGAAGATTTGGCAGATGAGAGGCTTTTCACAGGAATCACAGCAGGCCAGGAAAGTCTCAGATACCATATCCCTGTTACTACACAGAACTCCTCCCAGAACAAGGCTTTCTATGGAACGCTGCAGTCATTTCCCACAACTGTACCCAAGGCAAGGGCAACTTCCCATTCAAGAGCACCTGGTCTTCACCACCAACCTTCTCACTCCCCCCCTGCCAGCCAGCTCACCTCCTCTTCTCCCAGTACCAGATCCAAAAGGCAACTCTTCACACATCACAACTTGAGCCAACTAGAAAAAGAAAACCTAACCATTGCCAAGTTTAATCCCACACAGTCCCAGCCAGTTTCTCACGTTCTTCTACATTCACCTTGTAAGAGGCATTTTCCTCTCTTCTTAGCAATGTCAGGATTTTGGGAGTGAGGAGAACTCTGAATACTGAACTACCCTTTATAACAAAAGTGCTAAAGAAGGGGTGTCATGGAATAGGCTTTTTTTTTTTTTTTTTTTTGATTTGGCTATAAATCAAAGTTCCTGAATCACTAGTTTTTATTCACCCTACTTGCTTCAGGATTTGCTGTGACAAGAGTAGTGAATTCAACAGAGAAGGAAAAAATTCTGACATCTTAAGTATTGTTTTCAGGTTAGTGCATAGAACAACCGACTGAAAAGGTGTGTGGGGAGGGGTTGTTCATTTCCCTTGAAGAATGACTTTCTGCTTGTAGAAAAGTGGCCAGCTGGGAAAAGGAAAGAGAAGGAAATATTTTATATGAGCTAACAAATAAGCACTCCAGGTTCCGAGCGCATATCTTCATTTTTGAAGGAGTATCTGGATTTTACTGGAAAATCAGAAAGATCAAGGGAAAAAAATCTTATGTTATCGCAAAGCTAAAGAAAAGTACTTCAACATGGCTATTATCTTTCTTTTGCTAAACCAAATACTGAGCTTGAATAACAGATTACAGGACTTTGTGTATGAGACAGAAGCGAAGAGAGAGACATGAACATGAGCTTTAATGTGTATTTCAAATTTTACTTCGAATTATGTTAAAACAAAATGGCAATTTAATTATAAGACATGGCTTATGTCCACCTATACTTTCCATCTAAGAAACCAATTTTTAAGGTAACTCCAATTATATTTTTTTAATCAAACTTACCATTAGAAGATAGAATCAGAATCAAAAATAACCACACTTTCCTAAAATCTGGTACCCAAATATGCGTGCATGTAAACATATGAATGTTATGCTAGCTAGGTTTGTTTCTCAATTCACTATAGAGAAGTGTTCATGAGTGATGCCATCTCTTTCAAAATGAATTTTCCCATCACAATTGGACTATATTATTAGAAAAAAATGTGTCAAGAAAATAAAAATTGTTGTAGGACAAAGACAGTGGGAAAGAGGACAGGACTTCCCAGACTGAATGTGAGCAGGTGGGAAGAGAAAAGAAGGAAGAACCTCCTGCAAGGACAAGTATGAGCAGGAATATCAGACGCTGATCGGTGAGGATGGGAAATTGCAGGGCAGTGTTGAGCTTCTGAGAGGAAATGCAAAGGAAATGGAGAAATAAAGTGCTCCCATTATTACACCTATGCAAAAGAGCTAGAAAGTCTCCCAGGGAGAACTTGAGCAGTGCAAATGCAGGTAACTGGGAAGGGTGAGAGACAGAAAAAGATGAGGCACAAGATTGTTGCTATTTTACACAATTTACTGCTCATCTTGCAACAGGTACAACCAATCCCCATATTGCTGTGTCTCAACCGTTCTTCCATCAGGATAACACCTATCATCTGCAGCTATCCAATATGTTTACAGAGTCTTAGCCATATGTTCCTATGGCCTATGTGCCAAAAATCAGAGCAACTTCCTATCAAAGTCCTGCTGAAATCCTCTGAGTGAAAGCCAGACTGCCTTACTTGGTGTGATACCATAGCAACTCAGAGTCCCCTTCAGGACAACTCTGAAGGTCCTTGAAAGAGTCTCACAAAGCACAACAAGTACGTGCAGCCCCATCAGCGTGGGAGATGCAGGGACACAAACAAATGTAAATACTCGTCTGAACAACAGAACACAGGGGAAGGGACATAAAGAAGAGACCCTTGCATTCAAAAGTGGAGGCTGAGAATTAAGGAGGGAAATTCATCACTGCACTGGTCAAAATTGATCAGTTTTTCAGTTTTTGCATACAAACACTTGAGCCTCACACTGTCTTTGCAAGCACTAACACCCCTATACAAAAATTATTGACTTTCCAAACACCAGACTCTGCTAGATGATGTATTTTCCCTTCTGGGAACTTCAGGTGGTTAAAATAAATCATGAGGTCATTGAATGAAACGAAGGGAAATTTTTGGGATTTGTTAATCATACAGTTTCTTCTGAAAGTGTCTTTCAGATATATCATTGTAATTGATTTCATGAAATCGCAGAAGTTTGCTGCAGGTTTTCCTTGAGGAAAGGAAAAGAAATGAAAGGAAAAGCAGTGGAAGAAATGTCATTCCTGTAATTTTCACAACAGGAAAACAACGAGTCCAGGAAGGTGCTTGAGAGAATGAGGACTCAATAGCTGAACGAAGGATCTGTCTGTTTCCATGAGCTTTTCGTCTTTAGTCTCCAAGAAGCAAGCTATTCAAACTGATTACCACTTGAATTACTTTGGGTATCAGTGTTTAGGTGCTGTAGGGTGTGCAGACAGAGAGGCATGCATGCTTTGAGACCATGTCTATTCTACCTGAAGGCAGTGATTCACACGTATGACAGAATTCCCGAGTACACAGAAAGCACGAAGCAGCAGATTTTTCTTTTGAAAATCCAGTCATAAAATTTATGTGTCTCAAAATTCCATAACATCTGAATCGCAGTTTTCCAGCTATCAAATCATGATGTTATCACATGTCTAAATATTTTTAATAAAGATTCCCTTCTCCTGGAGACACATAATTGTGAAAGGAAACAATTAAAGAAGTTAATTAACTTCTTCTATTAAATAGCTTCTAAAGCTGCTTTTTTTTGTTTTCCTTTTGGTTTTTGGTGGTTTTGTTGGTTGGTTGCTTTAGTTTTTTTGGTTTATTTTTTTCTTTGGTTTTTTGTTTGGTTGGCTGGTTTTGGTTTGGTTTTTTCTTTGGTTGTTTTTTCTTGGTTGGTCGGTTTGGTTTTTTCCTTTTTTGTTTGTTTGGTTTTGGTTCGGTTTAGTTTGGGTTTTTTTGGTAGAGAAGCAGCTGAAAAGGTTAGTTCAATAAAGCCCAAATCCTCAAATACCAACAGCCACAGACAAAAGTATTAATGGACTATTTTGGAGTCAGTCTCATGATTTGTAAACAGTTGAGAACACCAACAGCAGAACAATCTTCTTGCCTGGTTAGCATACTAGAATGATTAAATACTTCAGCCAGATTAAACAGTTTTAAGTGCAACATAAATGTTAAGACTTTAGTTAAATACTGCTGCTTTCTTATAGAAAATAGTTACTCAATACACAGCAAGTGCAAACAGTGCTTCTCAGCACAAAGTCAAACCCTTCCACTCTATATCAAAAACGTTAGTGCTGTTTTGAGAAATGCTTGAAACTATCACATAATCTAATACCACGGTTTCCTTGTGTGTTCTCTTCTTTCCCCTCATTATTAGGTATCAAACCTGTTCCAACAATGGGCTGGTGGCTGGTTTCCAGAGTCAGTATTTTCCATCGGTGCTGGACCGTGAATGGCAATTTTACTGCTGCCGCTATAGCCGGAGATGCCCATATTCCTGCTGGTGAGTTCAAGCAGACACCAAACCTGTGAGCCTCTTCCCCCCAGCAGTCCCGATGAATGTCTTTGGCTGCTTGACCTGTCAGAAACCTTGTCTGAGAAAGAGTTAACTGTGCTTTAGGGAGCTAAAGATGTGATCTCCAGTCTGCTACAGGGTTCTTAAGGATCGGTGGCTAAGGGAAGAGAGTGAGGGCGCAGTTACGCTGAACAGCACAGCGCAGCAGCTGGCCCTCAATGAACGGGCCTGGGGTTCAGCATCAGCCCAGCTGTGCTGGAAACTATGACAGAAGTTTCCAAAGTGGAACGACATTTCCCCACTATAAATCCAGCACATTTACAGGAGTAGGAGCATCTCTGTGCTACACATTTGTGCCACAATGACTTGCAGGAGTGAACTTACACCGGTTACCTCAGAAAAAATATTAGTAGTGCATATAACTATGCTTCCTCTCTCAAGACTCTTTAAAGATCAAAGTCAAAATGAGCTACTGATCATAAACCCAAAAGAAAAAGGTGGTCTCGTCTTAACAGAGTATCACAACTGGTGCTGGCAACTTCTCAGAGACTGTGGAAAAATGAGCTATGCATTCCAAACTTCCTGGTTTCTCTAAAACACACCACAGGTTTGGTTTCTCTAAACTAAAACTGAAGACAGGAGCAGACTGTATAGAGGAAGCTCATATTGTTCCTGTCTATTCTGTCTAAGAGAACTCATAATTTTTTGCTCCAGGGTTACATTCAGGTTAAATTCAGGTCTTCTCAGGGATACAAAGAATAACCCACCCACAGTTAAAAAAACAAAACAAAACAAAACAAAACAAAACAAAAAAAAACCAAAGAAAGAAAGTAGGGGGAGAAAAAAGTAAATCTGTGCTTGAATCTTTTTTTTTCCAGAACTCAGCTTTGAAGTAAGCTTCCCATTGAGATGCATACAAACTGTTTACGTGCCTGTTGGTCTTACTTGGCTGGCTGGCTACTGGCCAAACACAACAGCACTGCCCTGCTTTTCATCCTTCAGTCCCCTTGCAGCCAGGAGGAAAAGAAATGTTTTTATTATTATTATTTTTAAAGTCTTTAAATTACAGGAACTCTGTAACAAAGTCTTAGAACATTCTTCTGAACATTCCTCTGCCTCCTTTTTAGCCGACATTGCCCACGGATGTTCTCTACCTGGGGGTTTATTTATATACCTGCCCAGGCTCTTCCCTCTAAGGGAAACACACTCAGACTTTTAAGCAGTTCTTCCAATTTCTTGCACTCCTCTAATATTGCATATATTTTCAGAGAGAACAGAAATCTCTGACTTTTTTTGTTATTGTTGACTGTTCTGCTTCCCTCAGACGTTGTCTTGACAACTGGGAACAGCTTTGTCTCTGCTCTGCAAATTGGCATTCAGAGTAAGGCAAATCCTAATGTAAATGTTTGGGGTTACTGAAGTCTTTAGTTTTCTTCTCAGCTGCACACAGACTCCTATACTGCCCTTCTATTTCCAACAGTGACAACACTCCGTTTTTATGCTTAGGAAAGAAAACTTTATGCAGCTCACCTGCAGTTCCAGGCAGAAAAGGCAGCATTTCAAAGGCAGGTGAAGCATTTTTCCCTCTAGGCCTGGTAGAAATGCCATGTACTCATATTCTTCTGGGAGGGGAGAGTGGTAAAACTGGTGGGAAGCTGTGTCACCTGGCTTGTGAAAAGCTTCTGGTGCGTAGTTTGCGATTATGGGTTCATTATAAAACCATTCTGCCTTTGGAGTTAGCAAGGTAAGCTCTTTCCACATACAATTAGCCAAATTAGGATGTTATGGTCTGGCTGGACAGACAACTAGATGGGTTAAAATATGGTGGTTTAACAGGCTCAGAGGGCAGTGATTACTGGGTGATACTCTGCCGAGCGCCTGTCCTGCTTAATATCTCTATCACTGACCTTGAGGAGGCATGCTGGCCAGGTTTGCATATGACACCAAACCAGGGGGTGCAGCTGACATGCTTGAGGGCAGGACTGCTGCTCAGTGGCATGTAAAGAAAACTGCTTCGTCTATGAGGACAGATTGCTCATTGAGGCTCCTTGGAGGCTTTCAAGACTAAACTGAATAAAGGCTGAGAAGCTGGCCCTGCTTGGAGCAGAGGGCTGTAGCAGAGACTTTTTGAAGTCCCTTTCCACCACAGTTATCCTGGGGTCCCACACAGGAGGACTTTTTTACTGGAGGACCCACACCATATACATAAAGTCTCCCCTCTAAAACAGTGGTATCTTTTCTATCATCTGCTGGGAATGGTTTGTTTTCTGGTTTGCTCCCCTTACCCTGCCTAGACAGCGTACAAGTACTCTGGGTGAGTACTGGTTGTTATGCTAACCTATAACCACCACGAGCTTCACTGGGGTAGTGTGAAACCCCATGCTTTGGACTAATTTTACTTGTGAAGTCACAGATGTGACTTGTCTGAATTGTTAAACTTCAGTGTACAGAAACCAAACTCCCCATCCCCTAAGCTCAGGAGATCTCACAACCTAACTTCCATTGGCATTTCCAAGTTATTGTCACAAGATCTTGTCCATGCATCACACTTCTGGTCTGCATCTTGCACTCTGGTTAAGATGCAGTTGACAGAAAGAATATGTTTTCCAAACAAACTGCAAAGTAGTTCTGGGCTACCATGGTTAAGACCTCACACTGTATATGCATATAAGACACAACAAAAATGTGTGCGTAGAGAGTATCATTATTTATTGCAGTTTCTGCCCCAAAATATAATAGTATTTGTTCTGTTCCAGAAAGTAGTTGTCAATAAAGTAACTGTGGAGAAATGGCAGGCAGAATGCTGCTGACTCCTATTTTTTGGTTGGAGCAGCTTATTTTCATGCAAAGGCTTCCATTAGTACATGACTATGTGGAAAAGTAATACCAGGAAAGTACGCTATGATGGTGGTACCTTGTGTATCATGCATTACACAGGAAAATTCATATTCAAAGAAAATCCACGCTGCAGAATTTCTCAGCAGCCTTGAATTTCAATGTGCAATGTAGCCTTAAGTATGAAACCAGATACAGGCAGAAATGCATTTTTAAGAAAACCGACAGTACTGAGGTGTGACAAAACTCTTTGTTTCAAATTAGCTCTCTCCTTGAGTATTTGATTCCTTCTTCTTCCAGTTGTCCCCATACAGGGCTCTCTGGCAAATATAAAAGCAGTAAGACAGCTGATCCTTATGTATGGTTTCTCTTGGCTCTTCTGCTTCAGGACTACATTCCTCCTGAAGTGAGATGGCCCTACAACGAATAATGACAGGTTTTTCTTATGTGTATGAGCCTTGCAACTGATTTGTTAGAATGTGCCCTGTTTTTTACACCTAGAACATTCCTGTGGTTTTTGAGAACTGCTGGTATTTATTGGAATACTAATTTGTAACACCATCATGCTGACTGAGACCAACACTTTGCTTGATAGAACGATTGAAGTCAAATACATACAGGATTTCATTTGGCAACATTTATATCCTTACTATTTGAACCCAGTAGTTCTGTTTCACAGCTCATCTTCACACCATTAATTCCCAGTTTACCTCTGCAGTAAACTCATTTTGAAAATAAATCTACTAATCTTTTCCAGTCTCATAGTTTTGCACTTGCTTTGTACATTTTTTCACAAGTACTTAGTTTCCTTCTTCATCATGCCAAGACTTGTCACGGATTTTGCACATTTTTAACAAACTGAAAATAATTAACATTCCTCACAGGAGGCAGAAAAGCTCTCTTTACTTTACCTGGCTAGGGAATGCTACCACAGTAAAATAAACTGTGTGCTGATTTGCACCATAAAGGAAGCAAATCTATCACAGATGCAGAGACAGTGTCACTAAGTGGTCCCATTAGAGCTCAGATTTTTATCTTTGCCAGGAAATGGAAGCTTGACTCCATACTCTCAAAAGCAAACACATGGCACAGAGCAGCCCCAAGTCTGCACAGACTGTTTATGAATGTTTCTCTTCTCCAAACAAGGAGCAGTTCAAATGCCAGAAGGTCTGTCTGGAGCTGTGACTGTTCTCTGTCATGGTGACACTGTCCAGGCAACAATTACATTTTCCAAGAATTATGGGGCTTAAAGTACTTATTTGTTTTCTTGACTCAACCTGCCACATAAGACATATTGAAAATTATCTGATCTGATGCAGGTTACTCAGGGATAACCAGTAGCAGAGATACAAATCCAAGAGGTGAACTCAGAATAGATGTTGTGGAAACATACAGTTCTGGACAACCCAATTCCCCTCTCCTCTTTTTCCATTTTTAAAAGGTATATTTAACTGTTGGGGGGGGGGGGGTTGATTTGTTCTTTTTTAAATATTACCCATCAAATGCAACCTTACAGTTCAATCTGCTGGATCATCTTCCAGAGATATTTTAGGAGAAACACATTTGCTCTGACATTGGAAATCTGGCCAAGTTACTCTGGACATATCTTTCTTGAGGAACAGGCACAAGTTGCCCTGAGCTCTCTGGTGCTGCTTGTACCTGCATTGCATGAGCTCATGCAGGCCTCGAAGAACTGTGCTCCCAGAACTGTGCTCCCACTGTGCCGGCCCCGTGGCTCCTCAGCACCGGGAGGGCTTATGGCTTTCAGTGCAACACAGTGGGAACACAGGAGCAGTGGTGTGTCTCTGTGGATCTATGAGCTCAGAGCCTGGAGCCTGAGATCAATCCCAGGACACAGGACATGGCCACACAAGAGAACTTCTCTAGCAGAGCTCCAGGACATCTCTAGTTCCCTAGCAGCCCAGCAATCTGGGATCTATACTCAGAGCATTTGCTGGAATTTCTGTAGACAGCTTACTAAGACCTTCTTCGGCTTTTCACCATAGTATGCATTTTTTAAAGCAGATGACCTTTGTCTTCCAGCTGGAGGAAGAGCTGACATTTTTTAAAGAGGCATATAATTCCGATGTTCACTGAATGTAACTTGCAGGCTTGTGGCTCTTGAAAAAAATTTCTCCTTTAGGAAAGACATACTCTTGAAGCACTTGTAAACAACATCTGAAAGTAAGGCCATTCAGGGGAGGCTCCTTGTCCTCAAAGGTCAGAAAGTTAATGTCAAAGCTTATGTTTTCCTCTTGAAATGGAACAGCTCTTTCTTTTGGCTGTGGCATTGTTAGAGGAAAAGTTCAGCAGCAAAGAGGAAAACGAAGGTTAAAGAAGAGCCATTCACCTTGCTAGCACTGCAGTTGCACAAGAAGTGAACAGTGTAAGATATTCCAAAACCAGGTACTTACCATCAGGAAATGAATATATTCAACAACTGGAGCCAGAAACTGTGAGTTCTACCACTGACTATCTTTGATATTTTAAAAGACTCATTTCTTTTGTCTGCTTGGTATCTGAAAGCAAGGCATACCCACAGTTCCCATTTCTTTCTTTAATTAGCAGGCTGTACATACTAAGGCCATTGGTGTGACTTGATCTTCTTATTGGTAAATAATAGACTCATGATAACTATTTCTGAAGTCAATTGTTAAGAGTGTCACAGATCACTGTAGATTAGTACAAAACATTCTTCTCAGTGCTAAATGAGTAACTCTGTGTTTTCTATTAATCTCTACCATAGCAATTCTTCACCATGGAAAATAAACATCACAGCTATTTTCAGATTAAAATAAAAACAACAGTAACCCTGGTAAAGATTTAATGCCTTTTTTTCAATATCTATCCTACCCTAAGCAAGATTTATAGGATTATAGTGAAATACATTAGAAGAACATGTGGATGGTTGGAGCAATGCAAACCACTGAAAAGATAAACCATTCCACATCAACTCTATTCTAGCTAAAAATGCCATTATGAAAATACCTTTTTCTGTCACCTTTTCCTGCTGTCTCACACACAGGCCAAACTACTTACACCCCCTAGCACAAGATTTTCTTTTCTAGTCTTTAACATAGAATTACCTTCTTTCTCCTCTCTTGACACTGCCACTGGCGCTCCAAGCCTCTTGTGCCTAAACATCATACACCTGATACTATCCAGGAGTGGATTTGAAAAGCTGAACCAGAGCTCCTGTTTTCTGTATTTTCTTGCAAATCGATCATACAGACTGAAAAGGCTACCAATTTTTAAAGGTTTCACATAGCTCTTTTCTCCCCTACAAGTTCTTCCCCAATTTTAACATCCGTGTGTGTATCTGAGTTTAATAAACAATTCCACTAAATGCACCCTGTTGGCCCCTGCCCCTCAGCGTTTGTTTGGCAACAAATTACCCAGTGCCTAGAGCCCACAATCGGTATAAGACGGGTCTTCTCACAGCTGCTTTGCAAGCCTCTTTGCCAGGGCCTCCAGTCGCATCCCCCTCAGGCACCACAGACACCCCGGCTTGGTCACACAGGTCTTATAACACCCCAAACAGCAGCAGCAACTTCGAGCATTTGGCAATCCCAAGCTTCTCGCTGCTCCCCTAGCCCAACTCTCCTTGCTATGAGTTCAGTGCCAGAAGTGCTCACAGGGCACTGTGAAGGTTATTGTGGATGGCTTTTCCCAAATGAGAAGCCCATGGGCAGGCAAATCCTCAGCAACCAGGGCAAAAACTGTCCCGCACTCATTTTGTGACTCCTCTCAGGTACAAACCGTACACTGCCACATGTAGCTTACAAATGCTACCATATCTGTAAATAAATTATGCATCTGCAGGCTGTGGTAGGTGGCTCACAAGTTGATATGCACTTTGTATGTATTAGTGAGTAAAACATTTAACGTTTTCAGTTAAGTACTTGGTAATAAGGGTACAGACCAAGCTACAACAAATCCTGAGGGAAGTGCTGTCCTGTGCCAGGCAGACCACTTTAGGAAGACCCTCGGTGGCTGTCTTAGATGACCTTTCTCCCCTACATGATGAGAAAACCACATGCTGACTAACCCTATGCATTAAACACTAGAGGATCTCTAAGTGCAGACACATTTTGTGTGAATTACCCTCAGGATTCAAAAAATGGAGATAATAGAAAAGGAGTGGGACACACCACAGAGTCTTGATACATGGACAATAAATTGCATTTCCTTCTAAAGGACACAGTGCAAGCCAGACAACCCTGAAATGCAGGATCTTAGGGGAACAGTTTCAGAAATGAGTACAACAATCATCAAAGAGAAATGAATTAGACAGACCACACAGACTCGTGTGAACTTGAACACTGCTGTCATAGCACTATTTATAATTTTCCTCTCCAGAACAAAAGGAGTCACCAGGCATCTGTCTATGTAAGAAGACACACTCCAGAGCAGCTCAAGTCCCCAAATAATTTATTTTCTGTAATTGCATATATTTGCTTTTTGAACATTTCTTAGCAGAGGAGCCTTAGGAGGCTGCATGGTAATGTAGAGAAGTTATTAGAAAGGGAGGGTGAAATGGCAGAAGTCAGAAAGAAAAGAGAGGGAAGCTAAATGAAAACTCCCACTGCACTTCAGAGTAACACTGCATGCTTCTGCAAAAGGTCTGTGAGACCACAGCAATTCAGAAGCTTGTCATCAGATCTACTTTTCAACTGAGAGGCCCATGAAAGAAGTTCAAAGAGCTGACTCTCAGTTCTGTTTCTGAGCAGAGCAAAGAGCAGGTTTTTAACCTAGTATTGTGCACAGCCTCCTCTGCCCAGCACATACTGCTGGTCAAGATTACAGAACATTTTCCTCGCTGAGTGCCAAACAGATGTTACGAAACACATTTGGTAGAACATATAAAAAACACACATCTTAGTGTCCTCTCATAATAATAGCTAAACAAAGCGTCAAAACCTGGAGTTGGATGGGAGAATGCAAAATTAAATCCTGGTCCATACCACATTTTTAAAACCTTCTATTGCCCTGGATTTTCTGAAGATGCGCTATCAGACATTCAGGCTCCAAATTAGTAAACTAAATATGGGGACTCTCCTCTGGCTGAGGGAGCAATGCACATGGTTTCTTCTCTTTTTCCTAGTCTGCAGCTGCTGTCTGCGTGACCTGTGAAATAACTGCTGTTATTTCTTATCAATGGCAGAGCACTGCAAGGGCTTTGCAAATCCATGTGTCCTTGGTCAGAACTCTGACAACAGACACTGTGACCAGCCCTGATCTTCTGCTTCCCAAATACACTCTGGGATGGGTGTCCTTGTACTATAACTCAGAATCTGTGTGATGAATGTCATGGCCAAAGGACAGGAAGCATGATGTATTCAGATAGAACAAGATATATTCAAAGAAGTTGACTGACTTGGGGCTCTCATAAGACCATGCTTGAATGTCACATGCAGACCCATTTTTCATTTGTCAATGAATAATGATTTGTTAGGAATGATGTTCCAACTGAATGATGTTCTTTCAAAAGCTGAATATGACCTGGAAAGCAACCTAATAGTCCAGGGTACCTCAGTTTGCAGGCAAACTTTCAGCTTCTGAGTTCTCCAACACTTACAGGTTTGGCCTCCAAATACACCCAAAGCACTTCATTATAAAAACTCCAACCCATCCCAATAGCTATATTCCTAGTGAGTAAAATATTTAAGCCTGTGCTTAAGTTCCACTGATATAACAAAATGTAAACATGCACAAGTGCTGGCTGGAATATGTGCTTGGATCACCTTCAAGCATCATTCAACTATTGATGCTGGGCAGGATTAAGGCAGGAAAAGGTTGTCAGGATTTCTGTAAAGGTGTCTTAACCCTGTTAGTCTCAACAGGAGCTTGGCTGTTTATTTCCACAGGGACAGCATCTCCCTTACAGGGAACCTGATTCTTCCCTTTGCCATTTCAGAGAGCAGCTGACACAACTCCACTAGCAACTCCCATGTAAAATGGCATAATACAAGGAGTGCCAGGTTTCCATTCAGACTTCAGATATAATGTCAACAGAAAGTACTGGTCAAGCTTCCAGCCCCTTCCTGAATCTGCTCATTATCTGTAAAATGAATTACAGTATTACTTAGCTATTTCCCAGAGAAGCAGCAATCATAATTTGATTAATAATTGAAGAAGCACTTTGAACTTCTCAGATAAAATACACTGCACAAATATCGCCCAGGCCCATAATTTTACATTATAAATTAGGCACAAAGAGGAAACAACGAAGAGTAATGGATTAATTGTTACAGTCACTTAATAAAATTCATAAATGGATAAATGCTTAGAGTCATTTGACTTGGCAACATTTACTGCAGTCTACAGTCCCAAACCAAAGAGACTCACAAGAGACTGGAGCAAATCCCTGCAATGAAGACATAAGTAGTAGACAAGCTTTACCTTCTTGTTCAGATTGCTTTTACCCCAGATCTGCAGATGTAAATACATATATTCCAATACTCCAGTTTCCTCTCAACTGTTCTAAATTTGCTGAATTTTATTCAAATAGCTACCTGAATTAGTTGCATAGAGGAGAAAGGCAGTCTCGTGAGACTGTGTCTTGTGGTGCTGTTAAGAAACAAGAAGTTTCAAAGAAGCAGGAAAAATCTACTAATTGAGTTGTATTCATTCAACTGGACTCTTCTATAAGATGGTGAATTATATTATCTTCTTTCTCCTTAATGCAAAGGTTAACAACAGAATATCCAGGACACTATGGAGAAGATATGGACATGATGATGTACACTTACGACTATTATATCCGTGGGGCAACCACAACTTTCTCTGCTGTGCACAGGTTTGATTTTCATCTGTTTCATTACAAATTAAAAAAAAAGTCTGTCTTTTCTATTTCCCCCCAACAGTGCATGGCTACACACCATCTGCTGAGGTACTCAGCATCACACTGTACTTCTGAGGACCAAAGTTCAGAGTACATATGATCCATTGTCTGGGGTGGTGTATCAGGAGCAGAGCATCTTCATGCTAATGGGGATCATTTGCCATGTCCATCTCAGCAGTGAAAAATACAGCAGTTGTAGGTTGGGCTGAATCTGACCTTCACAAAATGCAACAGATCTTCAGTTCAGTTTCTCACCTACCTCTAGTTGGAGCATATTTCATTGAGCTCACTAAAAACACCCTCTGCCACCAGGGAATGAGGGACCTATTTTGGTCCACTTTTCTTTGCAGAGAAGCAGGGAATCTGCCAGCATGCAAAGTTAGGACCATACAAACTGCAATGTGAATGTTGTAAACTGCCCAATCCGTTTCAATACAATTCTAACAGGTTCAAGCCACACCAGGAATTCAGGCAATGCAGTGCACCTTGATCCCTTTCCAGAAAATGAGTTAACTACATTTTCTTGATCAGTCCTGGTTATTTCTTGGCATTTGCTAGTCCCGTTGGGAGAGACCCTATGGCCAGTGAAGTCATAGTCATGCAAATGGATTCACAATTTTTCTGCTCAGTTAAAAAAGAGTGTTTCTCCCTTTTTACTATGCACAACTGCAAAGTTTTAAAATTTGCATTTAACATAAACCCCACACTGTTTCCTGCCTAGGGCTACTGAGATCCTAAAAGAGCAGGTTTAAGAAGAGTGTAAGCAGTCATTGAAACCCGATCGTGGGAGAGGGATCTTGATTCTTTCAAGCTGACCTCTAATACATCAATCATGAGCTATTTCTTTGCTGATATCTTTTATCAGGCATCTCAGTCCAGTATATTAAAGTATTTGTTATCAAGCACAGCACAGACAGCAAGGCAAGGTGTGCTGCACTGGTCTGCCAAGACTGGCTACATGAGAAGGGGGAGAGAAGAGGGAGTTTAAAGACACCACTATTTCAAGCTCTCTCGAATAACACTCAAAGCAGCCAAAATGCCTTTGTCACTGTAATGCTTTCAGCTTGCCGGAGTTCACTATAGGGATCCCTCAATCAAAATGCTACCTAAAATAAGGAGGCTTTTCCAGAAATGACAACACATTGTAAGACTGCTACTCGTCCATAACTGTAATTTCCTGGCTAAAATACATTATCCTGTTTATTACCAAATGGAAGCCGTGTCTGCAAATTCTTCCTACAAGTGGAAGAATAGCTTTTACAGATACTTGACCCAAAGGTATCTATTTATCACTTTAGATAAAGAATTTACAAGGTCATAAGGGACAGCCCTGTTCTGGGCTTTTCCTCTTAAATATTCCCCAGTGCTATCCTTAATCCTTGTTCCTCATGGCTGTGGCAGAGACTAGGGGAAATAATGCAGACAGTGCGTTCCCCTGCAGCTGGAATCCAGACTCCATCGGATGTGGACCAGGGTGAAGTCTGGAATCACAAGGACAAGCCTGGAAAACAAAGCAGCTGAGGTAGACTATGCCTCTGAGCAGATTTCTGTCTCTGACTGCTGAAGGCAGCCTTCAGAACAGGGTGGCAGTGAGAGGACTGAGCAGGAGCAGAGGCAGCATCAAGGGAATGTGCATTGGGAGTACAGGTCCTCACAGGACCACAGTACCTTGAAGAGGAAGAAGCCACCAGCACACCTTTGTCCTACCAGTGCTCTGGTGCCAGATACAAACCTGCAATAGTAGCAGGTTGAAACTACAGAGAAAACATTTTATGAATTGCAAACTAGAAAAGTTTTCTGCACCAAAAAACTTTCTGGCCCTCAGCTTCCAGAACGACTAGAACCAATTTGTGCTGCCAAGTGAATGAAGTGAAAAAAAATTCTTGCTTCATCAGTTCAGAATTCAAATTTAGGCTGTAACACTCCTCCTGAGCAGTATGAATCACAAGAGTCAGCAAAATTTGTCATCCTTAATGGTTCTTTGCAGATCATGAGGCAGAATAGGAGCAGAAAAAGGTCTGAGTTTCAGCCTGCCAGGGGTATGCACATGTTCCACTTCTCTATGTGAAGGTTTTTTAATTGCTCTTCATTTTCAAGCATATTAAACTTGTGTCCATACTATTTAGTTCATGATGGACAATGTTCTCGAGCTAACAAGAGGCAAACAAAAGCCTCTGAAGGTATTTCAGTTTAAGCTTTCCCAATCACTTCAAACTGGTAGGTATTTTTAGACTTTTTCAATAAACTTGCAGAAATCATATCTTCCCTTCCTACTCCCTAAGACATTGCATCACTGAGGTCACTGTTGATACAAAGATATTTGAGACAACATGTGATGCTTGTGGCAAAGGACCTAGAAAGTTTAGAATTATGTTATCCCCACCAACACTTCTGTAATCGCTCTCTGTGTGTTTCCATGCCTGTGTATCAGGAATGAACAAAAGAGTTGTTCATCATCAAAGGTTTTAACTGCTCCTTTGTGGAGAACAGACTTCAGAAGTGGTTAGTATTTACATTTTCCAGTCTCATTTTAAATAGGTCAAAAGGAGAAAACGACTGTCTATAGAGCAAGACAAAAACAGCTGCAAAGAATTAGAAGAGGCCTGAAGTATCTCTGGGAGCTCCATTCAGGAGTGTGGTGATAACACAGATGCAGACAGGATGACCTAAGGACATCAATAAGGGAACATTTGCAGGGAAGGGCAGTATCCTTTGTTAGACAGACTGATACAGTCAAATTTCAGAGAAGGACATGGGGTATGTGAAGCAGGTTGTAAACAACTGAAACTGCCCACATACACAGGAACATTGCAAACTCTTGGCAAAATAGCTTCCAAAATTAAACCCACAAACCAAACAACAAAATACCCTCAGCCTGAGCTCTGAAGCATGCCAAGTGCTGATGGCATGGCTTGCCGGTGGAGCGTTGTTATGTGGCTGTGATCTGGTTGGATCAGTCTCCTGAGTCCAGAGAGCACCACTGGAACGTTCACAACCTAACCTGCAGCAAGTATCTTGGACAGGGAGGTGGGAAGTACCAGGCCTTCTTGGTAGGTGCCACAGCTTGTCCTTTGCTACGAAGTATAAAAATAGCACATGCACACTGTCATAAGCTCATTTCTTTTACAAAACTGTTCTCTGCTCCACTTCTTTGGGTGATCTGGATAGCCAGTTATTTCTTAACTGCGCAGACATCATCACTGAAAAATAAATCGACAGCCAGATACCCCAACAGTAAAGTAGGTTTGAAATGCCCAGACAAGCTGGACATCCACCAAGCTCAGCTGAGCTAAATTATAGGGTATTTAAGGTCCCTAATAAGTTTCATATGACCGAAGAAAGAGGATTTTGTCAAACTCAATATGAATAGGAATTCACAGAATTTTTTAACTGAATTGGAAACAGATTATTCAACAATATTTGGAGATAAAAGAAATTTCTCTATACATCAAAAATTCAAATCTGACAGCACATGACAGCTGGAAAGCAAAAGTGACAGTACAATATTGATTCTTGAAGCCAAGGAGAATGCATGAGTTTAGGAACTGGGAGGGGATGACACCTACAAACTGGTGTTAAAGATCTGCAAAGGCAAGTTCAGATATATTCTAGAGTACGCCTCATAAGGCAATTCCTGATGGGATCTGCATCCCCACTGGTAAATTTGTAAGTGATCTACAAATTGAAACAGGCTGATAACTACTAAATAAAGCACACAGCAGCAATAGCACAAAGAAATTGCCTGCATCCTGAAAAGCTGGACATATATGCTTGAGTTCAAACACAAATAACAGGGGAAAAAGAGGTAACATGCCATTAAATGCATCAACAATGTACATTATATGCTAGTGTCTGCAAGTCCAAATGACAGCTTTAGAAATAATTCTGTTCCAGTATTTTAAAGCATGCTATTAATTCAGGTGATTAAAATACATTTATTTTAAAGAGCTTGACTTTTAATTTCATAATGTCCTATTTTAGAAAAATTACTTGACCTAAGATGTCGAGCTAAAAGTCTCTCTGACAATGGGTGCTAGTTTAGCAGACCTTAACTTTGACCATATAATCCTGTTTTCCACAGACGAGTCCTCTTTTATTTTTTCTCTCTTGGTAACTTTGTGACCGAAAGAGTAATAACTGTCTTTGAAGAGCATGCACATAGACCAAATAAGGGATTCTTAAAATAAAGCTAAAAACGAGTCTTGCATTTCATTAACCTTTGGTAACAGTTTTATGAGGAAATTACAATTTAAAAACATCTAGGAACGATCTAAAGAAAACCAAAGCCAAACACTATATAACTGTTACATCAGACTTGCTGATGAGCACAAGACAGACCCAGTTTCAAATGACACTCAAGATAAACTGGTAGTTTAGTAGCACAGTAAATTTCCAATTAAAAAACCTCAGTCAACGAAAACTGCAATGAGACATTTTATACCTACAGGGTAGGTATAAGATGTATACCTACAGGGCTTAAGAGTCAAATTAATCCTATTCCAGGACAGAGTCACACAGCCAATGACACCATGTAAGCACAGTTAATACCAAAATCTGGGCTCAGGGGCCTCAGCACATTCCCGAGAGGCAGCAGTTTGGCAGCAGTTTGGTGTTTAAATGCAAGCTTCTATTAAATCATCCCAGCAGCATTACCCATCCCATGCCTCAGCTTTAGGACATCACTATTAGCCGAATCCAAGCTTTCAGAAACCTCTTGGAGGACTACCCATTACTGGTATAAATGACAACTGCCATCTGCAAGGACTGTACTTTGGATCTAAATTCAAGTTAGCCAGTATCAAGCAGCCTGAATTCAGCACTCCCTCCACTGCAGGACAGTATTTGATCTGCTGAACTCCCGCCTATTTGTCAAAGGAAAATTTAATGCACAATAAGCTAAGGTGGAAATTAAATTTGTAGCCTGTTGCAACTATTGGACACTAAATCACTGGCCTCCGGTGTTGAATCCCACTGCTCCAGTCAGGCTTCCTACTAACAATTGTTAGGTTTCCTATCACTCTCTTGAGAGAGAATACCACTCACAAACTGGGAAGAGCATAAACTCTCCTTACATTCATAAACGTTACTCTTCCTCACATGTGACTAGATCAAGGATGAGAAGTGAATTTCATTTCTCTCACTATTGATTCCTTCAGATCTTTAATAAAGGACACTAACTGGAAGACCTAGTAGTGAAAGACATTAAAGAAAAATAAACAAAACAAAAAATGTGAAATTTGCCCTGTGGATAACTTCTCTCTTAGACATAGCTTGAAAATCACCCAAGTGCTTTTTATACATTACTGAACAATATACAACAAGACAGTAACTTTTGACAGAATCAACTTTTTCCTCTTGGTCACTGACTAAAAGTCAATTCAGCACTGATCACCATCCAGATTCATTGTCTTCTGAAGGATACTCAGAGACCTACTTCTTCAGAGAGCTGATTTTCTTACCTTTTAAAGGAGTGTGAAGGAACTGTAATTATCACACATATTTAATGTCCTTTCAGCCCATAAAAACACAAAGCACTCAGATGAAAGTCAGTTAATGGCAGACAGATGTTTTTGTTGCCACAATACCTGGTATAAAGTTAGTCTTACTTGTATAGCATCTTCTGCAGTTCTGGCTCACTAATACCTCTCTCTTGTCTCTCTTTCATGCAGGGATCGTCAGTGGAAATTTATTGTCTGCAGGATGACAGACTATGACTGCCCATTTCAAAATGTTTAAAAAGATTGAGTATACTCCATTTGTAAAGCTTGGGGACAAGGCAGGGTGGGATGAGGATTAGTGATTATAGGAGAAGGTCAGTTAGGCTCACAAAAAAGTACCAAGACTCATTAGCTGTCTGCTGAAGATATAATTCCCCTCTGGAGCCAATATATAAACTGCCAGCCCACATGCTTACAACAGTGAATTCAGAGGATTCTTTCAAGCTGCACTGACAGTTGTATCCCCCAATTAAATTTCCTTATGACGTACATGTTTATGATACACAAATCTATGGCATATGCACAGTTACCTCTCTTATACATACATATAGCCATTCTAAACACGTACAACTTCCTTTCACATAGCAACTCTGTATAAATGGCTTCCCAGCGCAGTTGCTCCAAATGAGGTGGAAATATATTATACACGTCTCAACATACACTAGACTTTCCTGACTTCTGCTTGGAATGAATCCAGTGATCCCTACCAGCTTCTCAGAGTTTAGTAGCTGGAAGTGTGCAGAAAGTGGCATTGGGAGGTCTCTGATGGGCTGCATCTGGTGTTACCTGTTACAGCCCTCAGCGTAACTCCACTCCAACCAAGGTCTGCCCACACGGGAATTCCGAGTATGTACAACAGGAAGATATCAATATCTGATAAAAATGAGAGTAGATCCAACAATAAAAACAGAAATCTAACACAGCTTTACTGAGAGTCTCTTTTATAGTGTCTTAAAAATCTCTAATGACAAGACTAACCAAGAGCTCTGTTCTGGCAAAGCCAGGAGTAGGTCAGGCCACTCATTCTCAGTAAATATGGATACCGCATTCTTCAGGAGTCTGCTTTTCAGCTGGATTGGGTTTCCACTATGGGTGCCTGTACAGCATGCATCTGCCTTTGGTAATACATCCTTGGCTTAGAATAGACAAATAAAGCTAGTGACTTAGGTGACCTGATTTCCTCCAACTTGCAAATCCTATTCCCTGTAAAGTATAAACTGACCATGTTTCAAGACTGCACAGCACTTGTGCAGCTGTAATCCAACAAGCAAGACTAATGATCTATTTCAGGAAGATCTAAGGTAGGATTTTCACTCTTGAACAAGCCAGAATTTAGGGTTCAGTTTCTTAGTTGATGATTTTAATGGTGAACTTAGCAGTTGGTGATGGTGGCTCAAAGATCCATGATGACTCCATGTGCCAATTAAAGGTTGCAAAGCTTCATGGGAAACAGTGGTGTGAGCCAGTGAGTTTCCATATTCCAAGCATTTTTAGCATGTTTACAAGCATACCCTCAAGCATGAGCATTAAAACTACACTTGTCCAATAAAGGAATGATAGGTTTTGCATTGCTGTAGCCTTGTTCTTTATTGATTTTATTTACACCAGCTAATTAATTTGCACACAAAGAAACCCTCTGTCACTCTCAGAGACCATGAAGGTGATTAGGGAGTTCTGTGTGAGCCAGTTGCTGAGATATGTAGGTAACAGTGAGAAAGAGAAATTGATGAGCTTAGGGAAGCTGGAGAAGCTTGTTCACTGACACTGATAGGCAGGAAAAGGAAGCCAAAGAAACTCCAAACAGCAGAGCACCAGAAGAGAAGGCACTCGTGCCAGGGAATCGTTGGAAAAGGCTGGGCGCTAAAATTAGGCACAGGAGGATCATCCCTGAGAACACCTGCTCTAGATGGAAACCCATCTCCCACACAACTTTATCTTGACTACTTCAGCTGCTCTTCCTTCTTTGTGCACACCATGGGCTTAAGAAGGCCTCTGAGGGGACAGTTCAATATCATCTTAAACTGGTTTAAATTCACAGAGCCACAGAGCAGTTCTGGTGTCTTGTCCTGGAGCTGCAACATCATATTGTCCCATATCATAGAACCATAGAATCATTAAGATTGGAAAAGACCTCCAAGATCATTGAATCCAACCTGTGACGAAGTACCATCATGAGAACTACACCATAGCACTAAGTGCCATGTCCAGTAATTTCCTGAACATCTCCAGGGACGATGCCTCCGCCATCTCCCTGAGCAGCCCATTCCAATGTCTAATCACCCTTTCAGTGAAAAAATTCTTGTCTGATATCCAAGCTAAACCTCCCCTGGCGCAGCTCAAGGACATTTCCTCTTGTCCTGTCACTGGTTGCGTGGGAGAAGAGCCTCACCCTCATCTGGCGACACCCTCCTTTCAGGTAGTTGTAGAGAGTGATAAAGTCACCCCTGTGCCTCCTCTTCTTTCTCCTCCAATTCTCTCAGTCCCTCCTCACAGGACTTGTGCTCCAGACCCTCCACCAGTTTCGTTGCCCTTCTCTGGACTGACTCCAGCATCTCAACATCTTTCTTCTCATGAGGGGCCCATAACTGGGCACAGAATCTGAGGTGCAACTTCACTAGTGCCAAGTACTGACAGTCATTTCCGTAGTACTTCCTGACACAATATTTTTTATGCAGACCAGGATGCCATTGGTTCTTTTGGTCACCTGGGCACACAGCTGGCTCATGCCTCCTTTCTCCCTCATCCCTGTCCCGGTCCCTTGTTTCCACCCATGCTCTATTCCCAGCTCCACCCTAGCAGTGCATCTGTGTAGGATACATTTCACAGGACTCCTCTTCAGAAAGTTAAGTAATTCTCGGATGAGGAAAGGCGTGGGTGGGAAACAGAATGTATCTTGGGGGAAGGCAGAAATGGGATGTGGACCAAAAAAACCCCCAAAAAGCAGAACAGAGGCAGAGAAAGAGCGGTTCCTGTGAAGTCCTAGGACAGCTCGTTACCAAAATCAGGAACTGAACTTAGCTTTTATCTAAGTTTTTATCTAAGTTGCAGTATCCACTTCTAATGTTGAGGTAACCCTTCTGTATGGAAAAACATTGCTCCAAAGCTGATAAGGTTCCAGTCCAAATTCCTCAGCACAGAGTGAGGTGACGATGAGCCTGTCTCACAAAAGTTTGCCAGCTTCAAAACTTCATCAAGTTTGCTTTAACTTTCCTAAAGCCATTCTGGAAAAGTGAGCCTTTCAACCTGCTTAGGACACCTTACCAAACCTGAGCCACCTTTCACTCTTTCTGACACAAACCAGATGCAATTGCAGGGAAATGAAGAGTTGTGCCCAGTCAGACCAAGTACAGCTGAGCACGGATGCCCAGTGCAGGGAGCCTACCACACTTCTTCATACTCGTGTGTTCCGTGGCACAGAAGCACCACACCTGCACTTGTACTATATGGAGTAAAAATCATCCCTGACCTGAGAGTAAACACAAAGCCTAACATTTTAAAGAAGCCCTTATTTGTTAATAAATAAGACATCAGGAAATAAAGCTTTATTTATTTAATAAATAACAACAGTATGGATTGAATTCAAACATCTGAGAGAAAAATATTCCTTTGTAAATGCTGAGCATTGCCCCTGCCATGCTACAAGGGCTGCAGATGGCACACTGTCAGCACTGTCAGCAATTTTTTTAGATAAACTAGGACAGGGTAATCTTTGCATTCACAAAGGGAAATGCAGCAAACGTCAAAAAACAGGGGGAACCTTTTGCGCTTTTCTAAATGGAAATAAAACAGGTGAAGTGGGGTGGCCTGGCTGTGGAAGAGAAACACCAGCGGGTACCAGACTCCCTTTGTGGGTCTCCTTTAACCTGAAACTCAGCAAAGGCGGGTGCTAAGACAAACCAACATCCTCCATTTGATCCACTCGACTTGAAAGGAGGTTTGAATAACAGAACAGCGTAAGTAATTGGGGGAAAACAGACAGTCAAAGAGAAGGACTTGACTGCTCTTCTTCCTAAATCTCAATATTAACTTAAAAACCATGGGACTTCTGTTAAAAAAAAAAAAAAAAAAAAAAAACCAAAAAAGAGGGAGCTCTATTTTTTAACATATTCTGATTTCTCAGTTTGCAGACTATATAAGCACTTACAATATTTTTCACTTTCNCTACAATTACATAAAAAACCCAGAGCCACTATTAAAAAAAAAAAAAAAAAAACAAAACCAAAAAAGAGTGAGCTCTATTTTTTAACATATTCTGATTTCTCAGTTTGCAGACTATATAAGCACTTACAATATTTTTCACTTTCAGTAATTTTCAAGTGCTTCAAACAGTATTTCCAATTATTTCTCAACAATGCTGAGCCTAGAAATGTGGTTTTAAGTGAAGGCTGAGATTCTTGTTTAATCACTTGAAAATAAGAACTGGGACATCAGCACTTTTTGTTATATTTTAGGTCCTGTTTTACAGAACATCAAATACTATGAAACTCATGATAAATATGCCAGACTTGGCAACACAGCACTGATGAAAAAAGAAATAGCAAACCCGTAGCCATGTTGAAATAAGGGTTCTTTCCTGTAAGATCAAGAGAGACCTTTCAACCTCTTCCAGCCCAGTATTAAGGATTTTGTAATATGAGAAAAACCTGGCAGAGAGTCATGGCATTACCTAAGCAGGGAGATGCCAACATAGCTGAAGGGAAACTAGTCTGTGGGTGAACCCAAAGATCTGGCAGAAGACCAGTTGGCTCTTTGGAAAACTTACTTAGACTCGACCCTTGTCTCACAGCCATTGATTTTTTTCTGTTTTAAAACTTGATTTCAAGTCCATGTTTATTGCATTAGCAACATGTTACTGTACTGGCCTGCATTTTTAAGGCTACAGTACTGTTTGCAATCAGAGAGTATGAACATCACTGGTAGTGGTGCTTTGTGCCAGAGTTGTTGGCATGAACCATAGGCAGAAGGAGTTCTACTAATAACACATTATCAAACATAAAACAGGGCTTCTGCTTAGATTTACTTTTCAAGACAGAGTAGTTTCACAGGGGACTGCTACTTTATTTCTCATGTTTTAGGGTTCTGGTATGTGTGCAGCTGAGGCCTCGATAGTAATCTGGACCTATGCTTTGAGAAGTTTAGAAAAGGCACAGGGCTGCCCACATGCTGAAAATAAAAGACTTAAACACACGCCTGTGGGTCAGAGCCAACAGTTTTGTCTTTGTCTTTCTGAGCTCCATACCTGAACAGCATCGATTTCAGTCTTGTGCAGCTTGTGAACCTTGGCCAAAATCAATGGAGTTCAGCCTTAAGCAGGAGTCATGCATCTAAATGCTTTTCAAGACCTCAGCTGGTACGTCTCTGCAAGGAATACTGGATAAACTGGACCTCAAGTTAGAGGGAATCAATCAAAGAGTGTGCCAATATACCCATGAATGGCCAAGGCAGCACATATTCTGTATGCACTTTCTTAAGACATAAAAGCCCTGAACTGGTCAGGCCCTTGGACTGAATGGCCACTGTAGGTCACATCCAATTGAAAGAGTGCATTGCCTTCAATCCTACTTGAAAACTCTGACTTAACCTCATGAAGACCCGGACTCACTTTGCCTTCAGTATCTTTAAATCATTTAAGAAGAGTAAAAGAAGTTTTGTTAAGCTTAGCATTAAAGCCTTGTCACAGGATAAATCCCAGTATGTAAAAAAAGTCACCACTACATTTTTGTAGAATGTGAGTTTTAGTTCACCTGCAGAATCAAATTCTCCAGGTCTTGCCTGAACCAGACAAATCGCCACACTGCAAAATGTGATCCCAAAGGGATCATCCCAAATCATGGAGAACACAGAAGACACTGGTGCAGAACAGATGATTCTATCTCAGAGAAAAATGAGGGAAATGACAAGAACCAGAGTGAAAATAGTAAAAGAGACATGAAGCCACCTGAAGAATATGCCATTATGTAATTTCTTAAAATAAATCCATGCTCCTCTATCTTAGGAGATGAGATGACTAGGATAATTTAATACCAGCAAAGAATTTGGAGAAAGCTCCCCAAATAACTTTGAAAAGAAAAAAGCCAGCACGGTACATCAAATACCATCCTTGAAAAGCAGAGGAGTTGCCAAAAGAAGCAGAACAAACTGATAATGCTGATATAATTCTTTTAATCTGTGTTTGGAGCTCTTAACCCTTGACCAAAGAAAAGAGAGATGAGAACTGAAGGAATAAGCTAACAATGAAGTGTAAGTGAAAGGAGGAGGTGTGATTGCAGATTAAGAAAGGGGCAAGAAAAGAACAAAAGCAAATACATTCTCAACAAACTAATGAAAATGGACCTTTGGCATAACATGTTGCCTCTGAACTGAAATTCTAGTTTTCCATGGTCATGTGAGGCTGCATATAAGGTTTTGCTCCAGTTAATATAAACACATTGCTCAAACTGCTTTAAAGGTTGAAGTTACTTAAGACTCTGGCTTGGGGTCAGTCCCATGTTAAAGTGAACAAGCTTTGACTTGGAAATGGATATATTCATCTGCAAAAGAAGATCCTGCTAGAATAAATAAATAAACTCTGAACATGCTCTTACATGGAAAGTAAGATGTAATAATAATCCTTCCTTTAGATTTTACTTATTCAGAGTGAATTTGACACTGATGGAGAATTTGAGGTGGCCTTGAAGAAACTCTTACCCATATAACAAAGCAATTTTCTGTCACATATTTCTGACCTCCCCTGGGTTCCAGGGGACCACCTTGGGGTCTAGGAGGACTGTTGAGTGTCTGTGGCTTATTCAACAACAGCTGTATTGCTGAGGCAAGAAACAAAGGGTGTAAGTAACTCCAGCTGCCACCACTTCTCTGCTAGAAACTGACTTGTGACCATAAAAGTAATTCAAGATCAGCAGTGAAATAGTTATTAAATTGTAACAGACCTGCACGTGTTACACTGAACTGTATCATCATCAAGAAGAAATTTTTCCCCAAGGATTTTATTTGCTGAATGTGCTGCACTGGGTTGGAAAAAGTCACCTACTCCAATATATTTAATTACAATTCAGAGAGAGAACTAGATGAGACAAGACTGATGCAAACATTCTTCTGTACCACTTAGAAATGCTAAACCTGAACCTTTTTAGCATCAAAACCTGCAGTTTGCTCTTTGGCTGCTTCAACATTACCTGCTTTCCAGATGCCTCTGACATCTGCCTTTGCTGCAGATGGGAAGTACATCATGTACTTCACAGACTCACTTAACATTGCAGCACAGCAGACATTGAACTCACAGCCCAATAACCTGAGCTATCATTTGCAGTTACTTTCTGCATTATTTAACCAAGCAGACAAGAGGAAAAGGGCTCTGAGTAATTAAGTGCTGTTTGGCACACACAGTAAATACATAGATCTCCATGACATTAATTTGAAATGGTGACTGAGAGCGCTTTGGTGCTCTGCACCCATTTCATACACTTACAGCACAGTCCCAGGATCACCAGGAAGAAATGTATGTCGTGGCTTCAGGTCATTACTTTTCTCTGTTAAACCAAACCAGCCTCGTGCTCTCCTGTCTGGTACAAATGGACTGAATTCCTCAGCAACAGGGGAACATCTCCCGCTTGGTGTGAACTGAGCACATGGCCACACTGCTTGCTCGGGGCCTAGGTAGGTCACTGCCACTGTTCCATCCAGCCTCTGTGCTCTGCCCAAACTCAATGTAATGAGTTTGACCAGGATCCTGTCAAGCCCCCAAGATGTCCATTTCACCCTCTTTCCCCTCACACCACAGTAACCAAAAAGACTAAACATTATTAACATAAAAGATTAGCATCAACAGTGAAATCCCCTAATTTATACTTATGCCTGGTGTTACTCCATCCCAGGTGCCAAATCCAGCATTTCAGCTTCTTAAATTTCATCCCATTAATCACAATCCAATGCTCCAGTCTATCTAGATCCCTCTGCAAGGTCTCTTGTCCCTGAAGAGAGCCAACAGCATCTCCCAGTTTGGTATGGTTAGCAAACTTGCTAAATGTACATTTAACTCCTGCATCCAGACCATTGATAAATATATTGAACTGCACCGACCCTAGGATTGAACCCTGAGCAACACTGCTGGTGTCTGGTCACCAGCCAGACGCAGCCCCATTCACTACAACTCCTTGAGCTCTGCCCTTCAGCCAGCTCATCACCCAGCACACCATGAACCCACTCATCCCACAGCTGGCCGACTTGCCCAAAAGGATGTTGTGGAGGGCACTACCAAAAGCCCTATTAAAAGCCAGAAAAAAACACTTTCTGCCTTCCTTTCACCCACCATGCAGGTGACCTTTTCATAGAAGGATTTCGACTTACTTAAACAGTATATGTGTGCACTTGTTCTCCATTTGTTGTGCCTGTTGATCTCATTATTTGAGTTAGATTTAAACAAGTCAGATACATTCACTTGTACCACAACACTCAAATTCTATATACATATTCAATAAAGTTAATAACATATTTCCGTAATGTGCTGTATGAATACCTGGAACAGTAATGAGCTGTTGTTACACTTTTGTGAGCTGAAAGTTTACAGCATAAATGCATTAATGAATTAAGCCTTTTGATCAAGCAAAAAGAAAGAAAGAGCAGTGGACTGATATGCATTATTCTCCTGCTTGATCTATTAAAAAATTGATTCAGCCTTCAGTCTGTTGTTTGGAAGACCATACCAAATAAACAAAGAGGGTAATGATGCAGTTACTTAAGAGAGTAATGAGCAGAACTAAATATCAAAATATAAATGCTTCCACAGAGCCAAACACCCTGGGTAAAAAGGATAAGGCATGCAAGACACACCTGAATTCCCATACTGGAATTTTCCTTTGTCTCCTTTTGTCAACAAGGGTCTTAGCCATAACAGAGAGCAGACTGCAGGGTGGTGCTGACATACTGGAGCATCTTGAAATGAACTTGTTAGAGTAGTCTAATTCCACTTGGCCAGAGCATGGCATTAAGGACTTGATCATGCTTCTCCTGTTGAGTTAATTAAAAACTACAAAAACCAGCTAGTGCTTCAGAGAAAGCTGTCATCAGGAAACAGACTATTTTCTACTATTGGGTCTCCCTTTCTGCTGAGACCTAGATCTTCCTGATGCAAAGCCTAATGCTGTTTGACACTCTTCTAGAGGAGAAGGAATTAGCCCATTCTATCATGATCAGGTACATTTCTGCATCCAAGCTAGTTTGCTCAGCATTTACTTGGATGCTGATAAAGTGTTGCTCTACCTATTGCAGGTGCAATGCAAACAAACCCTCAGTGCTCTCCACTCCTCACCCTTCATGTGATACTGTACTTTCCTGATTTCTGCACGGACAGTGAAATAAACTGTTAGAAATTGATCAACAGGGGATGGGAAAGGATAAGAAGGTGACACCTGCCTCATTATAAGCATCAGCTTGGTGCAATGGATGTAGTCCCCCGTTCAGCCATATATTTGAAAGCCAGAGCCAGTCTGAAATAGCATAAGTCCTCACAGGGAGAAGGACAAGATGAAGTATATAATCTAAACCCATGTGCAGCCAACCTGACAGTAGGAAGAGAGCTGATGTTTTCTTTAAATGATGTATGAGCACACTGATGATGTAGGAACACTCCAATTAAAAACAAATCAAGAGGGAATATTCATCACGAGGCTTTGCTAGAGAAGCAGTTAATTGTTTGAAAACTTAAAAACTAAAGAGTGCATGTGTGGGCATAGGATAATAAACCTGAAGATAATTCCAGAAAATAATTACAACAACCTTTTCCTTAGGGAGCTGTTGGGCTGAAAGTACAGTACAGAAACACCTATGTCATCTACCAGGGTTCACCTAGGCAAAGGTCTTTAACTGATTCTTGCTACCTCCTTCAGCTGAGGGAACAAATCCATTATTCTGTTTAGAGCATCCTGCTCCAACAAGCTGTTCAAGCTGCAATTTGCATCTTGAATGCTGTGCAAGGCAAAAAAAAAGTCTGAGTCATGCCAGGGAATGTTTCACAGAAAAAAGAAAGAGGGGAAAAAATGTGTGTAAGAAAGAAACCTCCACAAAATAAGGGAATCTGGGGAATAAGCATCCACAGCAGGACTGAGATGTAATTAGCCCCATGAAAAACTATAACTCACCATGAACAATTCCCCTGTGAATAGTCTTTATGGAAAGAATGCCCAGTGGTTCAAGTGTTAGCTGGGAATTTGAGAGGCTCCTGCTTGTCCATCCACTTTTCATGTAAGGAGAGCAGGGTCACTTACGTTACTTATGCTCCCATGCCACATTGTAGAATAGGACTAAAGGTCATTCTGTAAACTTTAAGCAGGATAACATTCCTAAAATCCATACACAGAGATGCTAACACACATTTTCAAAGCAGTATTTTGACTGTGCCTGAGCTGCTAATTAATCCAAGCACATACTTCAGCTAACACAGCTTGCCTGATTCCAGCATAGCTCAGTTAACACTAAGACTGTGCTTTGTTTCACATGCAGCTTGGACATATGAAACACGTCCTGTGTCTCTCTGGATCTCATCTCTCTTTCCATAAGTCAGGGATAGAAATCATCACTGGCATCATGCACAAATAAATGTAATGACAACAGTGAGGCTTTAATATAACATGGCAAGGAGAAGGCTGGGAGACACCTCTAAATATGACAGATCAGATGAATTTCAGTGTAATAGTGCTGGCTCTACACTCCGGCATTTTGTGCTTGCCCAGAGTGCTGGTACCAAGGGCATCCTGTCCGGCTCCTCAGGGCTCTGCACAGGTCCCTCCAGAACCAACCCAGCAGCATGGCAGCTTCCCAATTAGCACAGCCACCACAACACACCAAACAGCCCTAAGCTCCCTGTTCAGGTGACCATTTCTTACCTATTAAAGGTGGATTTGTCTTCCAGGAGTAAAAGCACGTTACAAATCATGTGGCCAGCACACCTACCATAACTTTTGTTGCCAGGGCAGATACTACATACAGGTAGTATCAATGAGCCAATTGTGAAAAGGATGTGGCTATCTACACCCTTCTGGAAACTTGCTGAAGAGGTGAGCTGCACTGGTGGTCTAGGCAAGCATGGTCTTTTTCAGTCATTCCAGTTACAAATTTTCTAGAAAGGCTAGGATCTTTCAGGACGGAGCTGTGGAGCTACTCTGCTGCCCCTAAGTTACTAGGGCTGCACTTTTCATCCATGGAATACTGACTGCTAAAGTACTGCAGGCAACATAGGTAGTACATAGGACACCTTCCCCAGCTACCACTGCACTCCTCCACTGCTGCAAGGCAGGAAAATATTCTTGAAGGATCAAAGCGTGACTTGGATTAAAATACTTTATAGACACTGATCTTGGGAGCTGCCAGACATATCACCCGTGACCAGATTTGCAACAGCACTAAGACCCCAAAGACAAAGAAAGCAGCTTGACAATTCACATTTTCAACAGTAAAAAGCAATTTACTTTAACAAAGATTAAGTTTTTCATGTGGAGGAGAGAGGCTTCAGCAAAATGAGCAGTGCAGGCCAGAATTGGAAAACTGGAAGGCAAATTCTTACTAAATCAGGCAGTGGAGGGTCGTAAACTGGTTCTTAATCCTAACCACAGCTGTCTGGTGCACAGCCTGAACCAGACCACTAACCCTGGGAACCCCTGTAAAATTGGGTCCTCCAGATGAAGATTCCTGATAACCTTTTTGGGTTTTAAGGTAGGAGCCAACAGCAACTGAACATCTGAGTTTGGGTCCAGCAACAGAAATTAACCTGGATTTTCATGGAAAGTTCATACCTACAGAAATCAGGTATGTCTGACAGAAACAGCTGCTTGGTGGGGTTTGAAGGGATGTGCCAAGGCACTTAACTGGGCACCTGGGCTTCTCTGTGGTTCTTTTAACACACAGTGCAATTGTATGCGCATTTCCTATAGTAGCCCAAACAAAAGAGACCAGACTCTAAGCTCTTGGTACTTTCATTTAAAGAACATCAGTCTGGAAAGTCCCGAGTCAGACACTGAAGGTCAAGGCTAGATGTAACTTGAAGATGTTGACGTAAAGCTGCTTGATACGTTAGCCAAGAAAAAGTGAACCCTTTTTAGCTCTCTGTTCTCAAAACTTGCCTCCACAGATAGCTAGCGACATATGGGCATAGTCACTGTTCTAGTTAGCACAGCTTCTCACAGAGCTTAAAGAAACTTCTGAGTGTGGGGTGCTGTGATCTAAGACCCACATGCTGGGACTGGCACTGGCTAGTGGATTAGGCTAAATGCTCACAAACCAAGTCATAGTGCTCCATAGCTGATGACTTGTCATTAAATCATATTCTCCAATGGAGGAGGCTGCTATGTTTTTCTAAGGAGGTTCTTCTACTTTTAAACCACAGAGTGATTTAAAAGGGGTAACTCGATAATGACAATAATAAAGGCATGAGAACATGGTAAAGGCACTGCATTTTTATAAGGCCAAACGATAAAGATATTTATAACAGTCAGTACCCTTATAATCTCCAAAACACAATCACAACAACCATGAAATTAATATGCTTAGGCAACTGCTGGGCTTAATCCAGTGCAAGTTGAAATCAATGGAGGGACATCAGGGACACTGGACTGTGTCCAGAAGCGAGCGAATGAAACGCACAGGGCAGAGAGTGGTGATCCAGACAGCCTTCATACAGTAGGCTAAGCACATCAGACACTGGCAGACCTTGCACTGGAATTTTTAACAGAAAATCCTCAGTAAGGCAAAAATTGCCTCACTTTTGAGCTATTCTTGACATATTTTTCAATGCCAAATCTAAGGTCCCAAAACCATAACTAAGGCTTTCCACAGGGCTTATTGGGATTACCATGAGTCAGGTTTAGTATAGCATCATTCTCTTCTTTGCGAATCCTGGTACATTGTTTCCACTCTCTCACCACTGTGTTTCCAGTAAAGATGAGTTAGGCACAGACTAAAGGAAGCGAAAAACCAGAATCTCAGTTGCCTGGCAGTAAAACTTATGGACAGCTTCTGCAAACAGCTTAGATGTTTTCACTGCTTGAGTGCTGAAGGGCTGTACTTGGGCTGTTTCAAACAGGACCAAACAAGAGAAAACCTTCACAATTCTTTGTTTGCCACTGATTCTCAGCAGAGTACATCTTCTGAGATATATCTACTTCCACGGACATTTTCAGTAGGTGTTGCATGAAGAACATCTACCCCTGAATCTCTTAAGGATGTCTAAAATACTTTTGTCTCTCTCTCTCTCTGCCTTGGTCCGTGTGTGTATGTACTCCCTGGTTCTGACTAGCTGGGAGAAACTCCTCCTGCATATCCATGCTTCTGACATGCTCTTCTCCTGACTCTTTACTGGATAATAAAGACCATCCCAGCTTGACAAACCAACTCTCAAGGAATCCAGCAGGCTTTAGATCCGTGGGGACAGAACATGAAGCTGATAATTTAAGGGAGTTGCCGTGATTGTGACACATGCATGGAGTGTAAGATGAGTTCTTGCTTAACTTAGAGAGGCAGTGGGATGATGCACTCGCAGACACACTGTGAGAGCAAGGCCTCCTGCTCACTGTGACTTCAGCATCAGAGCACCGCTGCTTCTTTCACTCTTTGTCTTTCTCTAACAGATGAGTAACACCCAGGTAGACAATATATGAGAAACTCATTGCACAGGGAGAACCCAAGCAACACGAAAACCTGTTAAAGGATGCTGATCTAATGAACACATTAATGATAAATATTATGTGCAAGAGGGAAATGGCCCAGCATAGTGGTGAAGTGCTGTCCAGATAAGAAACAATTTGGTTACCAACTGGGAAATGTGGCAAATATATTAGCTGTAAGAGTTATATGCCTTCTGACATCATCTTAACATAAACTATTAATTTTCTATTCTTTCCCTCTAACCTGGATAATAAGGCCAATAAAATATTTATTAGGTAACATAAAATATGCACAATACTGTCTTTAACTTTGTGCTTGTCAGAGAAAACACACTTAAAAAAAAAAGAAACAGCTTATGAAACTTTGCTAAAATACATTCATCTGGGCTCAAGGAATGCCTATTGCTACACATATGTATTTCCCCCAAGAAAGTTTAACTAGTTATTCAATATTCTTATTAATGATAACTACAGTAAAGCCCCAGTAAACCTGGAGAAATGTCTTTCTTTTTAAAAGATCAGGTTGAGTTTACTAGATATAACAGTATGCTGTGTGTAAATGGAGTGAAACTTGCAAAAGATGTAAGACATCGGCCAGAATTTATGGTGTGCACAAACCGAGTAAATTGTTGGTCTTGAACAATTATAAATGTTCTTTTTTTGATGATTGGAACTATGCATGAGCTCTATTTTTACACAGATTCACTGAAGGAGAAAAGCTATTGACTATCAGCTGATGTGCACACTCATCAGGGACTAAGTGCAGTGAGGGCACATTTCCCCAGTCTGCAGTCAGTGCTCAACAAGCTCCTAGGCAAAGAGAAGTCTGTAGCAGAGACAATGAAGACAGACAGCTCTTCCTTTGGGAAGCACCAAATCAACACAGCCTCTCCTATAATACATTGCTCACAGACAAGAAGCTCAGGCACTGTAACTTGAGCAGAGACCAAGGATTCAGACACAGACCACAGCTCCTGGGATCATGCCACAAGAGGTGGAGTCAACTACCCTCCCTCTTCTCCTCAGATACAAGTATTTCCAGCACCCAGCCAAGGTGGTGCAGAAGTGAACTAACAATGAGACAGAGGAGGTGGGGGAAATATTTTAGCCTTCACCTGAAACACACTGGAAAGTGCCCTCACTGAAGCACTTCCTCTTGAATCTCTGAGTAGGCTCCAAGCCTTGATTCCCTGGCTTCAGCTTTGCGTGTTTCCTTCATTATAATCAGTCTAACAATGCAGGGGAAAATGGCAGAGGGATTTGTTTACACTGTACATGGACTCCCTGCTCACCTGTTACACAATTAGGTGGTTACATAAATGGCCCAAGATGCCACATTCCTCACCCGGCCACTGACCCCTGAAATAAACCAGGCAACGTGACTCTGAGTAGCTGGAGGGTCTATTTGTGAGAGGATTTGCTGAGCAGGGCTGCAGTATAGAGTGTTCTTTCCATCTTCATGACTGCATTCATCATTTGCAGACAGAGAAACTCAGACAGCAGTGATGTGGAGTTTCCGTGTTCTGTTCCATGCACATCAATGGGATACCAGTAATGTTTCCCTTACCTTCCTTTTTTCCAAGAAAAAGGGAAAAGGGCAATCAATCACAAGTGCACCAGCATGGTTCCTTGTTTTAAAGCAAGTAGATGATGACTTTGCATAAGATTTTCTCTCCCATCCCTCTCTTCACACTTGCTATGTGATCCAGAGCCCACAGAAACCTGTGAAAACTTTTAACCCAGATTTCAAAGGGTTCTACAATCAGCCCTTTTTCAGCTATCCCTTTCAAACATGCCCAGCATTTTATGCAGCACAGTGTATTTGATGAATCTGGTGCCATTCACCTACAGATCTCAAAGTATTTCCCAGTCATTAACAACACCCAACAGAAGAAAATATTATTCAATGGCTGATTCTATGGCTCCTGAAAATGAAGTGAGGGGAAAGGATTTATCCAGAATCATACTGAGTTAGTGCCATGACTGCAAAAGAAGTCTTACTCCCTCTACCCTAAGGAACATTTCCTCTCCTAGCACACTGGATTCATTTTGAAAAGACTGTGAAGGCAACAGGTAGTGAACACCACTCCTGCTTCTCATGGCACCTTCCTGAGGTTCTTCTCACACATTGCCCTCTAACACACTATCAGAGCACATTGTCCAATTCTCAGAAAGGGCAAAGCACCTGAGCAAGGCTGCTGGTAATGCCAGTGATGCCCCAAGGGATACTTGCCTCCCTGCTATATGTAGTTCATGCACAATAGTCCACTAATTCACACAACCAGGGACAGCATTTGTTTAGAGATTATGTATTCCACAAACTAATGCTCTGTTATCCTGGGCACTACAGGCTTGCAGATCTCCACAAGTAGAACTCACTCACTTGGTTTTGGCCACCAAAGAAGAAAGTTTTATTCCTTTGTTTTTGTCATTTTCAACAAATACAAAGAAATTATTACAAATGTTGACCAAAATGAAAGCTAATATATATTGTTACTAATCCTGGTTAGGATAAAACCAGGTATCTCCTAATCAATGATGAAGCTCTGATCTGCAATTACAATTTACTCCCTGTCTCTACTGAAGGTGAGTTTATAAAAAATGAAATCTCATTACTCATTGATTTGCAACGTACTCCAGTTTCTCATGAGATATTGGATCTAACTGGTCTAGTATATTATTTTCCAGAAAAGGAGTGACAGAAAGGGAAGGGCAGGTATTGGGTAATCTTGGAGGGATCTCTTATAGAAGCTATGTGACATGATATCTTGCAGCTGTTTCAATGGACGGTCTCTCTTGCACTTCTCAAAGACAAATGATACACCAAACAGTCAAACTGCTGCTCACTCTGTTCTAGTTTACAGGAAGTCTGGGATTTAGGGAAAGGCAGCACATGGGGGATTTGAAAGTTGGCTGCAACTCCTGAACTTAAATTTAAGTTCCAAGCCCATCTAGAACCCAATGCAAAGCTCTGGGAAAACACAGCTCTCATTCTGAAGAAGCTAACAGAGCTATATGGCTGTACCAGAGTCTCTATCTTTCTGCATTCTAATTTGTGAATGCTATGACCTCTCTAGCACAAGAACTACACTTTCAACATTCATTTATTTACTTGTCCCTAGTCCAATCTATGACCAGTTCCTCTTGAGGCTTCAAAGACCTCAGTCCATTTAGAAAAATCCCACATATATTTCAGCTTAGCACATTTAGTAGCATCATATTCAGTTTGAAGGATTATTTATCTCCAAAATGTAACATTTAACATTGATACTTGTTTCTTGAGAAGTTGCAAGAATAAAAGGTATGTAGGAAATAATATGTAAACTCAGTGTAAACTCCTGTAAACCCAACTGCTTCACCTTATCACACATTCCCAGCCCATGAGGATTTTGGATGGAATAAATCAGTGCTCCCTAATTTTCACAGGTCTGAATAAAATAAATAAACAAAATGATATTAATTTAAAATAAATCCACTGTTCAGGTGAAAAGCATAACAATTTTCCCTGCTTTCCTTAGCACTGAAAGACAAAAACTGGCTCTCAACTGAACCTGAGCTCACAGATCAGGGGATTGGTTAACAGTGACACTACAGCTATCTGGTTTAGTTAACAACAGCCAGAGCAGATCATGCAGCTGGCAATAGGAATAATAATTTTCTTATCATGCATCCCTTTCTTAATCTAATCACCTACAGCAGTTTACCTACTTCTTTCAGATCAAAGTGGCTTTATTAAATAAAGCTGACACCTTACAAGGTAAAAGTTTCCAGTGTTGTTCTTAAATGAACCATATTTGTAATAGATTAACTGCAGATTTTTGGTTTTAAAGACAGTGAAAATACCAGAGCCAATGTCAAGGCAGTCTTTTAAAGAATATGTGTTGGCAAGCAAACATACACATTCCTCATGCTGCCACCAAAAACATTTTCCTTCGAAACAGAAAGAAAAGAGAACAGTAAACACAAGATTCTTAGAATGCAGAAATAATAAGATACTTTGGATCTGTTATCTTCTTTCCTGAACCTTGCAGGATTTTCACTTCAGATTCAAAAAAGTAGCCAGCAGAGAAGGCATTTGTACAAATTTTTCATCAGTAGGTATCTCCAAGACAGTATTAGGTCAGTCACCTGGCAGTAAGTATCAATAAAATCCTTTCTTCTTCCTTTCTGCTGTGAGAAAGAAAGCTATCTTAGCTACATGTGTTGATAATGAATGTAGAGAATGTGTAGATGTCTGATATATTCTTATTTTTACACGTTGAACTCCTATATTTTGATACTCTCGCATTTTGGGAGCCAACCCAGCATTTCAGTTTGTAAAAGCACCTTCCCATACTACTTCAGCCTAATCACACTGGGAAAGTCACTGTCTGAAGAAGTTGTATTGCAGTCATATGGCCTCTCAAAATCATATGGATTTCCAAAAGGCCTTGTTCTATGAGGTCTTATCAGGGGAAGTTGTCCCTAGCCTTCTGCTGTTAGGAAAAAGCAATTACTCCTACCTCAGGTACTGCTACAGGCCAAGCAGGTCATTAAAAAAAGCTAATTGCTTAGTCAGCCACCAAACCTTGTCACTTGCCCCATGCATCCTATTACATTCTCTCAGCACACTGGAATTAAATGTAATTAGCTTATGACAATCAATCACATCCTTTCATCAAGGAAGAAAATTAGGGGAGTAATTGGGTAAAAGATGATTTATATGGCCCTTTCTGACACAGGAGCAAAGAATAGTTTTTACATCATAACGACACCAAATCTTGTCAATATAACCTAGTCTAAATTTCTGCCAAGCCATAATTCTCACTTGGACTTTTCTCACATTATTATAGGTTAAAAAAGGAAGAAGAAATAAATTATAAAAATGTGTGGGTGTGTGTAGATACACAAGGGAATAGTCACTCAGTTTGTTTCCTAGACATAATAAATCCTTGTATAAAATGATAGGTTGGAATGATTTTCAGTTAAGAATTGATCTCATGAAACTGGAAACTGTTGTTAGCAAAATTACCCTTGGGCATAATTTTGCTGGTACCTGTGGACTCTTTTTTTGTCCTTTCTATCTTCTATTTTACTGTAAAAGTGCCAACCTTCTTGATCATTTTATAATGACAAAAAAGCATCCATTGCAGAGATGAAGAAACTAAACAAAGGTGGCACGAAAAATAAATTGCACAAAAATTAGTAACAGCTACTATTACTATACCAACTAAAATTAAAATGAGGGAAAGTACTTGCAAAGATGAGGAGAGAACAGGGAGTTAACCTGTCTGTGGGGATGAGTGATTCACCATGGCTGTGAACTGATAATATTTCAGGTCCACATGGCTAATCTAAATCTGGCCCAGTTCACAGTGATCAAAAGCTGGCACAATCTAGTGTGATGTTTGTTGGCTGTAGAAATCAGCTAATGGCTTAAATCTAATTCTTCTCAGAGGGCAGAAGTCGGTAGTGCAAGGATGCTGCCCAGGAAGCTCAGAAGACCAAAGGTTATTTGCCCAAGGAAAACCTTTCCTGCTTATTTGTCCTCATCACAGTTTAAGGGGAAGCCTGACCAAACAACTGAACACTGCAGAGCCACATCTGCCTATTATTTGTGTACTGAAACTGTAGTATCACACTTCTCTTTCCCATTACGCAAAAAGAATACAAATAAGCAGAATAAACATACAAAATCTCTAATCAGCTCAGAGGCCATTTTTTCTGTCCCTGAGAAGAAATTCACTAAATATGGTACTTTCTCATTTAACATTTATTGCCTTTCATTAACACCAGATGAAACACAAAGTCTCTAAAACCAGAATAATACTCCCTTCATTCCCCAAACGCTGGCTTTGCAAGCTCAAGCACACATTTAGCAGCAAGTTAAGCCTTTCTTCTGGCACCACTCAGTACAGTCTGCAGTCCTGCATGATGTGACACAGCCACAGATCCCTCTCTCTTTAGATGAGGGGCATGTCATGGCTGTCCATAAACCTCTGAATCTGATGGACTGTCATCACAGGGTTAAATCTCAGTTCATATCTTGCTGACTGCATGGGAAGCACATAATATTCAGTTCTCTCTCTTATGAAGAAGTCTATTTGGAGAGCTAGAAGGAAGCACAATCTGTAAATATTTACACTGTTTGTCAAAACTACAATGCACGTGGGACTCAGAATGCATCCCACGAGCCAGCCTGCACACTAAAGCAGCTCCATGTTCACTTGCCATAGAAGAATGGCTCCCTCACACCCCTGCACCACTTAGCCAGAAACTGCTGAAGAAGCCAGTCACAGAACCAGCCTTACTACCCAGCAAATGTAGGTAAGGAAAGGTTGTACCAGGCATTTCACCTGAAAATCACCTGCTCTGGCAGGACCTTTAAACAGTGGCCTGATTTATGCTACCATGGCTAATATGAAAAGTGTAGGCAGCCAGTTCAGTTTCATAATTGTACCCATAATGAAACTGAAATGAAAAGCAACCACGTCTCTTACCTCATACTTTATTACCCATCCTGCCTCAAATAGGAGAGTGCCAAAGGAAAAAAAGACAGAAGTGAAACATATACTTTGCATAAAACACTGGATCAGCAATGAAAGCCTCAGCCCATGGAAAGCCAGAAGCATGGCAAAAAAATGTCTTCTGTAGTTATCAATTTGGGGAAATCGTATATTGGAATTTTAGAGGGGAATGGACACAAAAGCAGCTGTTAACAAGGTGCTCACAAAGTGCTGTTAAGGTGCAAATCAACCACTGCCACTACTGTTGACTGCTGCTTCTAGATATTCCTCTGATAGTACTGAGGCTACACAAAGCGTGGTCACGAAAAGCACAAAATCTTACACACCACAGCTTAAAAGAAAATACCTGCTCAAGTGAATTTTGCAGCAAGAATGGAAGAAAGCTCCAAATGTTTCTACAGCCTGCTGACTTATTGCTAACATTTGCCATTCAGATTGATCTTCTGCTGAGAAACTAATGTTAAAACGTGCTGCTGTAACTGATTTGCATCAGAAATGTAGAGTAAAACAAAGAAGTTTTCTAGTACTTAATGAAAGTAGCCCCACTCCATGCCATTTTGTACCTCCTTTGCTTCTCAGATCTTTCATAGCCCTCCTTATGATCCATTCTAAATTATTCTCACCAAGACTCAAATTCAGGAAGCTTTTGTGGAATAAGCACAGGAGCGCTGATTGTGTGTCATAGGTTTCCAAGATTCTCAGCAAGCTCAAGTTTGCAGGTTGGCTGCTGCCCCACAACTATTTGCAGGTGCCTTTCTCTAGAAAAGCAGTGGACTGTGCCAGCTCTGTGCTCCAAAGCAGGAGCTTCCAGGGCAGAAGCTGGACAGAGCAGCAAGGACTATGCCTGTGGCACAAAGGGGAAGCCTATGGCCTTCATACCGAGAGCTCAGCACCTGCTGCCTGCCATTCTCTACCTTCAGTCAGATTTCTGTGTCTCCCCAGCTTTTCCATGAATCTCCTCCAAAGGCTGAAGCAGCAGTAACACATGCAGGTACTGCTGTGGCCTGTCTGGAACACAGCTGGCTTAACTGGCATCTTTCTGCCAGTTAGCCAGAGAGCGTTTGCATTTTCAAGCTGTCACCCGCAGTGACTTCACGGAAAGAACAAGTATTATCCAGCACCATTCAATAGCATTAATCATAATACAAATCCTGTTCTTGGGCTCATTTGCTTCATTCCAGGCTTGTACTGGTGCCTGACTCACACTTAAACACAAATTCCCACTCTTCTTCACCACTGAATAGTAATTTGATGGACACTGGGGATACCACCAGCAGGACAACCTTTCAAGCCAGTTGGCATGTCAAGAGCTACTGATTTTATTAGTGCCTCTAGCACTTAGAAAGGACAGTCTCTAGGGTTTTGCAGCAGGAATGCAACTCCCAGAGTTGCTGCCTTGTAGTGCTCTTGGAACCAGTTCTGGGGCTGGAGGATGGCAAAATGACACCAGGCACAGCTCCAGAACAAAAAGAGGCTGCAGAGGTTTGTCTCCCCACTGCAGGCAGGCTGGTGAATGAGTTACCTGCAGAACCTTCTGCCCTGGGTCCTACAGGGAAAGTGAATTGCCTGCTTGGTTTCCTGGAAATTTTACTTCATTTCTTTTCTGAACACTTTTCTAAGATCAGATGAGAGCTAATTCTACAGCGTCATACATAATTAAAACTAGCACCCAAATGTATCCAAGAAGAAGAACAAAATTCTACTTGCAAGCTTGTAATTTCTTGATGGCAACAGCTTGTTTGCTGCTTTTTGAGTTACAGCTGTACACAGCTGTTAGTGATCAAGTGCTGCAGAACATCCAGCAGCCACCCAGCTCTTCACACCCCTATTCTGTGCTTTTCAGTACTTTTGTTCCCTGCTGGGCTGCTCTTACGGCCCAGATGCTGCTATAACACAAGTAATCTGCTCTGGAGGCTTGGAGAATGTTGCATAGGTCAATATGAGATGGTTTGGCACTGGGGGACAATATAGATAATGGGAAAATATCCAAAGCTGACCTACAAACTTAAGGGGCACCTTCACGATCATATTCCTTCTATCAAATAGGATTTATATGTTTGCATTCATAACCTCATCATTGCCAGAGAGGGACAGCAATAAGCATTTCAACTTAACCTTCCATCAGAACTAGAACTTAAATATAAATGTCTCAGCATGATCCAGACTGGCAATATGGGAAACCTGGGCTGGAGGCAAGAGAACGAAAAACCCTCAAGTCATGAACTCAGAACAAAACAAGTGGAATGCAAGAAGAGCCTTTAAACAAACATGGAAATGCCATATTTTGTTTTAAATTGTGCTGAAAAAATGGGAGCACGGCCAGAAAACTCAGACAGATGGATTTTCTTATCTGTCAAACCATACTAGCCTGCAGATTAATAACTAAAACAAGTATTTTCCCAGCACCCTAAGATGTTCATTTTTCTTGTCATTAAATGCACACTAATAGTGCAATTGTTGCTCCAATGCTAGTTTGTACTTCTTTGATCCTGTATTATAGATTGTCAGCAAAGATTTTTACCAGATTTCTTCCTTGCCTTCAGTAACTGAATGCATTTCATATTGTGCTTACATAAAGAAAACTTCCTCAAATCCTGATGGTTGCCTACAAAAAGGTGATGGTTCTTCCTGTAGTGTTAGTGTAACCCATATTCTTTCCAATTCCTTTCACTAAATTGCATATCTAAGGAGAGGTTAAGACCTACCACTTTGACCTAGCAATAGGTGTAAGTTTTGTGGTTAAGCCCTTCGTGCTGAACTGAGGTCTAAAAATATAGTTCCCCACCTGTGATCAAGCAGGCCTAAGGAAAGGAAAAGAAAGCAAGGAGGAAGAAGGCAAAAAGAAGGAAGGGGAAATAAAGAAGAAAAAAAAGAAGAGAAAAACCCCGAGAAAGTAAAAAGGAGAAGAGAAAAGAAAACAACTGTTTGGTTAACAACTTGGTTGTATTGATATGCATTTCAATCTGAGCAGTGTGCAACATACTTGGTTTGCTTGATTGGTCACCTCTGTCAAAGGTGAGATTTCATTTCTGTGCTTAGTCTAACCTAACATTCTTAATAAGAAGCATGATTAAGCAATCACTGGGAAACAAAATCTCTCTGGAAGAGAAGGGTAATTCTTTTGAAAGGAAAGCACAGGAGGCCCCATGAGACAAGTCATTCCTGATTCAGAACAATTAAAAGTTTAAATACAACTTTTAAAATACCCTGTAATTGTTTATGCCTTTTATGTGATAACTGGATAGCAGGAAGAAAATAATCTTTATGAATTCCTTTAAAACAGATATAGTCAATTTTAGAATAATCCTATGGCATGCATGCTGTGGGATGGGTATAAATGTGGTGAAAATGTTTAGTAATACTTGTGACCACAGGTACAAATTAGTCAGGAAATTCATAAACATAAACTGTAATATATCTGGCCTCTCAGCATTAGCTTTTTAAAAAATGTTAAGGATCCAAAATGCGAAAAAGGAAATGAAAATTACTTCGCTTATTGTCCTTAAGTTGAATGTGTAGACACTTTTGCAAATGCCATGAGGCACCCCTGTGCATTCTCAGGAATCTAATTATGTCTAGGAACCTGACATCCTTCACTTGGGAAGCAAGTTCTGTAACCAAGCTGCTGGAATTGCGATGTTGCCAATGTATCAGTCTTTACACAGCCACGTCACGACCTGACACACACTTAAGATACGGTTTCCCACTGATTGTCTCCTGTGTTTATATCACTCTTCAGCCTCACAAAGACCCAGTTTCTAAACTGGAATGGTCTTCAATTCAAGATGCTAGCAGCAGTTTGGGATGAAAAAATGAGCCCCAGACACCGCCAAGTGGCATTTTACACTTTTAGATTGCAGCACTGCATCTCGGAACACAACCTCTTAGGATCATTAATAAAACCTTCCCAATGGTAAACCCTTGCCCTGGGTACAGCGCTGAGATCTGCAGACTGCTGGAGTGTCTCCTGCCCCTCCTCCTGCCCCCACCTCAGGGCTTGAGGTGTTTATCACACTTCTTCCCCTCACTCCTCCCTGCAGGGCAACATTCAGTCCTTTCTCCCACAGGGTCTCCCTGTGGCTGTGGGGCTCAGCCGTGTCCTGTTTGGAGCTGTCTGGAACCAGCAGTGCTCAGCAAGGGGCACCCCTGCCCTCTCCTCACAGAGGCCACCCTGCAGTACCTGCTGCCAAAATCCTGACACCAGTATCAAATACAGTCAATATTGTTAATAATTTTCATTGGGGACTGGTTCATGACGGAGAGATAAGAAGCATGAGTTGGTGTATTGGAGGGAAAATTATCAGCTCCCACAATGGACAGTTCTAAGGGATGTGACAGGAGGCATGGGCACACTAATAAGGAAAAGATACAAACAACCTATATTGACAATACTCACTGTTTATTTCCATGGCTGCACTCTGCTGGCCTTCCTCACCACCAAGCAGGTGTATTCACAGAGCCCTCTCAGGGACAAGGTGAGGCAATTATCCTCTGCTTCAGCAAAGTGAGAGATGACTTGATCCAGGATGTTCAGGGCAAAATCACTGTTTTACTTGGCATCATATCCCTTGGCTGTTGAGGTCAGTCTTCAACCTGAGGTATTCATTGTCTAATCACAAACCTTCAAAATGGAAAAAAAAAATCAACAAATTACCATTAGCCACTGAGAAATTTTTAAATTTTCACCCTGTACCTATGACACAGGTTGACAACTGTGGAGCTGTGCTGCTACAGTAACACTACCATCATCTACTTCTAAGTGGTGTGCCTCCATGAAAGACAGCACACTGGGCAAATTTATACCTGCTCAAGGTCTGATGCACAGGGTGTGCACACACCTGCTTCTACCATCACCACATACAGCTTTCCCTGCAGTCACACTGGATACTGGAAATGCAGCAATACCTCGTTTTGGTGTCTCTCTGTACTTTCATGCCAGTCACATAGGAACTCATCATGTGGGAAGAAAAATAAAGTATCCTCCTTTAAGAAGAGCCACGGTGTCATAGAGATAGCAGATTTCTGTTTTTCCACTCATCAAATATGTTTCCATCACACCACAATGACCTTTCAGCCTAGCTACACACTCAGGGAACAGTTTTGTCTCCCCACTGCCCAGATACTCTCCTTGTTATGATAAAAAACCCCAAAACCCAGAGCATCAGCTATGCAGAAACTCCTCACCAGAAATCCAATTGAAGCCATCCTAATGCCCACCAGAGAGGACATTAGAAAGCTATTAGAGGCAGGAACCTTGGGGACAAAATGGATAAATATCATTAGGCAACAGGTGAAAAGTGTCCTCCATTACATGTTCCTGAAGCAGCTTTTCCGCAGTCATTTCTGCTCCCGGCGGGTAAGCAAGCAGAACAGCATGAGGGCAGAACAGCATTCTGGCACTACTGCAACTTGTACCAGTGTTTGCTCTAAGCATGAGCTGAAATTTCATACTAGAAACAGTTATTAAGGCCTCTTACAAATGTAAATCATAGGCAAAGTAGCCTAAGCCATTTCAGCAGGGTGTTTACATGCATTTGAACAGCTGTTCCAAAGTAACAGCTATTTCTTGTGTCTTGAATCTGGGATGAAAATTTGGGAACAAAATATTCTTGCATGGAAGAACACCACTACTTGGTAATTAAGCACATTGTGATTCACGACACCAGAGGAATGCCAGCAAGGCAGGATTGTCCTCTGATTAGGATAAAAAAAAAGGATTCAGAAAACAAACCAGGTTTTGCTATGGTTTACTTGTGAGACTCTTTAAGGCTCTACTCTCTGTCCAACAAACAGAAAGAACAGTGCTCCCTTGTGAGACAGAGAAATTGATCTCATTTGTAGTGTCCAGATTGCTCTAAATGTTATTAAATATTATTACATGCTACTAATAAAGCTGAGTTTATTGTGGTGACAGGTGCAATCAACAAATAGTGTCATGACATCCTCAAGAATGTTGTGGAAAACATCAGAAAAGGCAAAACCTGTAACAGAATGGGTATCTATGCTGGTTTTGGCTGAGACAGGATTAATTTTCTTCATAGTAGCTAGTACGGGGCTGTGTTTTGAATTTGTGCTGGAAACAGTGTTGATACCACAGGGATGTTTGGAGCAGTGCTTGCACAGAGCCAAGGCTTTTTCTGCCTCTCACACCACCAGTGAGTGGGCTGGGGATGTACAAGAAGTTGAGAAGGGACACAGCTGGGACAGCTGACCCCAACTGACCACAGGGATATTCCAAACCATGTGGCATCATGCTCAGTATATAAAGCCAGTAGAAGAAGAAGGAAGTGGGGGACACATGTTACACATGATGGAGCCCTGCTTTCCTGGAGATGGCTGAACACCTGCCTGCCCATGGGAAGTGGTGAATGAAAGAACAAATGAATTCCATGTTTTGATTTACTTGCACACGTTGCTTTTATTTTATCTATTAAACTATTTTTTTCTCAACCCACGAATTTTCTCACTTTTGCTCTTTAGATTCTCTCCCTCATCCCACTGGAGGGGGAATGAGTGAGTGGCTGTGTGGTGCTTAGTTGCCAGCAGCAATTAAACCACAAGATCTTTGAGGAAAACATGCTCTGCACAAATGTTTGAATACTCTTGGACCATTTGTGATAAATGGACTGTGGATTCTGCAAAAAAGAGTTGGGTAAAAGTAACTGGCCAAATAGAAGAAGGAACATCCTGTCAGATAGCACAACAGAAAGTGCCATGGCAAACATTTTTGCGGCACATAGAAATAATCTTTCTTTCCTACGACAAGTCCAGACCCAAAAAGAAAGAAAAGGATGTAAAAATTTTTCCTCTGCTATTTAGCTTTGCAAAGATGGAAGTAGAAAAGCAGTGAAACAATGGCTCTGAGGAAGAGTATCTGAAACATACTAGCAAAACAAGCTAAGAAAAAGTGCCTGTAGCCAGATCTCTTCTGTGCTGAAAACTTTGAAGGGTCACTTCAGTGAACCAGAAAAGCATACAAGAAGCAGCCAAAAGGCTTAATAAACTGAAGCACCCTGAGCAATTTGGGGGATTAGGCATTGGTTTATGGGTTTTTTCTGGAGTTCACAACCTTGTCTGCAGGAAGGAATAAATGAAAAGTTATTCTAGTGGTTACGGGCTGGTGAGGTGTGAAATGCACCATGAGCAGCTGCCTACTCAGCTACACACAATACCAGTTTTCACTAACACACAATACCACCTAGGTAGCCACTGCCTTCAGTTGTGCCCCTAGTATAGCATACAACCCTTTTTTCTAAAGGAACTAAAATGCCATTGACCTAACGCTGTAGTTGGAAAAACCCTCAGTTGTCTTGTTGGATTATGTTTCTTTTCAGATACAAGAATGTGTACATGTGGAACTTCAGGTCTTTTCCAACCTAAATGGTCCTATGATTCTATGAAATTATGCAAACACCTCTGCAAAAACAACATAGCAAAATTTTCAGCTAAGAATAAACTAAAACATTTTAAATGTGACCCTGAGTCTTTAGATAATGGAAATCTGTGAAAAGACAGCTTAACATACATCTTCGCTTCTCAGCAGACCATGTTGGTCTCTCCTGACTGAATCAGAAGCAGTTAAAACTGTACCATCAACAGAATCTCCAGCTCACTGTGTGGAGTGCGCAAAGTTCATGGATGTTTGAAATATGACTGGCATTTCAATGGGACTAGGGAACAGCAAAGACATCTAAAGCCTGTTACAAATGCAGGTGGCCAGATGCCAAATACAGGGTGGTCCTGGACAGGGGAAAGATATGAACTTCTCCACTGCTCACATTGTAATAAATTGCCATTTACTTAGCATGGTACTATGTTGTATGGCCCAAGATCTTTATTTATTCCTCAGATTTGCCCTATAAATAATGCTGCCTGATGACTTCAAAGGCTAGATTAGGCAGAGGAACTGCACAGCAGTATTGTTAAGGTGGCTACTCTGGATAACTGGTTAAGCAAAGTCTTATTAAAGCAAAGGTTTGAGTGTGGGGCTTGTAATCACATCAGGATAAGTTTCATCTTCTCAGTTTGGGATTTGATCCTCAGAAAGAGCAGTCCCAGACTGTGGTCATGCACTGTCTGTGTTTACAAAACAAAACAGAGGGGAAGTTGACCTTGCCTGCAGAGAGGACCAAAGGGCAGACTCCCAAAGTCCCCTGGCATACCTAAAATCAGCATGCCTGTTGTTTACAGCTTTCTTTTCAAATTTAGAAACAGAGCCTTTTCTCATCTCACTTGTTCCTGGCTGCAGAAAGGTCTCCAGCTATTTATATATGTTGCAGAGGTGCCAAAAGACACACAACACGGCTGGCAGCTTCCAGGGTGCTTGGCTCCACTAAGACTGCAACTAACTATCCAGAGTTTTTTGGAAGCTACTTTATTCCGGCAAATCCTTTGTTCTGGGAGCACTCTGGGAATTTCTACGTAAATATACTTCATAGCCTGGTACCCTTTTAGACTTCATAATTAGAAAAAGGGGACAGAGCAGCTTCACATTCTTGATAGCCATTTAGCAGCTCATTTATTTATTATCCATGCATGAGCTTGTTCAGATGAGATCCAAGTTTTTTAACCTTCCACATAAAATATGAGATTCATTGCAATTTGGTAAATGGTATAGTTTTTATATTTTCTGCATCTTTGAATCTCTTGAAGCAAAGATGTATCCAGAGACCATGAGCCAATTGTCCATCCTGTCAAGTAGGGCATGGTTTGTAGTTTCAGTTCACATTGGCTTGGTTTGCTTCTCCAACAAACACAAAAACTTTGGCTTTCTTAAAAAATTAATATTATGAATAAAATTTGCAGTGAGATTCAAAATTTAACTTCTGCTTAGTACTCTTGACAAAGAGCCCTAAACTAAGTTATTTTTCATTTCCCTCTCTCCTTTTTATCTTTTTCTTTTTAAGCTGGGAAAAGAAATCAGAGAAAACATAAGAGATCTAGACCATAACTGGTTAGCATAATTCTCATCTATTTTTTTTTTTTTACTTAAAAAGTCTATAAGTAAAAGAGAAGCTGAAAAGACTGAGAACAACATAACTTGGCTTTCCATTCTTTCCCATTATACAGTTTGGGTTTTCGATGAACTCTCCCATAATTAGGACTCAGTCACGGTGAAACACTTCTGTCCCTTACTGTTTCTAGGTAACCTCAATTAAAAGCCATGTAGAGTGACAACAAAACACTGCCAACACATCAGTCATGCACTGTATGATAAAAATAAGTTCTTTTTTTGTGTGTGCTTATCTTTGAATGGAAGAATATTTGTCAGTTCAAAGGAGCTGGGAAGGGTTACTTTGATTACTTTTTTGTTACACTTTAATGCTGTCCTCTTTTCCAGTTTTTCCAGCATATTACACCTCTCATATGCCCTTCTCATTCAGATCCCCTTCCAGTATCACCGCTGGCTTACACATCAAGCAGAATTCTTCCTGCAACTTCGCATGAACCATCTCATTGCTGTGTGGACAACTTCCTTACTTGCCATTGCTCCCTGAGATCCCATGTGTGCTGCTTCTGGGTGCTGTAGTCTGATGTGAGGGTGAAGCTCCAACAAGAAGTGACAAGTAATGCTTGGGCCTAGCAGCTGCTTCAGCCACTCACCATGGGTGACATGCAAACCTCAACTCGGGACCGGATGGGTATTTTAAGAACCACAGATGCACAGCTGGAAAGTAGCCCGTTTAACCCATGGTTAAGATCATGGAGCAGATCTTCCCGGAAACTGCACTAAAGTACATGGAAAATAAGGAGGGCATTGGTGACAGCTGACATAGTTTCACTGAGGGAAAATTGTGCCTGACAAATCTTGTGGCCTTCCGTGATGGATGAGGGCATTGGTGGATGAGGGAAGAGTAACTGATGTCACCTACCTGGACTTGTACAAACAAAGCACACGACACTGTCCCACACAACATCCTTGTCTCTAGACTGGAGAGGCCCAGACCACACCACAGTGGAGAAGGATTTGGCTGGATGGTCACACTCAAACAATGCAGTCACTGGCTCAGTGTCCCAGTGGAGAGCAGCAATGAGTGCCATTCCTCAGGGGCTGGGACTGGGACAGTTTAACACCTTTGTTGGCTACATGGGCAGTGGGACTGAGCACACCCTCAGCAAGTCTGCCCACAGCACCAAGCTGTGAGGGGCAGTCAACATGCTGGAGGGAAGGGATGCCACCCAGAGGGACCTGGACAGGCCTGAGAGCTGGGCCTGCACAAACCTCATCAAGTTCAACAAGGCCAAGCGCAAGGTCCTGCGCCTGGGCCAGGGCAATCCCAAGCACAAACACAGGCTGGGTGGAGACCAGACTGAGAGCAGTCCTGAGGAGAAGGACTTGATGGGTGTTGGTGGACAAGAAGCTCAACATGACCCAGCCCTGCATGTGCACAGCACAAAAAGCCAGACACATCCTGGGCTGCATCAAAAGCAGCATGGCCAGCAGGTCAAGAGAGAGGATTTTGCCCTACTCTGGGTCAAAATGGAAATGCCTTTTGTCTTCTCTCTTCTGGTGAGACCCCACTTGGAGTTCTGCATCCAGTTCTGGAGTCCCCAACAGAAGAAGGATGAGGACCTGCTGGAGTAGGTCCAGATGAGAGCCAGGAAGATGGTCAGAGAGGGATGGAGCACCTCTCCTATGATAACAGGCTGAGAGAGTTGAGGTTGTTCAGCATGGAGAAGAGAGGGTTCCAGGGAGAGCTTAGAGCAGCCTTTCAGTACCTAAAGGGGAAAGGGGCTTCTTACAAGAGCCTGTGGATTATATATAAGGAAGACATTCTTCATTATGAGAGTGGTGAGACACTGGTTGCCCAGAGAAGTTGTGGATGTCCCATCCCTGGTGGTGTTCAAGGCCAGGCTGGATGGGGCCCTGAGCATCATGGTCTAGTGGAAAGTGTCCCTGCCCATGGCAGGGCGCTTGGAGCTGGGTGATCTAAGGTCCCTTTCAACCCAAACCATTCTAGGATTCTGCGCTGATACCAGCTGCAAAGGATGACATACATCAGCATGTACAGCTGAGCAACTGAGCATTGAAAAGAATGTGGTGTTTCTTAGCATAAACTCAAGCACACTGACACAGGCTGTCCAAGCCACGACGAAGCAGCATCTCACACGGACAGCAAATACTAGTGCGCTCTCTCCAAGCAGCAAAACCATACAGGATGTTAAAGGGAAATTTTAGCATATATGGAGCAGGCAGATTCAGTCTGGAACTAGAAAGCTCAGAGTGGATTGTGGCAGCAGGGAAAAGCTACTGGCAAGGGAGGAAACAATGAAATAGAAAAAACAACTGGGGGCTAGAAATCATAGTGAGGGAAACCCATGCACAAACCCTCTGCTGAGCTTCTGGGCACAAAAGATTGGGCAGAGCCTTGAGAAACCCTCAGCACACTGACTGCTCTGACTGAAAATATGAATCATCAGCCCCTAGGATGACTCATGGCCACTCTCCTTCCACCCTGAGTGGCAAATGAAAATAGAGATGAAGAGGAAGGTCGGGCTGAGGACAGTACTACAAGCCAGGGAATTTCTCAGCCTCTCACTATGTCAACACTCGTGTCATGAATCCTTTCACATTCAGCAGTTGGTGGCTGAGGAGGAGACAGCAGTGACCATCTGTGGAAGGAGAGGGGTGCCATCCTCCCTCATGCTGCCTGCCAGGGAGGGAGACGTTTTGGCAACAGAAGCAAGCACCTGAGAGACAGAAAAAGGGCAACTGGTACATGTAGCTAGTTAGCAAATGAACTAGAAATAAGAAGGGGAAAATCACAAAGGGTTTTGCATATCTTGGTTAATTGAGTTACAGCTATAAGGATAGCACTGCTGAATAGCTTGCCAGGCTGAAGTCCTGGCCTCAGGAGTGTCAGTGGAAATTTGGCAACAGACCTGAGAAAATCTGGTTTTCACCACAGCTTTAATGCCATATGATGCAGAGAAACAACCAAGGCTCGAAGTCCAGGCAGAGGCTGAGCTGCATTACTGGCTACATGGGTACAGCCCAGGCAGATCTCCCTGAGCACCTCTGCTCCAATGGTGCCCAGTGCTGGGCAGAGGGCTCCATGTCAGGCTGTGCCTGGGCCCTGCAGCTGAGGCAAATCAATGTGCTGACAGGGATATCCAGGCTCTGGGAGCTGAACTTACAGACATCACCTTGGCAGTTGCCACACAGCCAGGCCATAGGAAGCTGAGGAAGCAGTCACTCTGCTGCTAGGCACTCTGCTACTGTGGCAGCTGTATTTCATTAAATTTCCATCACCTTTCTTTCAGTGCAGACTGACTGTGAGGAGGGGATAAGGTTGCTTGTGAGCCATTAATGCTCGCTGGACTGGCACATTCCCACGTCAGACCAGGCCGCTCTTGCTTCCCACCTCCCTTGTTTTCCCTTTACATCTGTTAAGACTACAAGTTACTGGAGCTGTGACTCCATCTCTTGGGCACTGTTTGTCCAACAAGGCCTTCATTTCCTTCAACTCCTAGATTTACCAGTGAGATAATATTAAAACATTCACACGTCTTGTCACACAGCACAGAATTGGCTTTCTTTGTAATGAGTTTTTCCTAAAGTCTTTCGGGCACTGGTTGGATCATATTCTGTTCCCACAACAAAGTGAGTTGGGTCGTTTAGTAGCATGTAAGAAAATTATTAACACAAATCTGAGCAGCAACATTTCAGCTTCTTTTCCCACACAAGTGAAATTCAGCATTAACTCTATGTGCACTGAAGCATTCACTTTACTTAAGTACTTCATCTTCTTTAATTACCTTCAGCATGGAATCCCCCTCCCTTTCCATTCCTTTCAAGCAGCTTTTGGCCTCCAGCTAAAACAATGGCCTTTCACTCCCCTTTTTTATCAAAGCATTGCCCTGATCACAGGGCCAAAGAATGTCAAGATAGATATACTTTTGCAGATACACTCAACGCTTGTGTAAATGAACGAATGCTCAGGAGAGAGCATGCTTTATGGGTAACAGACAAGTTCATAGGAACTTGAGAGGCTTGGGATTGCCTTTGTGCCTGTCATTCCTGCCTCAGGACAGCTCAGGGTTTGTGATTCCATAGTCAGTGGTGGTTACTGACTGACTGTTCCCAGCCATGAGCTTTGCTGCATGGACTGAGCACTGCAGGGACTCAACCTTGCCCTTCAGAGATGCTTCCCTCTTCTCATTCCTACACAGTTTTCACTGCCTGCCAACACCGTGCTGTTGGCGCCCAGTTGAAAGGAGTGGCCAAAAGCCATCACTGGCAACTCATTACACACATGGATACTCAGCCAGGAGACAAGACAAAAGGAACAGAGGTCTCACTGCAGTCTGGAATACTGGGACAAGGCTAGAAACATTTTCCCTTTTCCAAGAACCAGGCGATAAGGGAGAAGCAACTAATATGTGAATGCTGTCCTGAATGTTTTTAATATGCTCCTGAATCTCAATGAAAATTTAGGAAAATTTGAGATGTTTTGAAGGCTTTGCTCTATTTTCTCTGCTGTTGATGCTTGGTTTTCAGTTTTTCTGAGGTCATGTTTCTTGGCTTATACCAGTATGATTTTCTCTATAGCAACTAAGCTATTCTACATTAAAAAATTAGAAATCAAAGGCAAATGGCTCATCTAGACCAGTACCTGCCAATTTGCATCATAAAGTGGGTCTCTCAGTGCAATATTCTGTCTCAGAAAAGTACTCTGTTGCAACACTTCATAATAAGACATAATGGCAAATTTTCCCCATGTCACAGTATCCCCACTTGTGCAATGTTCTCTAAAGGACAAAGGGGTAAAAGAAGATTTAAAAAAAGTACTTATGCCTTGTGGCAACTGTCCTGAAGCTTGATGGCCTATTTTAGAATGTGCAGTTTGAAGAGCTCTGCTTGTTTAGCCCAGCCAAGCAAAGGCTGGCACAAAATATGATTATCCCAGGCTTATTTATAGAGGGGATACATTGGGGAGAAAGAAGAGCTAATGAAGAAAAAATGGCACAAGAACAAATGGGAATAAGTGAGTCACAATAAAATTAGGCTGGAAATGAGTAAACAATTCTACCTGTACTGTTCTGGAAGAACCTCCCAGGAAGAGAACAATGGGGAGAAAAAAACATGGCTATTTTTAGAAAATAACAAGATGAGTTTAAGAAAGTTTTATCACTATATGGCCTGATGGCTATGAAAGCAGAGGATCATTTCAGGAATCTTCTAGCCCTATATACTTCTCTTTCTAGAGCGTTTACATTTCTTCTGAAAACAGACTCCCCCCAAGAGTTTTAGGATATGCTAAGTCTTTTTGATCAAAGTTTAATCCAGTCTTATTTAAGGTACAGACTCTGCAGACTTGAATGAAAAATCCAAAAGTGATTTGCTCGACCAAATCAATGTGGTGTCTGTCCAAAAGACGCTTTCTGATTCACATAGGAATTAAATCACATGGCTGGCAGTCCCCAAGAGGCAATCTGAAGTGATCATTTAGTACCCGTTTGTATTAACTCTGTTAACCTCTGCCAGCAGCAGAAAAAGGGCTCGGTGCCAGCACATCTTACAGTTTTAATTAGTTTGCTTCCAGACGTGGCAAGCCCCATCCTGCGAGACCTCTAGCGGTGCCCTCTGTATCTGTGGGCCGGGCAGAGCCGGGCCACCATCGGGGTGGGTGCTGCCACAGCCAACCCACTCCTCCACCTGGTCAGTGCCACGCGAGTAAAAGCCACAGTTTCCATCCCCAAGGAATATCCGTGGCGTGCATTTCCTGCTCTGATGAAAGACCCAAAGGAGAGTACTCCCAAATTTCCCGTTTCCCTCCCAAATACTTCACCTGTCTTCACAAACAGTATTGCATCTTACAAATCACACTGAGCTGATACATGGCAAGATTTGGGTACATGAGAATGGGGCCCTGATGGTCTACATGAGCACTGGCATATTTCTGTACATATCATACGTGAGCAGATACTGTATGGCAGAGGAGTAAAACACAGCTGGAATCATCCCTGTAGTGCTGCTGGCACCAGGGGATGCTGCAGAGCCTACCAGAGCCACCACTGCTGTGTCCCCAGCACGCTGCCAGCAGCCTCCCTCTGTCACAAAGCCAGCAGCCTTGCTCAGTGCCCTCCCAGTGGCACTGGGCTCTGCAGCTCTTTGTCTGCTCACGTTCAGCAATTCCATGATAACTGCTGGGATATATATGTTCTTTAAATGCCGTTCCTGCACACAGACCTCCATTGTCACTGCTGTCTGGCCACAGGGGGAAAATCCAAAGAGGCACTTTGCTGTCTTTCTATTTCTGTCTCCTGGGCTGCAGAACACCTCATAGTTTAGCCAGTTCCTTGCTGAAGTCTGACTTTCAGAGCACTAAATATAGGAATAGTGCACTCTGCAGGGGCTAAATTTATCTTTGCTGCGTTAGAAGGGGAGGTACCTCATTACTGGCGGCAGGAAAACTAAACCACTGCAGGCAGGGAAACTTGGGTGATGCAGTAACAGCCACTGCTCTGTTGTGCCAGTGTAGGAAGGAATTGAAAGTTCAGTTCTGGGTTTGATTTTTTCTTTTTAAATGAATCTGTTCAATGCCTCAGTGAGGTTTTCCAGGAGTTCACTTCCTCCAGAAGAAATTACATACCTCCATATTATTAATGTAAAACCATTTAGGAATATTCCTCATTTTAATCAAGAGATTTTAAAATAATACAAATTAAATTTCAAGGTTTCAGGCACCTGGGCTTGCTACAGCTGGCATGTAAAGCCTTGATAAAGATCCTCAGAGGCAGTAAATCATGACTACCTGCCATAAGCCTGGACAGGCTTTTCAGGAATGGTAATCACTGCTAAACAAGGAGGGCCAGTCGTCTCACAGCTCCAGCCTTTCACCTTTAAGTCACCTATTCTAGCATAGTTGGCAGGGGGGCACGCGACCTGGACTCTGTTCCTAAGATGTGCTATTCACTGCAGATTAGACACCGTGCCTCTGTTTCCCTATCCATCAGCTGCGGCTGGCAGAATTTCCCCTGCTCTGCAGAGCATTTTCAGAGCCTGGTGACAAGTTATAACCATTACCCCGGCTTCTCTTTCAAAATCGCGAAGCTGGGAAGATTTGAAAGATAGGATTTTGACCAAAATACTATACAGGAAAATGCCTGACTGCTCGAAAACACGTTTCCTAGCGGGTGGCATCACCCATGAATCAGCAAAGGCAGGTGAGCGCCAGAAGCAGCAGACCCGGGTTGTAATTGCATCATGGGAGATGTAGTTCAAGGAGGCCACCCCACAACGGAAGCAGCTGATATAAATTAAAATTCTTTTCAGGTATTAAGATGGCATTTCAGAAGTGTAAGGGGCAGGTTTTTTTTCAAAATTTTACACAGTCCCGTATTTCCACTACTATTCTCATTTACCTGCAGTGCTCACCAATACGAAACAGAGCCATAAGTCAGATCAGCTTCCATGTGGAGAACTATTATGTAATAGGAACAAATCAAAACACTATAAATTTAGTTATTTTATCTTCATACAGATGATGATGATACACAAACTACACAGTGGAGGAGATGACCTGTTCTGAAAAGAAAATATTGTTAGGATCCACCAAATTTTCTTGTCAGAATCAAATGTAATGGTGAAAAAACCCCTTTTATGAGTCCACACTAGATTCAGCCCTGGCTAATCCATGACAAGCGACAGCTGCACAGCCATTTTACTGCAGACTGCTGACAAAAGTACATTATTCACTGGAAACCTAAGGTCTATACTGGGAAAGTAAATGTACCCCCAGCACTTGTTCTCTAGTACAGTCTGGACTTTTTTCACACACTCTTATGGCCCAACTCCCTTATAGCCCAAAACATTTTGGTCCTTGTTTACTTTCAAGCTATGCCTGTGAATTGTCTGGGAGCATACTATTTGGCTGGGGCCAAAATAGATCAGTGACATTAGCTGAGCACTTGTGGGAAGATGGCTGGGGCTGAAAAGATAACAGTACAGAAATTACAGAGGAGAATAGAGTGGCTACTCCCTGGGTGGAACGCGGTCAGGACACCTGACCTCCCACACACAACACAGTCTGAGGGGGACTAAACAGAGGGTGGAGCAGAGTGGAGAAACCATGGCCAGACTCTGTCAAAACCCTTGCAGAGGAGGAAACTCAGTGGTACTTTCTAGCCAGTAAGCTGCACAGCAGCTGAAAACCAAGGGAAATAGAGGAAGATGTCCTGCTGTTGAATCAGCAGCTGTGGTGAAATCACTCTCCTTGGACTGACCCATGTCCCCATCCAAAGGTTTTCTTGGGTGCCATACTGAGGTATCTGCCCCAAGGTATGACCACCCCTCAGTATGACTAAAGCCACTCAAGCTCCTCTTAAACGTAAAGAAATAGTGTAAAAGTGAATCAAGAACGGGGAGAAGTGGGGGAAGACTCCATCATAACTTCTGGGATCAACTGACAGGCTGAACCTGTCTTCTCCCCCATAGGGACACCTACTGGGTAAGAATTGTACTCTACGCACACTGAGGGATTATCTCGAGCTAACTTTTGTGGGGGATTAGATCTTGTTAGTATGTTGCTTTGAATTATATTGCTTGTTATTCTGCTGCTGTGAGTATGTTTTCGAAGTGAGATACCATCACCAGCAGTCTTTGAACCTTGACCTGTCACAATTATATTAATAAAGACTGCTATTCCATCACGTGTTAATGCAAATCCTTCAAGCACGCTGGCAGTGGGTAAAGGTGTGGAGACCCAGGAGGAGGTTTCTTAGGCATGTGACCCTGAACAAGTCAGTCAAACTGCCCTTCAGTCTAGTGAACTGCTCAGTGAAGGGTCCCCATAACAAGACACTGACAGGCTGGTTGGGCACAAGAATCCCAGTTTTCCTGGGGAGCTAACAGATTCATCAAACGCTAAGGGGTGGAGTAAATCTCCCCTTTTCATGTGACAGTACTATAAACAAAATCATACTCACATGTGGAAACAGCCTCTGGGAGTGTTTATTAGCACAGACATAGTCACTGAGTTTAAAAAAGGAAACCAAAATTGTCTGACTTTTCCCTCAATGCATCCAGTAAATAATGCTGAGTCAAATACTGCTTTGTCTCACTCACAGGCTACACGTATCTGCCAGCCCTCTCATACCCCACCACTTCGAATTTTGGTGCTGGGAGTCAATGATCATGTCACTGACACACTGAGGTGTTGGAGCAGATAAGTCTTCAGAAAGGAACAATCAGCTGTATTTTAAAATTCAGGATACTTTTGCCATCCCTCTGTCTACACTTTCTATTGCCACTTTATGAGCAAACCATGCTCCCTTGGTCTCATGCACAGCCAGACTTGGACCTTCAGAAGGCCTGACAAAAACACCTTATGACTGCATATTCATGAGGTAACTATCAAAAGAAAGAAAAGGAGAAACCATTTCTAAATATAAACTCATTAACACAAAATTAGAAAGCATGGGGAAAGGAAGGGACTCCACACAAGACCATCCCTGATTTGAATATTTTTGTGGGTTTTATTTCTGTCCCTGAGAGACTGAAGATAACTCCACTCCTTCAGTTAAGCCTCTCATGACCCTGATACTCTTTCCGTATTTTGAATATTTCAACTGGTATAAGTAAAGATATTACCAATTCCTTCAAAACCTCTGCCCTCTCTGATACCAAGGGGTCATGAGCACAAACACAGTGACTAAAACATTAGAGAGGATATCCTGCTTGTACACCTGCTTCCCAAGATCCTTTTCTCACACTTCTCACATGCCAATGGAGATTTCAGATACTAATTATTCACAGCTGTACAGCATGGCCAGTGACAGCACATCTTGAAATAAGCCAAATGAAACATGCAATATTATATCATGAAGCAACATTAACAGAAAAAAAAAGCCCAACAAACAAAACACGTCTGTGTAGAGAAAGAAAAAAAAGAGATAAAGTTAAGTAAGTTGAGCTAGATCCCTCGGAGTTCTCTTGCTCAAAGACTCGTATCAAGATTTTTTTTTAGTTTCATGTAACAATTCCAGATTCATCTAATGCTACAGGCCATAATTCATTGTCCTCTATATTTTCAAAAGACAAGGGATATTTTATCCTGTCCTGGTTTGGGCTGGTGATTTTCTGAGTAGTAGCTTGAAGGGTGTTATGTTTGGGATTTGTAACCAAACCAGCATTGATAGCACAGGGATATTTTTGTTATTACTTCCATAGGTAGCATTTCTGTGGGTCATATCTATAGGCATTTCAGCTGTAAAAAAAGGGATAACATTTACCTTGCACTCTACTATGCATTTTTTAGACATTTGATTATTTGATTATTAATCATACTGTTAGTATTGTTCTAAAGTATCATCTTCTTTGATTTAATTCTTAATAAAGACACTTCCCCATTTTTAGCTTAACACTTGCCATCCCTATCAACATGAGTATGTACTCTCTTTTAGCTGTCATGTAGACGAACATATTGATTTTATCTTTTAATCGACGTCATCTGGGAGAGCAGCTTTATGAATGTAACTGAAAATCCCCAGTTCTTTTGTTGTGCAAAGCAGATTGTATATCTGAGCTCTGCCTTCTCCAAGAAGAACATCCATGAAATCTTCTCTAATTCTATATTAATAGATTTAGAGATATTTTCCTATTTCCTTATTGCCTTTTCTGTATGTTTGAGCAGTAAAGGCACACAGAAGGAAACACAGGGGAAGTCAATGAACTCTTGCTCAGGTCAGCACTGAACACTGAAACGTCTGTAATAGAAATTCCCTGAAAAGAAAACATTTCTCTATGTATCTGACAGGCAGAGTGGAGGAGAAATGAGCTAGGAGGCCTTCCAGCTTGCCAACAACCTGGATGGTGCTATTAATATTGTATATCTAAACAGTCACACAGATTATTTAACATCCCTATCTAAAGATCTGATATGAAACATATATAATGTCTGCAACATACACAAATAAATGTTTATGTGGATAGGTAGACCTACAACATAACTTGAAATCGTTTGCTGCAATCACAGCATCTCTGTCACACTGAGGGATCTGCCTTCAAACATGGTTTTGGGTGCCTGTTTGGTGTAGACCTTTCAGCTGTTTACTTAGGTTGTGGATTTGTCCTTCACAGAGTGTTTTTCTGTTGCATATTTATTTATTATCTGCCACAATGGTTCTTGGTGCAGGACTGGAGTTTCTGGATCTTACTTTGATGACACAGAAAATTCTTCCTTAGGCCAAAAATATCCCTCCTAAAGCTTTCAACTGAAGTGATTGCTACACTTATATGGGGCCAATAGCTCTGAATAATTGATGAAACCACTGACAGAAACAAGATGTGCAACGCTATTAAAGGATCACCTATGATGCAAATAGTACAGAAGAAAAGATGCATCCCATCTTCAAGATTACACAGCCACTGCCATCTCCTCTGGAATCAGGAGTGATCTGCTGACCCTGCCTTTGATAGCAGCCACCAAATGTTTGATTTGAAGGACTTAGAAAAATGCCTTGTAACTCCTTGTCCATGGGGTGATTAATTGCAAGAAAAAAAAAGTGTGAACAATCTTCAGATATGAATTCTTGACAACATTAGGAACAAGATGAAAAAGAAGAAATAAATTACATGACCTAGCTTGAATTTTTTTGCCAATATTCAATCTTTAACTGTTAAGGTAATTTATTAGTCTGACAAAACCTTGATGTAATTATCTTGCTGAGCCCAAGATAGCATGTCAGTGACCACAGTATGTTATTCAATAATAATTCTATTGAAATAGGAGTTCACAACTTGAATAATAAAGACAAAAATGTGCAACCAAATATTCCACACCTATATTTTTTATCTTGTAGAAACTTTCTGTGGTTTTGTCTAGTTCGTCATATGACTCCAACCTTAAACAACAACAGCAGAAGAGCCAGGATCTATAATTTGGAGAAGGAAAGAAGAAAGCACAAATGCTATCATCCTGCAACAAACTCCAAAGGCAGACATGTTTGGATCACATCACTGTCAGAGATGTTAGATGTACCTTATTTTGCTTGCGAGGGATAAAATGAAAGAGCAGAGCCTGATTCAGGATAAATTACAAGAGTTAAGGCAGTAAAATGGATGTATTAGTGAATCTGCTTACTTTCTGCACTTCAGTCAGCCTGACATGGGCTTAGTTAATGTGTTTATTTCCCATTTTATCCTTGTGTTTATCTCCTGTCTTCTCACGATATAACTTCATATTTCCATTTAGACTACATTAATAAGAACATGCAAAGAAAGTTAAGTTTCATTTCTGTTAAACATACATGAAATAGCTTTTTAAACCACACATTTTTAATTATACCATTTTACAAAGTTACTTTATGGAATTATTCCAGGTGAACCAAACCTTCTAATTCTCTAGTTTAGATTCCTCATTGAAAAGGTACATTTTACCACACTGAGAAGGGCTGACTTTCTTTAAACGAGAGGGAGTTGGGCTCTATGTTTATGAAACAGGTTGATCTAAAGTTAGAGTTTCTCAAGAGCTGAAGAAGAAAGGTTTCAAAGCTTTCTTTGATCACAGCTGCAAAGACTGACATTAGAAACAGCAAGGGAAAGAATAAAAGGAAGCTAACAAAGCAATATTCCATGACTTCTGCCTGCCAATTCAACCTTCCAGTGCCAAAAATGGGGCAGATTATAGACTAGTTTGTCAAATGCATTTTTTAAAAAATCAGTTCTGAGTTATTGCTCTCCAGCTTATAAGATGTTTACATATCTAAGTGGCTCAACATAAAGGAAGCATAACTTTGAACTTCACAGGACTACTCTTTGCAAGGAAGTAAGCAGGGGTGGATTTCCCAGCAGGAATGTGCATCCCATTGGTACAGTCTCATGGACTAAATTAGCTCAAGGCCATGTGAGGAGGGAGAAGACCTACTGCCACCTGAAGTCCTCATCCAGAACAGTCATTTATCCAGCACCAGTTAAACACCCGTCTCCTAACCTGAGTTTAAACTCATGCTGGTAATTTAAAGTACAGACAGACAAGAAATAAACCTCTTAAATTAGTTTCAGTAGGAAGAAAAACTAGATTTCTACTGACATTAGAAACCTGAGCTCTTACACCAAATCACCCACAGCAATTTTCTGTAATCACTGCTGACTACTCATTATTTTCTTTCATTTCAGCAATCTTTATATTTAATAAGGTAGCTTTATTTTTCTTTGAAACTTCAATTTGTTATAACTAAACAAGGTAGAGAAAAATCACTTATTCAAACTGTTAGAATAGAGGTTTCAAGTTTTTCTCTGATTATATTATTATACTTACAGAAATGAACCTATTTTGTATTTCAAATGAACTTAAAACAACAAATCTTAATAATAAATTACAAAACTATAAATGAAGCAACCTAAAACTATCATTTATTGACTCACTGAGCTTTTGTAAGTAGTTACGGAAATTTTTTTTTTTTTTATGGAAAGAATGGGGTGAAATATCTTTAACTAAATTATCATATTCCTCTTTATTTATGAAGTAAAACAAACCATTTAGTGAGTTAAGAAACTTTCTATTCATTCAAATGCCAGCACCTACAGATTTTCTATATTGGCATATTCACTGCTGTTATCCAGAATTCTTTAAAGCGCAACTTCTACTGAAGATTTCAAAACTTGTTCAGTGTGGAAAATCTATTAAGTCATATTAGAAATTATTTAGAATGCTGGTGTTCAATGCATAAATCTGTGTTTCAGTCTCCTTCCAAGATAAACTTGACACAAAGAGTAAACAGAAAGGTAATTGGGCCAGGAATATGAAACATTTCATTCCCCTTTTCCTAAATCTACTACAGTGGAAATATTAGAATGCAAAGAAATATTTTATAATTGCTTAAGGACACACAGAAGATCTTTATCAGATAAAAAGACCCCCAAGAATACTGTGCAAAGATTTTCATTTGATGATAACAATCAAATTAAAATATTTTATAGTTAGTGCTATAATTCTCGATTTTGGAAAATGTGAGTACCAAAAAATGTAATTAATGTCACTGAATTAAAAGACAATTTTAAGCTTATTGATTTAAAACTGACATGACTAAAAATCAATCCTTAGTAGATACTGTTGAGCAAGACTCTGACTGCTAGAAAACTGTTTAATCTGAATAATTTGAAAACAAATTGTGAAGAAGTTTCTGAAATAACTTGTTGTATTAAGTATAATTATTATCATTAATATTATTTATCAAATAACTGTGGGTCAGCAATGCCTTATCAGTAGATAATTTTTTCCTCTGAGAATCCAAAACTGAAATTTTGAGTTGAATTTTTTCAGCCTCAATTGTATTGTATATTGTACAAATCACATGCAATCTTCCATTTCTACATCTGACAAGCACAATTTTTAGGTTTAGTTTTTGAGCAGAAATGCTTGTGTGTGTGAAATTTTTCCCACTTGTGTTCTCTACCTTTCCTTTGATACGTCTTACGTAGACCTCCAACAAACACCCTCACAGGAGATCTCTAACAAGTAGCAGAAACAGTATCTATTGAGTCTCTCCCTTTCAAAGAACATCTGGACCAATGCTTTAAAGCCAAACTGAAAAATTTAAGTGTAAATCCCGTCTGACCAGTAGGATATACTGAATCCAGAGGCAGCTGCCTATCCTCAGCAGCTGTGCAATATTTGGACACAATTAGTACAGAAATATCAGCAGTTCTTTCATAGTAAAGTGCAGGATGAAGCTGGTTACAGTGTCCTGTCACTAATCACCCTACAAGGAAGATCCTTCCAAATAGATGGATCAATGAAAGAAACTCATTATTCAGTTAAATCTGTCCTGCAGAGATCTGAAATGTGCAGGAGAGTAAATGTAAATTAGACTATGTACTCTCCCCGTACACAAAAACTCTTATCCATTCTTCTGTGCACAAATGTTACAGTACAGCATCATTTGGTTTCTTCACAGAAATAAAAATGTACCAAGAAAGACAGAAATTTCCATTACTGCTCATGCTCAGCTTATTCTAATGCACAGCACATGAGGGAGGTGGAAACTTACAGAGCACAGTATCAGTTGCTATATTTTATATCAGTACAAGGCTGCTCCTCACTGGAGTTGCTACAAGGTGCTGCCCTGTGTGCCCTGATGGTGTGTTCCATGGGGCTCTCCTCATGTGGTGGAAGCACCACTGCCCCCAAGCTCCCCACCTGCACCCATGTCCCCAGAGCACCCAGTGTCCCCATCAGCAGTGCAGCTGGCCCCCAGACCACGCCCAGCCAGCCAAGTCTGCAGCAGCTCAGAGGAGAGACCATGCAGGCACAATACTGAGTCCATCAATGACTCGCACTGAAAAAATTCTACACACATTTATAGTCAAAGTAGACCTCTAAATAGCCAGGACATATGCCAAATACCATAAAAGAGTCTCGCAGAAAAGAGCTCCCTCCTAATATCTAATCCAAACCTACTCTTCCTTAGTTTGAAGCCATTCCCCCTTGTCATGTTATTACATGCTCTTATAAATAGTCTCCTCCATCTTTTTTTGCAGGTTCTCTTCAGGTACTGGAAGGCTGCAATTGGGTCACCCTGAAGCCTTCTCTTTTCCAGGCTGAACAGGCCCCATTGTCTCAGCCTTTCCCCACACGAGAGGTGCTCCATCCCTCTGATCATCTTGGTGGCCTCCTCTGGGCTCGCTCCAATGAGTCCAACCTCACATTAATGAGGTGCCTTTTTCCCTGCTCATAGAGCAGCTGAGTAAGAGGCCAAGGACATTCCCACTTCCATGACAGAGCTACAGCGTTGCAGCACAGGCACTAGGGGCTGCAATCAAGCATTACTAATGTGCTCAGTAGCTTAGGTATTAAGTTCACTAAAGAATAAAAAAGGCATGGAAAGAACACGTAGGCAAAATGTAATGGATAGCCACAGGTGGGAGGAAAAATCAGCTTTGAATTCTCCCTAGAATAATTCCTTGCATAAGACTTTATATAAGCTGACAGCCTTTCATATTCTCAGAATAGGATCCCAAAATTCACTGGCAAGGTCTGCACCCTCCAGTAAGAACAGTCCCAACACTGCACTCACTGACTACCACACTGTTTATTGTAGGGGAAAACAGGGACAGCCAGTTTCAGGTGGGGTTGGAACCCAGTTTCGACAGCATTTGGGTCTTTGACGTCACCCACTGGGTCAGCTTACAACCTGGCAAGCCTTGGAGAGGCACATCACTCCCTGTCTGCGACTGTGTGGAAAAGAGATATACAGGCAGGGGCAGAAAGCAAAGCTGACCTTGATCAAAGCCTCTCTGGAGCCCAGTCTTTTAAAGCAAACAGAAGAAAAAACTCCAGTTGTCTGTGCCTCCTGGACCTGCCACTCTACAACAGTACAGGTGCAGGCAAAACAGGCAGCAGCAAGGCACGCTGCTGAGCCAGCGGTGAGGTTGACACGCAGTTACTTGCCAACAGCCCCACAGAGAAGGCTGGGCTCAAACAGAACTCTCCAAGATGAAAGGAAAAACTGTGAAGCCTGTCTAGCTTTTGCCACATTAAGAGCATTTTGGCTCCAGAGGGCTTTTATATATTTCGAGCCACCCAGTTGTTTTTATGAACAAGACCTATGCTCAGCATCTCATTTCAAAGTGAGTCAGAGGCACGAGCAGCAGGAGAAGGTAAAGGTTTCGTTTCACATGCCGGGCTAACACTCATCTCATTTGTTTCATTATTTGGAACCATATGCCCAACGGAAGAAACAGGGAAACAATAACACCAGCAGTATTTTAGAGCAGTGCCCAAGGGACTTGTCATCTGACATTCAGCGTTGCCAGAATTCCTGCTACAATGAGGACAGTTACATTCCCTAACTTTGCTTCCCTACTCAGAAAGTGGCACACCTGCTTCATGGAAGATAAGAGCGGCTTTTGATTTGTGTTTTACCTTCTAGAGTAAATAAGGTTTTCCCTCAAGATCTTGAAGAAAATATTGACAATATGACATGACCATATCCCTAAATACTCAAAATACATAGCACAGAAAAGCAAACTCTTCTTTTGATAAAAAAGTGCAATGGTGTTTCAATCGAACCTCGTGTTTTGGAGATCTTCAGTTTCTAGGAGTTTCAAATTGGAAAAGCTGGTTATCATATATCCAAATCTCTGAAAAGCACATATTTAAATAAAGATGAGGAAATCAACAATATTCTTACTGGGCAGGCACAGCAACATTTTGCATGTAAGCCACATGCAAAAGTTTACAAGAGGAAATAAGTAGCACGCAACACAAATCCAGACTTTCAGAATATTTTTGTAGAGTTTTCTGAAGAAGTGAGGCTCTTTCTTTGCATGAAGAGCCACTATGATGACTTGGCATAGCATCTCTTAGTAGAAGCCACCAACAGACAGGAAGGAAAACCAAAACCCGCCCTGGAAGGAACCTGCTGGGTAGCCTCCATTTAGAAGGGCAGAGAGGTAGTACATCTGCACACAAGCTGAATCCCCAGGTATGAAACAGAGGGAACAAAGAAAGGTAGCCTTTAGAAATGTTCTAAGTGATCCTTACAAAGTCATGAGGTTCACTTACCTCACCATGTCATAAATCCAGTAGGGGATATTATTTACTCTTTCATAACAGAGAGTATAACAAACTTCTGGAAAGCTCCCTCAGCTTAATCCAAATCAGGTTTTGGATGTGCTTAAATACTTTCATAAGCCAATACTTCTTACCCGCAAAGATTACCAGCTGAGAAGTCCACACCTGATCCAAATGGTGTGGGGAAGGGTCACTATTTTAAAAAGAAGACACCAAAGAGGATGGAAATTAAGGATAATTACATTTGGCTGCCCTGCTTCATTTCAGCTGGGTTTTTTGTTTGGTTTTTTTTGGTGCCTTTTTTTTTTTTTAATTGGTTTTGGTTTTGTTTTGATTTTGTGGGGGTTTTTTTGTGTTCCAATTAATTTATTAGTCAGGTGAAATTGGAACAATACCACACACCACATAGAAGATATGAAAAAACACGTGACCCTTTGTGCACTTTTGTGCTATTCATGTGTTCACTTATTCACACTGCACCAAGCAGGTCTGATATTATACAATCATATGGAGCAGAATAAGAGAAAACTCCTCTGGAGCAGATCAAGTCTATGGTGAAAGAGGCTTTAGAAGTTTCTAGAAGACAGTATAGGTCATACAGTTAATTCAGAATTCAGATCATGATGTAGCTGACCAAGGAAAATACTGTATTATTTTTATTATTCTGCTTTGGCCTGGAAATTAGAATCATTAAAGTGCAGTGATTTGGTTGTAAACAGACTTAACACATAGCCTAGAAAATTAAACTTAAAAGTAGATGTTCCTCAAGAGTCAGCTTCTAAATGAGGAAGCTTTCCATGCAGACATTTTTACATCCATAAAAAAGCCCTAAGAGTAATTTTTCTCCCTTTCTGAGAGCAGAGGACATTATCTCTGGCTGGTATACCCTGTTGATTTTTATCCACCTCTGTTCTGCCTCACCAGCTTCCTGTCTTGCTGGCTCCAGCTAGAGCTACCTATCCAGAGCAACCAGAGTGCAGGGAGCCTCCAAGGCACACCAGGACCATGAAGACACTAAACCTGATTCTCACCTGTTTGAACTTGATCCTCTTTCCCCCTGCTGGGAAGAGGCCTAAACAAGTCATGCCCAAAGTCATCTGAAACTGAATTGCTGCAAGGCAAGCTCTGCTGATGGGAAACGGCTTTCAGCAGCTTTTCAGGCCAGAAAGGACCAGCAGACCACAGAGCCTGACCTGCTTGACAAGGGCTGCTGCAGAGAACAGCTGCTGGGAAAAGGCACCTCTTTCTAACCTGGAGTGAGGCCAGGGCAAATCTAAGATCAGAGTCTCCAGCCCCTGGCTGAGAAGAATTACAGTGTTCACAATACAGCAAACATCATTCAGTTTCTTCCTCCTCAATAAAATGAGCCAGTTCAGGTTGCCCTTGAAATTCATTTTATTAGACTGTGTGTCCCCAAGGCAACCAAGCATCTAAATCCTTGAAATTTCCTCTTCTCCCTTCAACAGTTCTGTCCAGGGAGAAGAGGCTTAACACTTGCCCTCCAGTTTCTTCTCTTTTCAATCTCTCTTTCCCCTGGCTCCTCAGGCTAGCTAGCTCTCCCAGGTTTAAGGCCCCGGGTTCATGGCACACCTTTCAAACTTTTTTTTTCCCCAAGGTAAAGCTTAAATCACAAAAGAGATATTAGGCAATAAGGAAGCTATTAAAAGCTATGACTTCCAGGGACTAGACTGCAGCTACCTCTGTTCACTTCCCCTTATGATGTTCTCTGGAAGCTCCACATTCCCTCCCTACAAGGGGGTGAGTGCTTGCAGGAGGATAGCACAGTAGCACTGTGACAAGTTCATTACCCTCTGCACAAGCCACCTACGTTACAAGCCAAGGTCTGGAGAAAGGGGGAGCATCCTCCATAACCCACCTGTCACTACACTCAGAGGAGAAGCAAGTGGACACAAAGAGCCTAGAGAAGTTGGGCAGAGCTTTGGACTATAATCCATCTCATGTACTGTTAAGTAGATTTGCAATGAGAACTGTGCTCCCCCCTCACAAAGGAAAAACACAGGAATGAATTCTATTTAGTCACAGGACATAGTAGAAAGAAGAGAACAAGTAAGAGCATGAGAGTGCTTCAAAGATGAAGAAAAAAATCACAATTGTGAGGTCAACCAAGCCTGTGATGGAAGGATTGAGGCACAAATTTGGAGACAGAACTGAAGAGTTTGCAGACTTCCCAGTTCCAGTTCTGTATAAGGGAGCTCCTGCACTTCTGCAAGGAGCACCAGATCTACACATCTCCCATGGGTTTCACTGCCAAACAATAGAGCACACATACAAATCTTACGTAAACACTAATAACTAGAGCAAATTGTCACTGAAAAATGCTACTGCTAACCTAAGGCAGAGTCCAGCTCCTACTTATTTCACAGTAGCTCTTTTCTAAGGCCTTTGAGACCCAGGCCAAATGCTTCTTTTACATCTAATGGAACAACAGAGCTCTATCTACTGACAGAGCATGGGAATCCAGCAAAGACAAGTGGTGCCTGAGAGCTACAGTGCCCTCTTCACAGACAATTTGAGGAACAGTGCACTGCAACAGCTGTAATTCCCTCTTTTGCTAGACCCAGACCTTTTCTCTTTTGTGATAAGAGAGCTAATTACACTGTCCAATACTCTTACAACCTTTTGAGAATTTCTGGAGAGAAGGGCTATGCAAGAGCAGTGTCTTTGCTTACACAAATCTGCTAGTTGCACGTGGCAAGAGGACAAAATAACTCACAGCTGGGCTGACAGAGAGCAGAGAGGGAGCAAGGTAAGGACTGAGATAAACAGGCTGGGCAGCGCCTGAATTTTGCAACTAGCATCAGTCAGGTGACTCTGATCCCATTTCATTTGGGGCTGCACCAACACCTGCTTAGCCCCGAAGTACAAACTACCCCATCAAGCAGAGATTAGGTCATCTTTTCCCGTGTATGTCTTTGACAGTGTGAGAATGATGGCCTTCATTTGATTCTGTGTACAAAACAGGGAAAATATTCACTTATCTCAAAGAAGGTAGTATGGGAAATGGAAGAAACCAGGGTTCTGTGTCAGTAAATAAGCCATGGCACAGACAGCAAACAGATAATCTGACTCTAGACCTGGCACAAGCAGGTAGCGTTACTGGCCACAGGGACGTGTGGCTGATTTGGGCTGCGTTTGTGGAGGAGAGGAAGGGGGGGAGATGTGCCTGATAAGCTTTGCTGCACTGGGTGGAGAGCTGCTCGTGGGGCCATGCTGAACCATGGGTGAGGAATATAGAGGTCCGTAACTACACTGAAAGCTGCCAAATTAGGTGCAAGAAATATGATAACCATGGGAGGGAGCTCTTAATTTACTGCTGTCTTCGACACGGTGAGGGTTTCTGCAGCCCTCAGTGAGAGATAAAAGTAGTTTTCAAAGGAAAAGTAAAACAACATTTAAGAGTCTGAAACTACAAAGAATAAAATTAATGCTAACTTGAGAGGGAAAATTTTCCCATCCCCCTCGCCTCCCACATTGCATCACTCATTGCAGTGAACCCAGGTGAATAATACAGACTGATGCATTTGTCTAACACATGGTTTCATACTCATTGTCATTACAATGGAGGAAAAAACCATAGAACAAATAAACCTCAAGGACTCTGTTTTAGAAAGTTCAGAGTGAACATTTTCAAGAGTCGGCATTTGTTACAGCAACCTGTAAGCTCTTTTTTCCTCGCCCCTCTCATTTAAGCCTTCATTTAAGTGCACTGTGGCCCTCCTGCTGTTATGGGCTCACTGAGCAAATGGCTAAGAGAATACAGAAACCAAGTTATAGAAAAATACTGCTTCTCAGTTTGTATCTGTTTGAGGGTGCACAGCTGCAAAAGCATCAAGTTCCATTTCATTGCACAGGTGGGGATAAAGTGCTGTGACCAGTTCTAAGAAGTTCTAAAACACTTGTGGAGCAGGATGTGGCCCAAAATTGTCAGATTATAGCAACTAGCGTGAAGCAAGACAATGTAACTCACCAGTGGTGTGGTTAGAAAGTGTGACAGTTCTTCATCTTCAGAGATGAAGTAGAAAAATGCCTATTCCAGAGGCTACTGTAATTCACTTTGAAGGAAGGAAAAGTATCCTCTCTGGAAAAAAAAAATCCATGGATTTCTCTCGCAAAAATTCTGGAATTATCTCTTCCTATCTTCTTCTCTGTGTTTTTTGGTGGGCGGAGGGTTTGTTTGGTTTTGGTTGGTTGGTTGCTTTGGGGGGAGAGTTGCCTTTTTTGTTTGTTTGGGGTTGTTTGTTTGTTTGGGGGGTTTTGGTTGGTTGGCTTGGGGCTTTTGTTATTTTGTTTGAGAGAGGGGGGGTTTCAGCTTAGGTTTGGGGTTTCTTTGTGGGAGCTATAGGGGTTAAAATCATAATTAAAAGTCAAAATTTGTCATATCTGTTTATATTCTGTGGTAGGACCTCATGAAGGTTATTAAAAATGCTTACAAGGGTAATTATTGTTTTAAACAAATGCATTTATTAGAAACCAACTATTTAAGGGGGAAAAAAAGCCCAAAGAAAAAAACCAGAAGAAAATCCCAAGACTCCCTTTGGGAAAGTTCAAGAAGGTGACATTTTCAAAAAAAAAGGAATTTCACATTATTCGTGTGTCCCTTCATTTTTATCTTTTTCTTTTTAATCCACTAGCCGATTTCAACTGATGGTAAACAAAAGGCAAAAATCCCTATGAGTTTTCCAAAACCTAGCATATCAACAGCAGAAAGACTCAAGCTGTGTCTCCACTGTGGGGAAAATCCAGCAGAAAAAGGATATTCAATGCAGCAGGTCTGACAGCACTTGTGAGCTGGACAGCTGCAAGTGTGTGGAGGGGATGCACGTGAAAACATATGCAGTGGAGTTAGAACAATTATTGGGTGGAGGCAAGAGAAGTGAGCAGATAAAGGACCAAAAGTTGAATCCAGGCCTATTGGTTCTGCTTGTTGCTCTGCTCCCTGGAAGCCAGTGCTTTCTTGTGATTATCTGTTACACAGCCTGCCCTTCAAACGTTCTTTAGAGCAGATGTGATGGCAGAAGCATTTAATGGCAGTAATAAGAGCAAATCTGTATACTTGTAAATAATAGCACATGCTACTATGTGAGAGGCATGCACATATCACTGATGTGTGTTCTTGCACCTGTAACTCCCCCTTTTCCCTAGCAATCTTAGCTCTTCAAAATATTCCCTGTGACCACTGTCATGGAGCAAAGGAATCCAAACACATACAGATTAGCCAAGGGGCTCTCTTCAAAGCATGAGGTACCACTGAGAAAACTGTTACCCACTGAGGAACAGAAGTATGTGAACTTCTTCAGTTTGTTGAAAAAAGCTCATATTTACCCAGAAGCAACATATTGGTTCTGATCCATTTCCAGTGCTTTAGGCACTGACGATCAGTGGTTCAGCTAAAATCATTTATTTCTCACAAAACAGTCTTTACTCTTCTCCTGAAGACTTAACAGCATAAGACTTGGTTCCCATCCTTGATCCTACAGATACGGCATGCAAAAAAAAGAAGCACTAAACAAAATCTGCATTCTCTGTTTTATGTGACAGCTGAGGAAATGGAAGAAAAAATAACAAAAAAATAAAATTCAACAAAACAAGGAAGAAAAAGGATAATCATATCATAGAATCATAGAATGGCCTGTGTTGGAAGGGACCTGAAAGATTATCTAGTCCAATCTCCCCTACCTTGGGCAGGGATATCTTTCACTACACCAGGTTGCTCAGAGCCCCATCCAGCCTGGCCTTGAACACTTCCAGGGATGGGGCATCCACAGCTTCTCTGGGGAACCTGTTACAGTGCTTCACCACTCTCTGAGTAAAGAATTTCTTTCTAATATCTAATCTAAGACTACCCTTGTTCCATTTGAAGCCATTGCCCCTTATCCCATGACTACATGTCCTCATGAAAAGTCCTTCTCCAGCTCTCTGTAGGCCCCCTTCAGTTACTGGAAGGCTGCTAGAAGGTATCCCCACCCGGACTGAGAATATTGCACGGAGTCCCAAAGGTATTTGACTCCTGTTTCAGCATGTGCAATATTTAGGTACCTTCACAGACCCGAGCTATAGCCACATCTGTGTTTCTGTGCAGCAACAGCATTGCACAGGGTTTAGTTGACTTCCCAGTATGGATTTCTCAAAGAACCAAAGCTCACAATATTATAAAGATGAGGATCAGACTATTCCTCTTGGAAATCTCGAGTGAGTGTCTAACTAAACCAAAACAAGCTCATTAAACTAAACCAAAACAAGATAACACTGAATGAAAGAAAGTGAAAAGACCTCTGGGCCCTCTCAAACCAAATCATTCCCAGTGCAATTTTACATATCTGAATACTTCAAGTTGAACAACTAAAGAAAGATTTTGATTGATTTGATTTTTTACTATTATTTAAGAGGACATAATACATCAAGGGAAGATGGCAGGACCAGGGAAAAGCTGGCAGGAAAAAGCTGGCAGTGTAGTAGTGGAAACAGATGGTCTACAAGCAAAAACTCTATTATGATTAAGAGAAAGTATTGTTAATAGGGTTGCATTTCTAAAGAAGAAGTTCTGCCAAAACCAGCATAAAAAAGAGTAGTTATGAAAAATGTGACTGAAGCCATCAATTTAGATTGGAAATTATTATCTCTCAGCTGACATGTGAGCACTGAGAATGCGTTTGCTTCTACTCCACTACAATATCAATTAAAACACTAAACATAAACTACTATTTCAGGTACCTGTGAAATCAGAATGAAATCTACAGAGCAAAAGTGATGAAAAGCAAGGGAAGAAGAGAGGGGAAGAAAATAATGGAAACATCACAGCTGGATGTCACTTGCTGGTACTTCTTCAACCAGTACTCCATGTGTTAAGAAACAATGTAAAATCAAAATACATTAGGGTCCGATATATTCCACCTAACTTCACTTACTTACTGTGTCCTGCATAAGATACATACACAAATTGCTTCTGTAGATAACAGAGGCAGAAACTTATCCCCTGAGGGTGACAATGTCCATCACAAAACCAGCTAACTGAGATAAAGAGGTGCTTAAGCTGAGGTTTTTAAGTCCCCTCCTAAAGTCACTGAATGTCCTCATTTAGTCTTCAAAAATGATTGAGTGACCTGATGGCACAAATTTGACAGCTAAACATTCACTAAAGATGCTCATTTCTAGGAGAGCATAGGAATTTAGTTATTCATGAAGATGTTGGCCTCTCTTTTTAAAAGCTGACTGCAGGATGAGAAAATCCAACATTACAAAATTTTGCCCTGATAAGTAAACTCTTGATACTAGGCACAATTCTGCTCACTGCATATTTCTTTTCCTTCAGCAGGGCTGCTGTCACGAAACAGGGTACACACCACAACTACTTCAGTAAAAATTTCCTGACCTTGTTGAAAATTAAGAAAACCATTGCATTTAGCAGTTGTCGCTGGTTCAAGATAATCATTACTTAGCATCAACTGAAACACACGTGTATTATTGACATTATTCTCATGCTAAATCCAAAACACAAAACAGTACCACCTACTAAGAAGAAAATTACTCCATCTCAGCCAAAACAGGACACTGTGATTTCTACAGTCCTTGCACTGACAGCTGTTCACAATCCCAGGCCTCAGGCAGCCTAGTGTTTTCATATGCACACCAGGACCAGCTGGGTTTTTCTATAGAGCTGTGGAGGGCACGAGAAGATTTCTGCTGCGAGGCTCAGGAAGATGATGCCAGCTCAGTGCTGCTTCATGTGTGGTCTGGAGGTCCACAACAGGCCTGACAAATATTTGCAGGACCAAAACCGTGGTGTGTAGCAATGCTGCCCAGTAACTTAGACCACATTCCATGGAAAGGACACCCTAAAGCTGGGTGATAGGGTTGGCACAGTCTGCAAAAAAGGGCAGACCCTTGAATTTCAACCTTGAATTGAAGCCCTTGTATTTCAGTCATGCCAGACTGACAGGATCAGTATGCAAAGATGTGTTCAATCTTGCTTCTCCCAGTACAGTGATATCAGCTTTAGCTGTATCTAATCACAGACCAAACACAAGGGTTCTGACAACCTCCACTGCTCACAGGAAATAGCAGTGGCACCCCTGCACAGCTATGTGCTAGCATGACCAGCCCTCCACACCCTCTCTGGAAAGAGCCAAGGTGTTCCTGTTTCCATCATCCTTTAGCTCACAGTTCCCCTTTCCAGTAGTCCATTGGTCAGCGAGGTAATTCTGAATGTCACTCTGTGTCTCTGCATTGTGGCTTAGCTAGAGGTCTCAAAATTGAAGTGTGAAATGACGGGTGCATTTCTGACAGATTTCCACTACAGCACAAGAGCTCTCACTTTTTGCAGCTTGAAATAAACCCAACTCACAGCAGAGCAGCGTGAGCAACCACAGTGGGTTTGAGCAGGAAAAGCCTTCTCAGGGGGGCTCATGAAGGGCTGGTGGGGGAAAGGAAGTGGTTCTCTGTCACTAGAAAATATACGGCCACTCAATTTTACCACTTATAGGCAGGCACACCACGACACCCCAAAAACGAAAAGAAGAACTCACCACTGAATAACAATATATAAACCCTGTGAGAGAGCCACTTTCTGCTCTGCCTTGACACAGAAGCCACAGCAATGAAGCTCCACACTGCAGCAATCCTGCTCCTCTTCTGGCTTGGCATCTTCACTGTGCACACAGNAGGACCAAAACCGTGGTGTGTAGCAATGCTGCCCAGTAACTTAGACCACATTCCATGGAAAGGACACCCTAAAGCTGGGTGATAGGGTTGGCACAGTCTGCAAAAAAGGGCAGACCCTTGAATTTCAACCTTGAATTGAAGCCCTTGTATTTCAGTCATGCCAGACTGACAGGATCAGTATGCAAAGATGTGTTCAATCTTGCTTCTCCCAGTACAGTGATATCAGCTTTAGCTGTATCTAATCACAGACCAAACACAAGGGTTCTGACAACCTCCACTGCTCACAGGAAATAGCAGTGGCACCCCTCCACAGCTATGTGCTAGCATGACCAGCCCTCCACACCCTCTCTGGAAAGAGCCAAGATGTTCCTGTTTCCATCATCCTTTAGCTCACAGTTCCCCTTTCCAGTAGTCCATTGGTCAGCGAGGTAATTCTGAATGTCACTCTGTGTCTCTGCATTGTGGCTTAGCTAGAGGTCTCAAAATTGAAGTGTGAAATGACGGGTACATTTCTGACAGATTTCCACTACAGCACAAGAGCTCTCACTTTTTGCAGCTTGAAATAAACCCAACTCACAGCAGAGCAGCGTGAGCAACCACAGTGGGTTTGAGCAGGAAAAGCCTTCTCAGGGGGGCTCATGAAGGGCTGGTGGGGGAAAGGAAGTGGTTCTCTGTCACTAGAAAATATACGGCCACTCAATTTTACCACTTATAGGCAGGCACACCACGACACCCCAAAAACGAAAAGAAGAACTCACCACTGAATAACAATATATAAACCCTGTGAGAGAGCCACTTTCTGCTCTGCCTTGACACAGAAGCCACAGCAATGAAGCTCCACACTGCAGCAATCCTGCTCCTCTTCTGGCTTGGCATCTTCACTGTGCACACAGTGAAAGGTAAGTTTGCAACTCAAGAGGAATTGTTCCACATTGCACCTGTGGTCTCAGGAGCAAAATTCATTGTCACAGACAGCTGATTTATATGATAAAGCTCACAAGAAATCCAGATGAAAATTGTGAGAACTGCAGCTTTATGGGGGATTTCATCTGATGTCCTGCCAAATTGTGGTTGGTTTCTGCTTTAATGGAGAGATTCTGTACCTGGGAGCACTTTACAGGGTTTCTGTACAATATTCTCTCTCTTAAAATCAAAAAATCTTGAAGACACAATGTCTTTCAGTCTCACTGGTGACATATTCCCATAAATACTGTATGTTAATAACATGTCATGAAAATATTTCTTGAGTTGGTTGTAAGTTTTTCTTTTTCCAGATAGATTATTTTATATATATTTTTTTTTTATTGTTTGTTATCTGTCTTTCTCTAACTGTATAACCTTAATCCCTCTAACGTCCCTATTTTAAAAAGTTCTTCCAGGTCTGTATCACATATTCCCGACTGTCTTGTTTCTAGACAAATCTTTTGGTACAGACAGGCAAACTATCAATAAGAAGTAAAAAGGAAAATTATAGATTTATACAATATCTTCTCTCTTTTCGCTGGGTCATACAATTGAACATCATCTTTGAAACCAGTTATGAGCACTGAGATGAGCCATGTTTATTGGCCAAGCTTTAAATAAGTTTGTCTATAGTGGTGTTTAGGTCAGTGACTTTTGGCTACAGGTACCATGAGAAAAGACCCATTACCACACATATTCTTTTAACAATTAGATTCACTCAAAGAAGCACAAAAAAATAACACAAAACTGATATGCAAGCCATATGCAAACCCACAAATATGCACTCAGAAACACAGACAAAAGGTACCCTCACAAAACCACATCAAAACCAAACTGAGACCTCCTAAGCATTTACAAGACTATGAAGCTGCATAGCCTTTATGCTGACCCACTGTCTTTCCAGCTACATCCCACTACATTTCCCAATTTGGATTGGTGACACTGCTCTTCATCCTGGCAACAGTGGCTTCATATCACACACTGCCAGCTGCCAATGGATAGGGAACTCCAGGCTGTATAATTGGCCATAAGTATCACCAAGCCTGAAAAAGCACAACGAGATTGTCTACAAGAGAAAGAAAAATAGAACTAAAGAAACCAAATACATCTGGGAAAAAAGTGTAGCTATAGGTGCAGAGCAGTTGGGGTTTGTTCCCAGGCTTAGAGAAGCTCTGCTGCTATTCTCTGCATCCATTCCCATTTCCATCCAAAGATCCTGTAGTAGCAGAGGAAACATTTCCAGGACTAGTAAGGATTGCTTGGCTGTCTTTGAGCTCTTTTAATGCCACATTTTGAAAACCAGTCTCAGGCAGAAAGAAATGTGTAATGAATCATATAAAAACCTACATCGTGATACTCATGACTAAAGGAAGATCTGGAGAGATGTTCCTTCAGGCAAACAAAATCTCAGGAATTAGGAGCTCTGCCAGTACCTGTGCATTGGCTATCCCATAACTTCTCCAAAGACTGATGTGTGTTTGTCTCAGCTATTCCATTTATTTCAAACAAAGAACAGCTCACAGACAGCGACACTGTGTGCAGCAGTAGTATATTTAGTATTATATTTTATATTTAGCAAGGTGCACCAGAACAGCTCTCGGACTTTTCTCAAGCCAGTGGCTCTACAAATTCTTCACAAATAAACCACAGAGTAGAGCAGAGTTCTGTTTGTCCCCCACATGCTTTCCCAAACCTGTCTTCCATGAATGGGAGAAAACCAGAAACTAGCAAGTGGAGGCTTAACTAATGTATGCCTATGCTTCATCTCACCTAAATGAGCTCTCATTTTTAGCTATCATCATGTAAGAGAACAAGTGCCCAGAAAATTTTATACCAATATTGTGATCCTCTTTTTTAATCATCAGTACATTTCTCTGAATTGTATCAAAACCTTGGAGGAAAGGAAGGATTGAGTAGCACTCCACTGCCTCTGTAAGCAAACTTACATGTAGCAGATATAAGCACTGATTCTTCTGGCATAAATATCTCCCTTTCTGTCAACAATTTTTGTTAATGCTACTTTTGGATATCCACAGTGAGAGAAGTAGCCTTGCTTTCCTTTTCTTCACTTGGAAAATAGGAGAAATTGCTGATCCACATTCAGATAATATGTGGAAATCCACCATGTAAAGTTCCAGTTCTAAGCACTAATTCCATATGGGCACTTATTTGCAGATGATGCAGGCCTAATTATGAATGATGTCAAACAGCTTTTTTGCTATGGAAGCCATGACTCCCTAGGGACAGATTTACTATACAATTGTCCAGGACAATGGGTGAAGATTCATGTCTTAACTGAAATAGCAGTAACACTTTAGTGATGGTAGGATGCATCACAAAAAATAGCTTAAGCTCTGTGGTACAAATGGTATTGTGGCTGTACATCCTGAGACTCTCATGGTCCAACCACAACTGGAAATCTTCTGGAATTTATAATTTAGTAACTAATTATGGCTAAATATTAAGTGCCTTTGTCATTTATCTATTTTTCCCTTCTAGGGAGTGCTAGTAGCGCGTCCAATCGCAAATACAGTTGTGCAACTCTGTCTCCAACGCAACTGAACATCCGAAATCTTGTGAACTATGAAAAGCAACAAGTACCAACAGATGCCATCATGTAAGTACCCAGTGCACACTTCAGGCTTTCCCCTGCAAACACAATATCATCAAATAGGGAAGGGGCATCAGAATTCAATTCATGGCCCTACTCACTAAATCTGGCCAGTTCAGGTCACCCTTCCAGTTCTTCCATCAAGGAGTCAGCTGGCAGCTGAGGGAGTGAGGGGAGAGGAGTGGGCCTCAGAGAGCTGGGAGATGTGTGCTGCTCATAAATAATGACAGCAAGCTCACTGAACAGTCACATCTTTGTGCCCAGTGAGTGGGCAAAAATCTCAGCAAGGGTGGAGCAGTCAGAGGCCCCCTGCATGAATTGAGTCAAGGGGAAAGTCCATGCGAAAGGATATGGGGAAACTCTGAGTCCTGCTAGGAGCTGTATTTGGTTGTTTGAGCTCACAAGCATGTGTCTTTACCAAATCTGGGATTTGGTCCTGGGAGACAAATGTTCATCATGATTTAACATAAAATCCCAGAATAGCACGTATGCTCATTGATCTTAATATCCGTATATATGCACATGACCTTATATGTTACATATGTACCTATGCCATGAACAGGGAACTAACATTGCTAACTGGTGTTATTCTAACATTTACAAACTCCAGTATTCGATATTGTTTTAGCACACTGTTGCTTACGTTCTGAATAAAAACCAAGAACAGTAGGCCTGGGTTTAGAGAATGGAATTTGATGGCCGTCTGGTTTGCTTTCCTTTTTCCTCTAGGTTTATCACTGCAAAAGGTATCAGGATCTGCGTAAGCGCTAATCAGCCATGGGCAAAGGCTGCTGTAAGGAGGATTGATAAAAAACGTCCTGCCAAACGCAGATAATCCTGTCCTAGACAAGTATCTAGGACCACCTAGCTGGAATCATCGTCACTGCTGCACGTAACAAGGAAGAAACCTTACTACCTGCTTTTATTTCCTTGCTTTTAATAAATGGCAATGAACTCTCTGAACAAACACAAACTCACCTCCCACAGAGTTGGAAGAGTGTAGGCCTCGATCCTGATGGAGGATCAGAGCATTCTGCGTTGAGTGCTGGTTTTAATGAGGTGCTGTATAAGTTAGTTATTTACCCTCAAGTGAGACAAACCTGAAACAATTGGTTTGCCTCTTCCATTGCTTTCCTCTGAATAAGAACAAACCATGTCTGGAATCTGTATTTCACAAAGTCATAAGAACTCCTTACCCTAGAGAACTATGTACATATAAATGCCTTATCATCTTAAAACTGATACGTGCTACTAACAGAAAGCTTTGAATTTTAATAAAGTTACCAAAAACCTGAACCAAACAGCAAGTTTGTTTGCTTGATTGTAATCACAGAATCACATAATGAACTGGGTTATAAAAGACCCTGAGATCATCAAGTCCAATCTAATGCAGACGGATACTGCTGAAACAGGTCCCAAGATGACAGCACAAATCTGAGAACCTAAGGGTGAGTTAGCTAGAGCTGACACTATTGCTAATTCATTACTCAGATTGCTTTGGAATAGCCTAATTCCAAGCTTTCTACACCATATTTCAGCTGTAAAGCTCACATTTTAGACAATACCTCTTCAAAAGCTTGAGTAATTCTAAAACAAAGTTCATACCATGCTTGGGTGATCCCCACATTATGAGAAGCAGAAATGGAAGAGCTCTCTGCTCAGAGAGAGAAAAGATGGTATTTGAGAAGATTGAGAGGTAGAGGAGAGGTACAGGCAGAGGTGCTTCTGGAATAAAGTTCCTGTCATACTACCACATGGGCAGAGCCTGCACTGCTGCCAACCTATTGGCTTTTCATCCTACGTAACCTCTTAGTGATACTCATGGAACTACAGCACTTCCAAACTGCACCACAGAAGTAAGATTACTTTACTCTAGAAGCCAGTCTTTACAGTTCCCTGCTCTGCAGAGCAGACACACACCTACAAATTCCAGCATTTTATAATGTTTTAGCACATTTTTCTGCATATTCTGCATGAAAACCAAGAAGAGCAGACCTGGGTTTGGAGACTGGAATTTGATGGCTGCCTGGTTTGGTTTCTTTGTTCCTATAGGTTTATTATCGCAAAAGGTATCAGTATCTGCGTAAGCCCCGATCAGAAATGGGTGCAGGTTGCTACAAAGAAAACAGACGAAAAGCAGACATCATCTAGGAATGGTATTCCCCAATTTAATGTTCCCAGTGAAACACCCCAGAAAGTGCTGCTCTGTCACTCCCCTCCTCTATCCCCCTGTGGCCAGATTGAGAGGAGAAGTGGAGACACCAAAGGTAAAGATCACGGTTTGAGATAAGAAAATAAACAGTTACAACAACTGTACAAATAGCAGAGTGTACAAGACAGACAAACAATTCACATGTGATTGCTCACCATGTGTTACCCTGGGCCCCACAACTGCAGACCCCATGCACTGGCCTGACCCACCTCTCTCTGTCCCCTCTGCATGGTGTGAGGTGGTAAGGATAACCCCAGCTCAAAGGCATGTACCTAGGTCAATGCTTTTGGACCTCACTGGAAGACCTAGACTCAAGGATCAAAACTGGCCTCCCTACACAATCACTCTCTGCATGAACTGAAATGCCAATCACCCAGCTTTTCCTGTGCTTCCTAAACTCCTCTGGGTGCTTTCTAAGCCGCACTTCAGCTAACATGAACCTTGATTAACCTCCCTTCTTGCTTCCTCTGCTTGCACCCATTAGAATTGAAGTAAATCCCTCAATTTTCCTGAGAGGAAAGTCTGGTTTTGAAGGTGTTTAGGCTAGAACCTCTCTGTAGGGAAAAGACATCAGTTTTCAGGCCTCTCAGTCTTGATCATCTCAATACCACTATTTTCAGTAATAAAACCAAATTACTTCTGACACAGGAACGGCCTCTCTGGTGATAGATAACATGGAGAATAGAAATTTTCAGTTCCCCTGAAGTTGCAAAATAGAGCTTAATGACTAACTAACAAATTAGGTAAAAGTATGTAAAAGCAGACACACAGGATGCTAAACACAGCTGGAACCTGTGGATAAACAGATGATGAGGAACACATTGTGTTTTGTGGCAAATTTATGTAACAAGAGACAACAGCGCATTCCTTAAGAGAAGCTCAACGCAGGGTCATTACAATTCTGAGGGTACCCAGTGAATGCGACCACCAGAGACCCCCTTAGATGACCCCCTAAGACCATAAAAGGACTTCCAGTGAGATATGGAGACAAGTAAATTAATCCTAGGAAAAGTGATGTTTATGTATTAACTAGGAAGAATGTTATAGTGAATATGTATGATCATGATGGAATAAATACCCAGCTGTAAAGCTTCACGAAACATTTGATCAGAGAAAAAATCCTCTGAATGTGTGCAATGCTATAGTAAGGAAAACCTCCTTTCTAATCCTTCCAGTTGTGTTAGAAAGTTTGTTCCCTGGCTGATTTCAGTATCAGTGGTCACCAGCTGGTGAATAACAGGAAAAGCAGACAAGGGCTGGAACAGTAAGGAGGTCAATAGTGTTTCTATAGCAATCTTCACAACCCTTACCCCTTTCACAGAGGAGAAGGTAGGATACCATATACAAGGCTGGAAATTCAATCTGTGCTTGCCTTGTGTCATGCACTGGCCCAGCTCAGATCAGGAAACAATTCCCTCTCCCTTCTGAACCAGACAATGAGCATCAGTGTAAATAAGATGCTTTATACTGAGCAGAAAGAGAGGTCTTACTTGAAATAGTCATTTCAGCTGATTGCCAGAGGCACACAAACCTCTCCTCCATGTTTATTTATGTAATCAATGCTAAGATAAGCTTGTTATACTCTCATTTTCTATTCAAGTCAGTTGGTGTTTTTCTTCACATCCTTCTGTTATCAATTGTTTAGCAGAGTACAGTAAATAAAGGAATTTTGTTAGGAGCAAATGGGTTTGCTGTGAGTTGCTGTGAGTTCTGGTACAATAGACCTCTAGGACTGTTGTTTGNTTTGAAACCCCAGCTTCAGATTAGGAAAGCTTTGGGGTCCCTGACCCAAAGGGAAGCAGATATTATTGCACTGCTCCAAAGCAATCATATGCTGGGAACACAAGGGTTTTTTAGGAGCCCAAAGAACCCTTACTCAAGGTGGCAGGATCATGGTTTACCAAATCCACTCTCTATACCAAGCTCCTTTTCTAGTTTTGTAGCTTTTTCTTTCTCTGAGCACCATGCAATAGGCTACGTTTCTTTGTTCATTGCTTCAGTCAGAGACTTAGTTGATTCCCTTAACATAGGGATCCACGACCAACAAAATCTACTCTAGAGAAAACCTCATACCTGCCCTTTTTTTTGTGACTCCAGACGGGAAGTTAATTCTGACCTCTATTCTTTCCTGATCCATCATCTGTTGCCATTTTCCCAAAACAAAGCCTAAATATTTAACTTTCTTCTGACCCAGCTGAAGTTTGAATGGAGATGCATGGTGTCCCCTTTTCACTTGGGCAACACACAAATGTGTAGTGTTTAACATAAAAGCATTCTCATCACTACTTGCTAATAACAAATCATCCTCAAAACCCAATTTGCATGGTTATTTCATACCCTTTAAATGAACCCCCAATATTCATGAAAAAATGATCAGGGATCCAGCAAAACTTTGGGGAAGATGTGTCCAAGTCAGTTGCTGTTTTTTCCAGACAAAGGCAAACAAAGGTTGACTTTCTTCATCTAATGGAATGCTTCAAAATCCCTTGGATTAAGTATCAGTCTATCTGCTTACAGATGTTTTTCTTGGCTCTCTAGGGAATAGGGTGCTGTCTCAAAGTGGGTGGCAATCCTCCTTTCGGTTTAAGATACATATGGGCTGTGCTGAGACCAACAGCCCACATAGGTTTGTTCCTGCCAGACTGGCGTATGTTTCTTAAAATATCTCCTGATGTCAGGGGCTGCCTGGCCTGTGAATGCACTAACTGCAAGTGTGTCCTTCAACATTTGTGATGGCCGCTGTCCTGCTGAGCAAGCAGACCAAGTTATAGCTGGCCAAACCTGCTGGTACAACTTTATTGCAAAATTCTACTACATCAAACAATTTATCCTGATTTTGCACAGCCTCAGCCAAGGGCGTCCCCTTATCTACGCTGGGTTTATTTCCCATCCGTTCAAACACTAAGAGGGACTTGAAAATCCTTTTTATGTGACAAAAATAAGGGACTTCAAACTCCCTTCTGTGTGAACTGAGGACTCTGTGTAGTACTAAGGACTCCACATCCCCTGCATGGTCCAAGGGAACAGAAGCCTCCTGCAGCACGGGGCTCCAAAACCCATCTGCACCACAGCAGAGACTCGAGTCCCCCCAGCTCACACTTTACAGAAGCTCTACATCTCCTCTACGTGCACCTTACACTGCTCGGGTTGTGCACCCCGAGCAGAGGAAATGCCCACTGGTGTCCATGATGGAGTACATGAAAAATGAGCCTTACACAACATCAGACATCACCAAATACCCACAGAAAAAGGCTGTGGGACTGCAGCCCACAAAACTCTCGTCCAAAACACAGACTTTACTGGACATAAGTCAGATACACAGAACCACAGTCCAGGAGGCCACAGAACATGAGATGTACGAAGAAGAGGAAAAACTTGCTACAGGGCAATTTTTCCATCCCACCTGAAGAATGGTGGAAAACTGAAGCAGCAACAGGCTTCCCAGCAACACCTCAGAAGAATCTAACATCTGCAGAAGGTTCTGTGGGAAGGACAGAGCTTTCAGAGTCGGCTCACGCTCAATACAGATAGGGACCCTTCCTCTGAAGACTGTAGATGACATATGTACATACTGTACCAGCGGGCAAAAGTGAGGGAGCATCTTGCTTCTTAATGCATAGAAAACTTCTCTTTACCGTCAATGACACAGTTGCTATCCTGCACCTCATAGCTGACAAGCAGCAAAAAGTTGGAATATCTCATTTCAAGGAGTGATTTCAGCCAGTGTTAAAGCAAAACATGAGTTTGCTACACTGCTTGGGCACAAACTTAACTTAGATTTCTCAGTAATGCTGTTGAGGTCAGTACAGTTACTTCCCTGCATGGCATCATGCATGTCCTTTAGGGGCTGGGGTTGAAGCTTTGGCTTCATTTCATTGCACCTTCCTTAGCAGTGCAAGTGGGTTTAGCAGGCATTCAGTTACAGCATTTTCTACTTGCCATTGCTGCTCCCTGGGTTTCCCTGGTTTGCACGGTATATGCAAGGTGAAAGAATAAAGAATGTGTGTGCATACAAAACTAAACACATGGCATATCCTCTACGTGCAAGACCTACAGACTCTTCCTGAGCTTACAGACCACCCATTACAGCCTAGGACTCATATACAGGAGTGCAGTTCAAGGTTCAATCTTAATTTGCCTGAGGAATCTTAGGAAATTGACTTCCACATGCTACATTACTCATGCAAAGGAATTTGCATTGGTGTTATCAAGAATTTGGAAAACTGGGAGTAACCAGCTTAGGAGAGGCCTGGAGGTAAGAGCAGGGGAAATCTCATAGTTGTTGGTGTGGTGTAAACTCCTGGTTCAGGGTAATCATTACTTAGCAACAACTGAAATGTCTGTGTGTTATCAACATTATTCTCATGCTAAATCCAAAACACAAAACGGTGGCACCTACTAAGAAAATCACCTCTATCTCAGCCAAAACGAGGACACTCATGATTTCTCCAGCCCTTGAACTGCCAGCTGTTCTATGTTACTGTCACAAGTACAGGCATCAGGCAGTCTGGTGTTTACCTATTCACACCAGGACCAGCTGGGTCTCTGTGGGCTCAGCAAAGCCTGAGCTTTCCTATGGGGCCTCCAGAGGATGCATGAGGGGATTTCTGCTGTGAGGCTCAGGAAGACGATGCCAGCTCAGTGCTGCTTCATATATGGTCTGGTGGTCCACAACTGGCCTGAAAAATATTTGCAGGACCAAAACCGTTGGTGTGTAGCAATGCTGCCCAGTAACTTAGACCACATTCCACCAGGAGGACATCTAAAGGTGGGTGATAGGGTTGGCACAGTCTGCAAAAAAGGGCACTTTTGCTAGAGGTACATTTGTAACAAGCTGACAGACTGTGCTTACATAAAAGTACAATTAATTTTGTTCGTCCTTTCTACAAATTGTGGCTCTCTGACTGCCTAATTACTTCACTGGACCCCATTCTTTATACTAGAAAGTTCACACCACAAAAAAAAAACAAACCAAAACAAACCCAAACCAAAAATATTAAAAAAAAACAACAAAAAAACCAACAAAAAACCCAACAAAAAATAAAACAAAAAAAACCAAAGCAAAGAAACCCTGACATAAGTCTTTACAAACTCTTATTGCTCTTTGAAACCCTTGTATTTCAGTCATGCCAGACTGGGAGGAGACGCAGTAGATCTGGATCTGTATGCAAAGATGTGTTCAATCTTGCTTCTCCCAGCACAGTGATATCAGCTTTGGCCATATCTAATCACAGACCAAACACAAGGGTTCTGACAACCTCCACTGCTCACAGGAAATAGCAGTGGCACCCCTCCACAGCTATGTGCTAGCATGACCAGCCCTCCACACCCTCTCTGGAAAGAGCCAAGATGTTCCTGTTTCCATCATCCTTTAGCTCACAGTTCCCCTTTCCAGTGGTCCATTAGTCAGTGAGGTAATTCTGAATGTCACTCTGTGTCTCTGCATTGTGGCTTAGCTAGAGGTCTCAAAATTGAAGTGTGAAATGACGGGTACATTTCTGACAGATTTCCACTACAGCACAAGAGCTCTCACTTTTTGCAGCTTGAAATAAACCCAACTCACAGCAGAGCAGCGTGAGCAACCACAGTGGGTTTGAGCAGGAAAAGCCTTCTCAGGGGGGCTTAGTGAAGGGCTGGTGGGGAAAGGAGGTGGTTCTCTCATCAGAAGAAGTACCGCCACTCAAATTTTCCACTTATAGTCAGGCCCTCCATGACACCATGAAAGTGAACACAAGAACTCACCCCTGAACGACAATATATAAACCCTGTGGAAGGGGGCTGACAGTAGACACCNTGGCACAGTCTGCAAAAAAGGGCACTTTTGCTAGAGGTACATTTGTAACAAGCTGACAGACTGTGCTTACATAAAAGTACAATTAATTTTGTTCGTCCTTTCTACAAATTGTGGCTCTCTGACTGCCTAATTACTTCATTGGACCCCATTCTTTATACTAGAAAGTTCACACCACAAAAAAAAAACAAACCAAAACAAACCCAAACCAAAAATATTAAAAAAAAACAACAAAAAAACCAACAAAAAACCCAACAAAAAATAAAACAAAAAAAACCAAAGCAAAGAAACCCTGACATAAGTCTTTACAAACTCTTATTGCTCTTTGAAACCCTTGTATTTCAGTCATGCCAGACTGGGAGGAGACGCAGTAGATCTGGATCTGTATGCAAAGATGTGTTCAATCTTGCTTCTCCCAGCACAGTGATATCAGCTTTGGCCATATCTAATCACAGACCAAACACAAGGGTTCTGACAACCTCCACTGCTCACAGGAAANCTCACAAGAAATCCAGATGAAAACTGCAAGAACAGCAGCTTTATGGGGGATTTCATCTGATGTCCTGCCAGACGGCGGTTGGTTTCTGCTTTAATGCAGGGAGAGATTCTGAGCCTGGGAGCACTTTACAGGGTTTCCGTGCAATATTCTCTCTCTTAAAACCAAAAAATCTTGAAGACACAATGTCTTTCAGTCTCACTGATGCCATATACCTGGGGGTACTATAGGTTAATAACACGTAATGAAAAATATTTCTTGAATAAGATGTACATTTCTTTCTTTTTCCAGATAGATTACTTTTATATTAATTGTTTTGTATTGTTATTTGTCTTTCACTGACTATATAGCCTTAATCACTCTAATACCTCTATTTTAAAAAGTTCTTCCAGTTCTGCATTCCATATTGTTTATTTCCTTGTTTCTCGATAAACCATTTACTACAGACAGGGAAATTATGCACCATAACTAAAAAGGGGAGCAATAGATTTATACAATATCTTCTCTCTTTTCGCTGGGTCATACAATTGAACATCATCTTTGAAACCAGTTATGAGCACTGAGATGAGCCATGTTTATTGGCCAAGCTTTAAATAAGTTTGTCTATAGTGGTGTTTAGGTCAGTGACTTTTGGATTAGGCTCCATGTATCGTGGAAAAACATGAACATAGACCCATTACCCCACATCACCTGATCACAATTAGATTTCAATCGAAACACTGATATGCAAGCCATATGCAAACCCACAAATATGCACTCAGAAACACAGACAAAAGGTATCCTCACAAAACCACATCAAAACCAAACTGAGACCTGCTAAGCATTTACAAGACTATGAAGCTGCATAGCCTTTATGCTGACCCACTGCCTCTCCAGCTACATCCCACTACATTCCCCAATTTGGATTGGTGACACTGCTCTTCATCCTGGCAACAGTGGCTTCATATCACACACTGCCAGCTGCCAATGGATAGGGAACTCCAGGCTGTATAATTGGCCATAAGTATCACCAAGCCTGAAAAAGCACAACGAGATTGTCTACAAGAGAAAGAAAAATAGAACTAAAGAAACCAAATACATCTGGGAAAAAAGTGTAGCTATAGGTGCAGAGCAGTTGGGGTTTGTTCCCAGGCTTAGAGAAGCTCTGCTGCTATTCTCTGCATCCATTCCCATTTCCATCCAAAGATCCTGTAGTAGCAGAGGAAACATTTCCAGGACTAGTAAGGATTGCTTGGCTGTCTTTGAGCTCTTTTAATGCCACATTTTGAAAACCAGTCTCAGGCAGAAAGAAATGTGTAATGAATCATATAAAAACCTACATCGTGATACTCATGACTAAAGGAAGATCTGGAGAGATGTTCCTTCAGGCAAACAAAATCTCAGGAATTAGGAGCTCTGCCAGTACCTGTGCATTGGCTATCCCATAACTTCTCCAAAGACTGATGTGTGTTTGTCTCAGCTATTCCATTTATTTCAAACAAAGAACAGCTCACAGACAGCGACACTGTGTGCAGCAGTAGTATATTTAGTATTATATTTTATATTTAGCAAGGTGCACCAGAACAGCTCTCGGACTTTTCTCAAGCCAGTGGCTCTACAAATTCTTCACAAATAAACCACAGAGTAGAGCAGAGTTCTGTTTGTCCCCCACATGCTTTCCCAAACCTGTCTTCCATGAATGGGAGAAAACCAGAAACTAGCAAGTGGAGACTTAACTAATGTATGCCTATGCTTCATCTCACCTAAATGGGCTCCCATTTTTAGCTATCATCATGTAAGATAACGAGTGCCCAGAAAATTTTATACCAATATCACTATAGCCTTTATTAATGAACAGTGTATTTCTCTGAATTGTATCAAAGTCTTGGAGGAAAGCAACGATTGAGTAGCACTCTGCTGCCTATGAAATCTGTCATAGCCAAAGGATATAAGCACTGATTCTTCTGGCAGATATATCTCCCTTTCTGTCAACAATTTTTGTTAATGCTACTTTTAGCATTAATGTGAGAGAAGTAGCCTTGCTTTCCTTTTCTTCACTTGGAAAGTTGGAGGAATTACTGATCCATATTCAAATGACATATGGAAATCCACCATGTAAAGTTCCAGTTCTAAGCACTACTTCCACATGGACACTTAGTTGCAGGTGATGCAGGCCTAATTATGAATGATGTCAAACACTTCTACTGCTATGGAAGCAGTGACTCCCTAGAGATAGACAACACTTCTGTGATGGTGAGATGTATCACAGAAAATATCTGAAGCTCTCTGGTATAACTGGTATTTTGTTTGTATATCACAGGACACCCATGGTCTAAACACACCCAGAAATCTTTTGGAATTCTTAGTTTATTAAGAAATTATGGCTAAATATCCATAAAATATTTCTTCCCTTTTCATTTATCTATTTTTCCCTTCTAGGGAGCGCTAGTAGTCAGTCCATGCGCAAATACAGTTGTGCAACTCTGTCTCCAAGGCAACTGAACATCCGAAATCTCATAAGCTATGAAAAGCAACAAATACCAATAAATGCCATCATGTAAGTACCCAGTGAACCCTTCATCTTCACACTTGTCTCTGCAAACAACAGTATCATCAAATAGGGAATTCAATTCATGGCCCAACTCACTAAATCTGGCCAGTTCGGGTCACCCTTCCAGTTCTTCCATCAAGGAGTCAGCTGGCAGCTGAGGGAGTGAGGGGAGAGGAGTGGGCCTCAGAGAGCTGGGAGATGTGTGCTGCTCATAAATAATGACAGGAAGCTCACTGAACAGTCACATCTTTGTGCCCAGTGAGTGGGCAAAAATCTCAGCAAGGGTGGAGCAGTCAGAGGCCCCCTGCATGAATTGAGTCAAGGGGAAAGTCCATGCGAAAGGATATGGGGAAACTCTGAGTCCTGCTAGGAGCTGTATTTGGTTGTTTGAGCTCACAAGCATGTGTCTTTACCAAATCTGGGATTTGGTCCTGGGAGACAAATGTTCATCATGCTTTAAAACAAAATCCCAGAATAGCAGGTATGCTCGGTCATCTTAACTTCAGCAAATATATACATTGCCATGTTTGTCATAAATAGGGAAATGTTCCTAACTGCTGTTATTCCAACTAAAACCTACAAACTCCAGCATTTGATATTGTTTTACCACACTTTTCCTCATGTTCTACATCAAAACCAAAACCAGCGGATCTGGGTTTAGCAACTGGAATTTAACGCCCACCTGGTTTGCTTTCCTTTTTCCTCTAGGTTTATCACTGCAAAAGGTATCAGGATCTGTGTAAGTGCTAATCAGTCATGGGTGCAGACTGCTATGAGGAGAATAGATGAAAGACGTGCTGCCAAACGGAGATAATTCAAGCATCAAAGGCCAACTATCTGGAATCATCATCAGTGCTGCAGATAACAAGGAAGATGTGGAGTAATTCAGTGTAGCTCAGTGAATGTAACCCTCTTCAGTCTTGTCGTGGGGATGCCTTACCCTACCAATGACATCTATGAAGTTACTTCAGTTTCACCCTCATGTGAGACAAACCTGAAACAATTGGTTTGCCTCTTCCATTGCTTTCCTCTGAATAAGAACAAACCATGTCTGGAATCTGTATTTCACAAAGTCATAAGAACTCCTTACCCTAGAGAACTATGTACATATAAATGCCTTATCATCTTAAAAATGATACATGCTACTAAAATAAGAGTTTGAGCTTTAATAAAATTACCATAAACATGAATGAAATGGCAAGTTTGTTTGCTTGATTGTAATGCAGACGGATACTGCTGAAACAGGTCCCAAGATGACAGCACAAATCTGAGAACCTAAAGGTGAGTTAGCTAGAGATGACACTATTGCTAACTCATTACTCAGATTGCTTTGGAATAGCCTAATTCCAAGCTTTCTACACCATATTTCAGCTGTAAAGCTCACATTTTAGACAATACCTCTTCAAAAGCTTGAGTAATTCTAAAACAAAGTTCATACCATGCTTGGGTGATCCCCACATTATGAGAAGCAGAAATGGAAGAGCTCTCTGCTCAGAGAGAGAAAAGATGGTATTTGAGAAGCTTGAGAGGTAGAGGAGAGGTACAGGCAGAGGCGCTTCTGGAATAAAGTTCCTGTCATACTACCACATGGGCAGAGCCTGCACTGCTGCCAACCTACTGGCTTTTCATCCTACGTAACCTCTTAGTGATACTCATGGAACTACAGCACTTCCAAACTGCACCACAGAAGTAAGATTACTTTACTCTAGAAGCCAGTCTTTACAGTTCCCTGCTTTTGGTCAAGACTTTAGACAGAATTTATCTCCCATGGCTCACATTTTGTCAGAGTTCAGTCCTGTGTGGGGAAACTGGTTTAGCTTTCACTATCCAGGACAGGTTTTTAAGTAGTGCTATTGCTGAGGCAGGGAAAAGAAGGATGACTGTATGTGTTACACTACAGAATAGACCAAGGCAGGCTACTGAACCTCCGTTACAGGGAATTATGCCTCCTTACTGAAGTTCTCGATATCAACAAGACTAGGAAAAAATAGTTGTTGCTACAAACTTTGTAAGAAGAGCTTTACAGGTAGAAAGAAATGTCGACAACAAGATATCACTGAAATATAGCATTATATAAACTGTGTTCATTAATTTTGAATTGCTGATCTCAAGACCCCAGATCCTCATATTATAGACAACAGAAACACTCTGTTCCCTTCAGCGTCACCAGAGTATCTGTAGGCTACAAAACCAGATCCCCTATAAAAGCATTTTTACAGTAAATGCTCTCAGATAAATACTATCAACTTTGACAGATCAAATTCATCCAGGATCAGAACTGTCTAACATGCTTTTTCCAGGCAGAACCTTAATGCCTGTGCTCATACTTAATAGTATCATATCCTGGAATGAATCTTGCTAAAGTGAATATAATTTTTTTTAATTAGGACTATCACAACCTGAGAATATATTAACCATCACATAGCAATTAATACTCTATATCTGTTCATCCTCATCAAAATTCATAGAATGATTAATAATTTTTAAGAGTGAATCATCCTACTTAACAATTACTCCTTGTTTGTTACACCTTGCAAGATCTGTAGAGATCCTTATACAGTTCTTGAGAGTTAATTACTATTGGTGATCAGGGCTCACGATATCTCTTCCTACTCTGGCATTAAACCCCAGGAACTTCCCTGTCTTTCCCTGACTGTTCCTTACCCCAGTCCTTGCTGTGGTCCCACTTGCGTGCTATTTTTGTCAACTCTAGCTGTGGATAATGTGGAAGCTTATCTGTAATAGCACTGTTTCCCCCTAGCGCTTTCCCCTAAGACTCTCAAAAGAAAGAATGGAAAACATGATTAAGCCTCCTTTTCATACACACAAGCACAAAAGGAAAGTGCAAGATGAAGAACCAGAGTGCTGCTCTTGTGTCGGAGGCAAGTAAGAACCATAGTCTTGGGTCTTTCCAACATCCTTAGGGAAACACCTACAAAACAGCAAAACACTTTAAAAACCCACAAAAAAGTTAGGGTTAGGGTCTAAGGTACATCAGAAGATTTGAGGCTGTGGTTGGACTGATGCTCTCCCAGCTCCTAGCTACCCAACATTTCTTCTCCAAGTGAGGTAGGGAGCAGGGAACTCATGGTCCCCATTTTCCTTCTGGCTCAACCTTTGCTACATTGCAGCCTATAATATGAACATTGATTTTCTTTGCCTCCTTCTATAATACCTGTGCACCACTTTGCCAGAAAGGACTCTCCTAATACAAATGGACAGACCAGTGTGCACCAGTATTTGAAACAAATCAACCATTTCTTTCCTGTCCCACAGCACTAAGTTTCCACAGAGACTTAAGAGGTGCACTCTGTTTGGATTTTTGCCACAGGGGAAAGGCAGCAGAGAGCACAGTGGACAAACCCCCAGCCTGTGCAAGTATTCACACCTTCACTCACTTCAACAGAAGCAGACAGGGCAATTCCCCACCCCTTTGGGCACGCTGGCTTTTTTGCACAAAAGCAGTAATTCTTCCTGGGCAATAACTTTACATAGCTGCTGCTGTATTCCTTTCACTACCTATTTATAATTAAGGAACTGGAAAGTTAAAGGTTTACAATGACCACCAGCTTTCCTGGAAACTGCTAATGCATCATTCAATCCCTAGCTCCTCGTTAAGGATATTCCTTGATTTTTGGGGCTTTTTGGTTTTGTTTTGGCTTGGTTTTTTACATAACTTCTGACTACCTTTTGTGCTTTGCTTTATGCTGGAGGTTTTCATCAGCAGATCACCTATTTTAACCGATTGCGGGAGACCCTTCATGGGAAGAAGAAAACGGAGGAGGACTGGGTACCTACGTACATCAGTGATGCTATTTTGCCAAATACTGGTGCATGATATGACAAGTAAGGCGTGTTAATTTAGCAAACACAAATATTTTCTTCCCTCATTCCTGTGGAAAAATGCAGTACATGCATTTTGGAAAGCTAAACCTTATATTCTAAACATAAAATTAATTAATTACTTAACCCAAACTATTGAGATTTGCTACAGAAGATGCTAACTCAAATTCTATGGCAAGTGAGTACAGGAAAAGGTGAGGGGAAAGATAGAGGGTAAAAATAGAAAAGGGGTGACAAGGAGTCATTTCAGGAGAAAGTGGCATGAGGTAACTGCCATTAAGTCCTTCATAAATCATAGCCTTTTAGCAGCTCCCTTGAGTTTTCATCTCTGCACTGCATGTGTGCTGAGTTTCTCACCACTTTGGGAAACAGAAGCTTAAAAGAAGTGCCATAAACCTGGAAGCCCTCAACTATACTCTTTTGCTAGCAAAGATGTAGGAATGAACAAACTGAAAACATCTGAAATCACTAATCTGCAAATGCTTGTCAGCATAATTCAGAACACAAATTTTAGCTGGGTGTGATTTGTGCAGCATCACAAAACTCTCTATAGAGGGTTCTGTGATCAGCCCTGTCACTGTTGCATGTCCCAGGGAGCAGGTAATTCTAAGGGCCTTCCTGCAGCAATACCTGGCCTGTTCCGAGGGCACCTCTGACTGCCCTCACTGCCTGTGGGTGTGCATGGCCATGATGGCCCTTTCTCATGCTGAGAGCTATTTCTGTCTGTCTTTTACCACCTCTTGCTATCGATTCACCCACAACTTTTAGTTTGGTTAGAAGATCTGAGAAGGGAAGAGACCTACCAAGACAACTCCTACAGACACTGCACAGAAGATTTTAAAAATGTTCTACTGTTATGTCATGGTTTACCTTCCCTTCCATTTACTGTTGTATGAAACAGTAGACAACTATTCCAAAACCAAGTATGGGATTGCAATTTAAATGAACCTTTTAACTTTGGGAGGCTCATTTGAGAGATTTGCAGAGCATGTTCTGGTTCAAGGCCAGTATATAGCCTCTACTCAGATCCTCTAAAGGAACAACAGAAAAATGAGGTTGAACAGCAGGCTCCTTCCTGGAAAAGCTTTGGTTTTCCTTCCCATCTGTGTGGCTTGGAATAAGAGGATCTAGACTTCTTCTTGTTAAATAGAAATTATTACATATTTGTTAAGCAAAGGAAGTGACTGGTCCTGTCACCAAGGCACAAGAAAAGGACTCCAAAAATACAAGCTCATGTCCTGCTCTCCTAATGGCTTATTGTTCATTTTTGCGCAGTGTCTGTCACTTGATTTGGGCTGATTATTACATATCATATTAAATAGTTCTTGCATTAAGTCCTTAAAAATTGAATAAAAAAACCACCTCAAAAGCTATTTAGAAACTGTAACACCTGAAACAAACCTGATAACTCTTTTGATCCCTCTGGGTTTCTGAGCCTTTTGGTTGCACTCTGAGGCTACAGTTTTCTCAAGAACCATTATTGTTATAAGACTAAGCACTAAGACTTGGAGTATCTCTGAAAGATTGGTGTTGAAAAGAGTGATGGTAGGAGCGCATAACAACACGAATGCACACGAGTGAAGACATGTTCAAGACAAGGTTTTTATAGACTTCTCAGTGGGGAAAATATCTATTTGTTTCCCACCCTCTGCTCTCTAACATCCGCTGTGTTGTCAGCTCTTACATGCCCACTGCTCTGAAGCCATTAGCAAGTTACTCTGGTATTTCCCAGTGGAACAACATTGACTCACACAAAACCCCTCAAGTGATAATTGCCCAGTGCCTCTCTGTGTAATGTGAGAAGAAAACGACTGCCAGGGCTCCAACCAACCTCCAGGGTCAAAACACCTGCCTATAAATAAACCCTGAACAGGAATTGCCATGCTATGAATTGCCAATTCACCCGGTACTACCCTTGGGGTGCTTTTCATGAGGTGCTGTTCAGGTTCTGGTTCAGCTTTGATTTATTAAGGCCTTTTAGCATCAGTATCTCTCATGAGGAGACCTTCTGCTCAGAAGGACCTGTTGTAATAATACCAAGTGAGTTAAGCAACTAATTTGGCAAAGTATTGCAGATGTCCATTTCAAGATTTTTATTATGCTAGGAAAAAGTAAAGTGGTAATTACTTACTGGATACACTTTGTTGTATGATTATAAAAATCTTACTCTAAGGCACATGTTGTATGGGCTCAGATTTAACTTCTAAAGTGAAAAACCACCCAGTTGGAGAAAAATACCTGGGGTAAACTTCACTCTTTAAGCTCAAACTGGTTGATTCCTCCCTATTGTGACTACTTGTAGTGAATGGAAGTTACAAAAAAGTGTAAATTCAGTCATTTAAACTAGAGCCATAAGAAACAGTTATCACTCAAAAAACCTTGGAAGAAGCTTTGTGGTTGCAGCTACAGGTTTTACTAGAACTACAGCTGGGTGGGATTTTCCATCTCAAAAACCATTTAAGAGCTCTCAGGACTTTAGATGACAGTCTGGAATTACATGAACATATTTGCAAACTCTTAAAAATGTGTTTTGTTTCGAAGACCACAGACTTCCCTGGGGCTGCCTAACAGAGCCACTATTCAAGAGCAGGATTCATGAGGTGTCTTGTGGTGATGGTTATGTTCTGCAGGAGAGAACACAGCTTCCGTGCTTTCCCTCAGCCAGCCCAAGCATGCTGTGTTATCAACCAGGGCTCCCCGGAGCCAGGAGAAAGCATGAAACTTTGGACAAGCTCCACCCCACAGAAGGGATGTGTGGTACCTCTCCTAGAGCTGCTTCTAAAGGTACCGAGGAGAGTAACCACTGGCATACATGGTCATTATGATATGATTATTCCCATTTCCATTAATAAAACTGGGCTTTCCTTTGATGTGTAATCTCGTCAGTAGTCTGTTGGGCACAAAGTGCCATTCTGTGCTTCTGTGGGGCTCTTCATGTACAACATTCAAAATGTAGACAGCACAGTAAGCAGAGAAGTAGCTAAATTAAAACTGGCTAAAATAAAACTTATTTCAGAGAATTTCAGCCACAACAGGATTTGAACAGGAAATGCCTTCACATGGGGGCTATTAACAGATAATGGACAGGAAAGACATAGTTCTTTGTCACCAGAATTTAAATCTTCTACATAAAAATCTTCTACAGTGCCAACTACTCCACTTCCTTTTTTTGCCAAAACCAGGATCTGAAAAATGAACAATAGTACATAAACTCAATGAAATGAGGCTCATTTTTACCACTTTCTTTTCTGCCTTAACATAGAAGTCAGCAGCAGTGAAACTCACACCACAGCCACTGTGCACATAGTGAGACTCAAATTTCCAGTCCAATAGGAAGATAGGAATTCCCAACTATGTTGCACCTGCAGTCTGGTGAGTTTAGAATTTATTCTCAGACAGAGCTGATTCCTCTGATCAAAACAGTGAGAAATTCTGCTGAAGGCAGCTACAGCATAACTTGCCTAATGAAAGATTCATCTCAGTAGTGGGCTTCCAGGTTAATGCAAGGAGAGCTCCTGTGCCTTAGAAATCGCTTGTTTTCTCTCCTGTAGCTGCGACATCTGGAAGCCATATATATAATGTCTTTAAATGTCATTGATACCTTATGGCAATGAGTTGCATGGGTTAATGACATTTTATGAATATTCCCAAGCCAGTTTCAGATACAGTCTTTCCCTTTTTGCCTTGCATACTTGTGTTTCACCTCTTATTTACCATTTTCTAACCTATGTAGATCTAATCTTCTAGTAACCTCATTTATCAGTCTGTCAGCTTTCTGACAATGTATCTCACCTTTTTGTTGGAACCCTATCTCACTGTTAAACGTGTTACAGATGTGAGGATACATAAAATTTTGGGGTTTTGGAAACAAAAACAGCATTCAAGACGAATGGGTACCAGTGATTTATGTAATGAAGTCTTATTCCTGAGTTTGTACAGTTAATGCCATAAGACCGCTGTTGCCTACTATTTACAGTGCTGATACAGCCTCAAATCCACAGACCACACCGGCTACTGAAGCTCTCATGTGATGTGCATAATAACAAACAGGGAAAAAACCTTTTGTATAGGCTTAGATTAAAGCACAAGAAATACACAATTACATGACATGGGAAAGCCAAACCAAAGGACACCTTCAACTTTTTGTGAAGTGACCCATGCGCTCTGAGGTTACTGAGTAACTGAGGTTACTGCCACTGTTCTTGCTGCTGCTTATTCACAGTGTTTTCCCGAAGAGAAGTTCTATATCTGATCTTCCTTGTTTGCAACATTGTTACTAGCTTTTCAGAGCCAAATAATTCTAATTTTGGGGAGGGATAATTCACTATAAACATTCTCATGTGGGGAGAGAGAGGTGCAGTGAGAAAGTCTGTAGAAAAATACCCTGGGATTTTTTTGTTGCTAAGTACCAGGGCTAAGCAGAGGTGACAAAGCTTAGAAGAGTAACCAAGGTAGCTAATAGTTCTGTTGACTAACATGCTAAAGAACAGAGATTTTGCCAAAAAATAAGTGAAAAAGAGCCAAAAAAACATGCCTAGGAGACTTTTCAAGGATATTTGTCAAGGAATTTGCTGTTGGAGGCAAGTTTCTTTTTTTTCTAAAAAGCTAGTGTTCAAGGCACAGCAGGCAGCAATACCTTTTAAGAGGGAAAATAATTGCAAGGAGTAAAAAGAGGGGAGATGGATTGGTTCTGTCATGAAAAGAAGAAATGGAGAGTGAACAACAGGGAAGAACAGTAGTGCCAAAGGAGTGTGGGAGGCAGATAGAGGATGAAAAGACAAAAAAAACAAAAAACAAAAAAAAAAAAA